>JAJTUV010001385.1:217500-540831 GCA_021653895.1 Mastomys natalensis
ATGGGCATGGACAGGTGTGGGTAGAACTGTGGATGTAAGGGTGGCCTTTTTGCCTACAGAGCTCTGGTTGTCTCTGGTATAGATGAATTGCTTAGCTCAGGCTGACAGGAACAGAAGCAGAGCTCTTTTCCTCTTCTCTGGTATGAGGTTCACATGAGAACCAAATGATGGCTGGGTCCGTCAGAGCCTTGGTTAACAGGCCTACCTCTTAGCAGTTCACTGTTCCCAGAGACCCAGCCTACCTGGCAGGCGTGGCCTCTGGAAGGAAGGCCTCCAGCAGGAGTGTGAGTAAGGTTACAGTCTTCCAGGGCATGCCCTATGCTCCTCCATGCTTAGCTCTGGAGAAAGCTCACAGGCAAATAGAAACGAAAAAGTGGCCACTGTGATAGCAGAATCATGTCACTTAAAGACAGGACCAGATTAAGCGACAGTCACCTGGCCTTTGGATGGAACAGGCAAAGCCCACATTAAAAAGCCAGGCCAAATCTCTCCTTACTAGATGGGTTATGTTTTCCCTAGGTGACAGAGGGGGGCTGAGACAGTAGCCTAAAGGAACTTAGAGGGACACCCCATGAGTTTAGGGAAGTGGGTCAGGTGAGAGAAGCAGGAGGAGGGAGCTTTCTGATCACCCCCACTTTCCACCCCTGTTACAGGGTCTGAAGCAGACACACTAAGGAGAGAAAGGGCCCTGAGCACTGCCTGGAAAGGAACACAGAGAAGTAATTCTGTAAGCTGCTATTGGCACACCCCCAAGGAAGCTTCTAGAAAATGAAAAGAATTCTTTTATATCTCACTTTTTCCATCCCTCAACCACACAACTTACAAGCCTTACAAAAGTGCCTAAAGCTGACCATCTCAGTACAATCTGCTCCTGGGTCTTGAATCTTTCTGTCTCTGTTTCTCTCTCTCTCTCTCTCTCTCTCTCTCTCTCTCTCTCTCTCTTCTCATTCTTCTCAATCAATCTCTCTCTCAATCTCTCTCCCTCCCTCCTTCTATCCCTCCTTCCCTTCCTCCCTCTTTTCCACCCCTCTCTCTTATCTCTGTGTCCCATCTCTTCTATCTCTGGTAGAACTTTGAAAGGTAAGGAAAGGAGGTGAGGATCATGACCTGTGTGAACCCCACCCTCATTCTCTCATTGGTCATTAGGTGTGCCCTCGCCACCACCCACCCTAGTCAGGTGCCGCGTTCTTGCTGCCTTTTGCTGTCCCCAGTCCATAATGGCATCTTCAGAGCATCATTCTCTTCATGGCAGACACACTAGTGTGGCAGTGGAGTCCCGCTGGGCCAGCTAATGAGGTTGGACACGATGCATGTGATGCAGATCCCAGCCCTCCCCGAGGCCACGTTCCCCACCATAAACCCAGGCCCCATTCCCTCCTCCCAGCCCCTCCACCATCTGTAGCCCCATCGGGTCCTGTGGCTTTTGAAATCCTATTTCGTTCCTCATTTCCCCTCCAAGCATTATTCTATTTCTAAACAGACAGACCACATGTGGTCTCTAAGGGTTCCCAGGGGCCTTGGGGGACTAGCTGAGGGCTATGAGTCCAGGCAGGGCAGCTGGCTCCTCCTGCCGTGGTTCTGGTCCAGACACATGGCTTGGGGAGACCCATGGCCATAACTATTGACCTCGAGATGCTGCATTTCTCACCGCTGGGCTCTTCCAACAATACAATCCTCTCACACTCCAAAGGCCATTTACAGTGTGTTCTAATGAAATGGACTTGCAGGCTGACCCTGCTTTGTGGAAGTGCACCATACAAAAAAGTGCCTATTTTTCCATCTTCTGAAGCCTGAATGACTCAGTGGACAAAAGCTTCTGGCAGAAGAGTACCCCCTCTGGGTTCCGCTGAGGACGCCCTCAGGCCATGCAGGTGGGAGGGGTTACAGAGCAGAGAAAAGCTGGAGAGCTGGCGTCAGCCGTCAGCCGGAAGCCATCCAGGTGTGTGGATCACAGGGCTTTGTCCTGATTCCGCTCACCCTGACCTCTACTGTGGAGCTTCCCAGGGGATCCAGGGATGAACAAAGCTTACCGTAGCCAGCAGAATGTGGTTGGTGACGGAGTCCCTACAGCAGCCACCAAAAGGAGCTGTATGTCAACACTTTGGGGCACAAAATGTTCGCCCTTCAGCATCACTTGAACCTCCTGAGTCCCCACAGCAGGTCTCAAGTTCTGGACTGGATGGCACACTCACCATATACAAGCTCCAGGATGTGTATGCTTTGCCCCTCTACCACAGCTTGTTTCAGAGTTGGGCCTCCCTGGCTCATGGGGACTGTGACAGCAGCACCTTCCCTTCCCCTGAGCAGTCTCTCGAAGGAGATACCATGGCTAACCAAGGGCAGCTAACTTCACTTTTGGCTAGGCACCAGACTATGTAGGCCTGGAGAGGTTCAGAAACGATTCTACCCTACCCCACGAGTCTGCCCCTCACCTAGTCCTTCCCATTTTTCTCACGATGTGGGTGGAAAGGGACAATAGCTCGGTCAGTTAAATGCTAGTCACATCAGCATAACAGCCTAAATTTAATCTGCAGAACCCATGTAAAAAAGCTGAGCAAGGTGGCACACATGTGATGCCAGTGAGGCCAGGCAGAAGCAGATCCTTAAGGCTCACTGGCTCCAGGAGCTCCAGGCCAGTGAGAGGCTGTCTTTAAAAAGCAGGGTGTGGCTGACAAGATGGCTCAGTGAAAAAAGGTGCCTTCTGCCAAGCTGGCTCCCTTAGTTTACTCCTTATGACCCACATGGTAGAAAGAGGGAACAGATTCTGTCTGGTTGGTCTCTGACCGCCACACAGGTATATTCTGCCCTTTTCCCATCCAGACACACAAAAAAAATTTAAAGAAGGGCCAATTGCAATTAAATTAAACTAAAACTAAATTAAAATTTTAAAAAACAAGTAAAGATAGATGCATCTATGAAGAAAAACCCTAGGTCAACCTGGGCCTCCATATGCACACACACATGCATACAACCACTACACACAAAAACACACACCACTAAACAGACCCCAACATACCACCACTACACATACACACACCACCACTACTACACACATACACATACATACACACACACACACAGAACAACTCCACAGACCTCTGGTCTTCTACCTCACACCTGTTTTGACCCCCTGTTACCACTGGAATGTCGTAATTTGTATCATGTTTTCCCCTGAGCCAACGTCAAAGCCATGTGCCAGGTTCATTTTAGATTAATATGAAGAAGAAAAAAACATAGCAATGTTCATCTCAAACATAGGATAACAGGCCCAGGTCAGTCCTGTCATGACCTTATACAGGCAATCTGAAATATCTGGAAGGGCTGAGAGATGGCAAACTTACGACTAAACCAGGCTGTCCAACCAAGGCATGGCTTCCCTACTGATCAAGGTCAATGGCCTGTCTGTGAACATGCTGTCTCATTTTGGCTTAAGCATCTCCATCTCTTAGTTTCCCTAAACTATGGGGCAAGTCCCACTCTACCTTGGGACTTTCATTCTCAAAAAAAAATTCTCATTTTTATGACTTAAGGGAATCTTTGTTTCCTCTCTCCTCTAGAAAAGGAAATTTTTAAAACCTAGAGACCCTCCTCTAATTTATACAGCTACACCAACTAGACCTGTGAAGACAGGTCTTTGTGGCTGGGAGGCGACTCCACGGGGGAAAGGTCCCTAGGGAAGTCCCAGGCACTCCAGTGGAGCAGACACGCGTTATAAATACATCTGTAACTCCCACCATAGGTGTGAAAAATATAATTAACTGCAAACCTGCTGAACGTAACTGGACTCTAGGTTTCCAGCTTGGGGGGGAGGGTGTGTGGCTTTATCTGCCTTCTGGTTTTAAAGTAGGTTTTTCTGTTTTGTTTTATTTTGTTTTGTTTCAAGCATTAAGAAAGTTAAGTTGAGACTCTAGCTCCTCAACAAATTCCCTCTGGCCCCAGCTAATTTAGCAAACAACGGTTTCAGGGGAAATGGGGTATTAATCATAGCAAACGGCATTCTGGATGATATTTAAAAGTGCCTCCTGCCTGTGCGCCTGGGAATAGGAATGACAGAGAGAGGGGACTAGGCCCCCTCTGGTGAAGCATCCCATTGCCACTCTCAGGGCAGCCTGTCCCCTGCGCTGTGTGAGCACGCAGGAGGTGCTCCCACTTCTACGGAAGATGCAGACAATGAGAGAGAGGACAGACAGCTTCTGAGACTGAGCCGTACCCAGTGTTCTCAAGTTCCCGTATAATTATCAAGACCATCTGATAAGAACATGGCCATGGTTAGCGGGTTATAGAGGCAGAACAGGAAGAGGAAATATGCTATGTTAATCAGAGATGAGAGTGGAAGCTGAACTTACTCTGTGAGAAAATGAGCTAAACCCAAGGGGGTGAGGGGCACCCTGTGAGCCAGGATGGAGGGGCCAGCTTTGAGGGTATAAGTAAGGTACAGGAACCCTGATTTTCACAGACGCTTTGAACAGAGGTTGGGTAAGGGGACAGATGCTCAGGCTTGTGGGTTAGGAGATAACATGATACAAGTGGTGTTCTGGGGTTGCTCAGCCACATGGCATGAGGAGCCAAGTAAAGATCTTGGCAGAGATACACTCCAGCTTCCCAACTCGGTTCTGACTTTAAACTCCCTGCATTTCCCACAAAGCTGACTGCTCTGAGGGCTGCAATGCAAAGAGGATGGGAACAGCCCCCTAAACTTCTTTTTGTAAATGGAGCATAGTAGGAAACTATAGGATGCCCCGTCACAGCCGATGTGCTCGTCTTTTTATTTTTAGAGGCTGGTGTATGGGAAAATAGAGCTGGTGTCAGGGTGAGGTCCTCTGATGAGGTGCGGTGAATCAAGTGCGAACAGAAATCGTACCCCACGGAACTTCCACCAGATTGGATACGTGAATTACCAGAGAGGAGCAGGACAGGGGAGGTTACCAAGAGGTGGCAATGAGACAATAGGACGCACTGGGCTGTCTCAGCAAAGAAATTAGAGACCAGGATGGCAGGTAATGCGAGTGGCACACCAGATGTGTTTAAAGCCGTAGAAGAATGGGTTTGGTTGGAAAGGAGTCGCTACTTAATGGAGTGAAGGAGCTGGGACTTAGTGTTTTATGTATGTGTGTTGGTGCATGCATATGTCATGGTGCATGTGTGAAACTGAGGCAAACTAGTAAAAGTTTGGTTCTCTCTTTTTACCATGTGGATCCTGGGAATTGAACTTGGGTCATCAAGCTTGGCAGCAGGTGCCTTTACGCAATGACCCAATGAGCCATCTTGCCAACCCTACTTTTTTTTTTTTTTTTTTTGAGACAGGGTCTCTCACTGGCTTAGATCCAGAAGACTGGGTAGTAGCACAGAGTAGGGACATGTGACACTAAAATACGGCCTTAGGCGTGGTCCAGAGGATGTGAAGAGATGGGAGCCCCCAAGCCAGCCCTTATGTACACAAATGTGGAGTGTGTGCCCATTCTTTTGGATCAAAAGGCCTTGGCTATTGTCATTTCATTTTAAAGTCTGCCCCTGCTGGCCTAATGTTGGGATAACAGGGTTTGTCAATGCATGCAGCTGCTGCTGCTGGGACTCTAGAGATGGAAAGAGACACTAGTGTTCCGGTCCTGCCCCTGAACTTGTAGTGTGAGAGCATCTTCCCCGGTAGCATCCCTATGTGCTTGGCTGAGCATCGTCTCCATTCATGAAATGAGAAATGGGACTGGGAGAGGAGAGTTGATCCTCCTTGAGACATACAGTCAGTCATTAACCTTCTTGTCTCTATCCTTCTGGTCACCTCCAAATCTTGCTGACTTTCCATAGGGCTTTGGGACTTCTCACAAATGCTGACGCAGCAACATGTCCTTCCAACATCCAAGCCCATCCCCTTAGCCACAGAGACAAGGCTGGACCACGGTCTAGAATGGCATCTCTTACTCCTTGCTCATGGTTTGGGGGAACAGGGGGCAGGGGACCTCAGAGAGGGTCTAAGGCTGATACCTACTCAGGTGCCACCCAGTTAATAGCAGAAAACAGCCTATCTGAGACCATATAACTGTGAAGACCAGTTTGGAGGAGCAGGCAGTAAAAGCCAACAAAAGCTCTATTGAGGAAAAGCAGCCTGAATCACCAGGGCCTTGCCCATCTGGAATACAGGTTTTACAGACATCAACAGGGATCCATGCTAAGGATATCCTATGATGTCAACGTCTCTGGGTAACAGCCATGGTGTCTCAGGATGCTTGAATCTTATGTATAAATGGGCAGTTTGCAGTGACTTTTCCCATCGGAGGACATCCCCTGTCCTGCAGAGTTTATGAACTACAAAGGCAGACATGTGGCTCTAGGATGCTATTTACCAGCTCCTGCTAGGTTCTAGGTCCTGGAGAAGCTACAAGCTAGAAGAATAAGCTCTGTTGGCATACTGAGCAAAGGAGACACTGTGTGCCATGGACAGGAGGAGGGAGGCCTGCACCAACTGGGACAATCTGAGAGGCCTTCTGCAGGGTTCTCCATGTTGGAGATGATTCTAGACTGAATAAGAGATGCAGACCCCATGGCCTAGAGCATATCCAGGGAATATTAAGAAGCCAAATAGTCCAGGGAAAGAGTCCTAGGAATAGATATGCTGGTCTGTTGGGATCGAAGAAGAAAAGGCCTGGGCTCTGAGGAAAAGTCTGGGGTCCACAGGGCTGGATGTGGGAAGATGGCCAGCTACAGGGAGTCTGGTCAACATATCAGGAGAACAAGAGGCCCTTGCTATGCAGGCTCTGACCATGACGATAGGCAAAATTATAGGAATAAAGGCAGAGAGAGATTCAGAAGCTTTTGTCACTAGACAGTATACACAAACCCAGTACCAAGCCATCCCTGCCCTGAGTATCTGCTGCCTCAGAACCTCCAGCACACATCTACCTTTGCAACACACTTCCTGAGCCTTCCTCGCTCATCCAGGTACATAATGCCAGTCCAATCCTCCTCAGTCTGTTTTCTTTAGCTGTTCCTGACTCTCTAGCTCAGACACCTTCTTCTGCCCTCTGCATGCACTGTAAAGTCAGGCATGGCGTTAATTTCTCATCTCCATGGAGACTGATCCTTGCTTAAGGAGAGATATACCTGACTTCGCCAGAGCGTGGCTGGGCATGGGTATCAGTCATGCCTGCTTCGCGATGCCTGTCTCGTGTCCATGTCTGAAAATGTTCTGCCCTCCCCACTTGGGCCAGGTAGAGAAGCAGCCTCCATTTTGGACTTCCTACGTGCTCTGGCCCCACAAGCTGAGGAAGGGTGGGCAGGGGGCTGGAGCCACTGACATTGGCATTCTCCTTGAAGCACATCTTAATAATTTAATGGCTATTAGCAGGGCCACTGTGGGGGGGAGGGGCGCAGAGGGAAGATTTATAGAGAGAATTCACTCCAGGTTGGGGTTTTGTCTTCCTCTGTTTTCCTGGCATTTATCATGCATGTTTTAATTTGGATCGGAGAGTTGCTACCATCTGGCCATTATCGCAAAGAAATATTCATTTTCGCTGAGTGACACAGGCTCCATTCATCACAGAGCATGCTGATTGCCCTGCAAGTGTGGGCTGCGCTCTCTCCTTCACTGGAAATGAACCTTGAGCTGTGGAGGAGGTCCAATGTGCCAGGAGCAGAGGCACAGCACTGACAGTTACCACTGACCCTCCCAGCCATGCTGACAGGGAACAGTGGGGGAGGGGCGGCCACCACAGGCTCCCAGCTCCCTCACCTGTCCTGCTGGAGGCCTTGGTGGCTTCTTTAGCTTCATTCTAGGCAACTGACAAGTTCTCCCAGCAGCCCCTATATCTAGAGTAGCCAGATCCCAGAAGTGGCAAAAGGCACCTCTCTGACCTCTCATTGTACACCAGGATCTGATGCTGTCCTGTCAAGGGTGGGGTCTGCCTAAGAAATTTTTTCTAATAAGAACCCTACCTGAGGAGTATCATTATATGTCAGGCCAGGTGCAAGAGAACAGGACTCTTCCTTTTTCTCTCAACACATGATGGTGGCGTGCGATCAAGGTCAATTTCAAGGAAGAGATGAGTGTGCCTCCTGTGTGACATTTCCTTTATTCCAACCATCACTCACCAGGGTATGTGACATTAGGGGACAGGACAAGGAGCTGGGAGCCTCCTCTGTAAACTCAAGGAGTTAAGACTTAGAGTTTCAAGGGGGTGGCGCAGCATTCCCTGACTGGGCAGGGTCACTCAGTAGGCAGTTCTGCAGGGCCACAGAACAGAGTCAGGAGGAAGTCTCTCTTCACCTACTGCAAGGCACAAGCCAGGAACTGGGAGCTGCTCAGGTCCTTCCTGATGGGGAAAAGTGCGAGGAGTAAAGATGAGCAAGTCTCTGTGAGGTCATGTACGTGGATTCCATGGAGATTGGGATTCCTAGACACAAACACTTAGGCAGGGCTGTGTCCCCTTCTCTCTGTCCCCGTAACCCTGACATTAGACACGTAGAAAGGAAGGAGTTAGGGACAGAAATGGATCATGGAGTGAGAGTTGCCCAGCCAGAGAGGTGAAATTTGGCAGGAGAACTTTCATCTGAGGAAGTTAACCTCTCCTGAGTCTAGAAGACAACCAGTGGATCTCGTTTCCTGGAGTCTGTCTAGGAATTGTGGCCAAACCCCAAGCCTGAAGTCCTGATGCACCTACCACCACCCCACTACAGGACCCAGGTTTGACCCAGAGGGCTGATCTGAGTCGAAGGACACCCCTAGCCTTGCTCCCTTCCATCTTTCCCAGCAGGAGGCAAACCATCCATGGATTACTGCCCAGTTGGTCAGAGGATACAAAGGAGACTCTGGGGTTTGCTTCCAGGTCATTAGCAGATGACCTGATTGTAAAGGAAAGAACCTTTGAGAACTGTTATTTCAATGAGCCAAGATAGCAGGGACCATAGGCCAATCTAGACCAGTTAGAGCAGCACTGCATTCTAGATGTGGCAACTTGACTGCTTGTCTCCACTTCTTTAGCGTGTGTTGAATTAAGTTGGCTGTCCCTTAAGGACCTTGTCCTGCCTTTCCCAGAGTAGGGGTTTGTGGCCTGCATAGTGGAAGATGAAGATATTCCTTAGAGGAACAGAGCAGGCAGAGCCGAGCCCGTGCCACCAGCACGCAGCATGCCCCTCCTCCCCTGGAACTCTTTCAGTGACACCAACAGCTCTGAAACATCTGCTCTTCCATCCCGGGACCCGCAATTTGAATAAATTATCCCGACGTGGAGGCAGCCTGTTATTAATGGCTCGAGATTTATAAGATGCTTTAGTTTAATAACGCTGTGGCCCAGCGCTGCGCCACTCCTGGGTCTTTTTATATTTCCCCTTTCCCTTGCTCCGTCCCTACCACCCACAGCTGCCTTCTGGGCTAGTCCCAGACCACATCCCTACACACCCAGTGTGTACCCCTGCACTCAGAGGCTGACTTCCCCGTGCCACTAGCCCCCACCTGTTCCCAGTCCTCTCTTAAGTGATGCACGTGTTGTCCGCAGTTCTCCTTTGCAGACCTACACCTATGAATATCAGTTTGGGTACTCTGATCCCACTCTTGCTCAAAGACAGCACAGGTGACTCCATTGGTAGGACTGAGCGTTGTACAGAGTCCTGTCCCAGACACACTCTGCGCTCGCTGCCCACTGCCTGTGTAGTCTGTCTTTCAGGACATGGCTAAAGCTTATGACGAGATGGACTCAAACCGGAAGTCCACAGCTTATTTGTTTATTCAAAGCATTTGGTTATTCCTTCTTTAGTTTGTCCTTCCGCAAATGATCCTCATATCTTAGTCATGAAACCCTCCCAAATTAAATTCAATGCCTGTGGTACTACAAACCCAGCTGCAAGCTCCTGCAGTCTGCGGTCTCCCTTGTTAAGGGAACCCCCAGGGTGCTCAGCTATGGCTAGCTCTTCCAGATTCCCTCAAGTCTGGCAAACACTAAGTCCTCACTGTGTGTTTTCAGTATCAGCCTTTCCACAAGTGCTGTATGGGTGTGGGTTCCTGCAGAAACAGGGTATGCTCCAAGAAGGAGAACGCAGGCTGAGGGATTGGGGAGCTGTTAGTTGGAGGTGGAGGGTAGAAAAATGGTGACTTTCAAATAGCCAGCATCCTTATCCCATCCCAAAGTAATGTAGACCAGAGGTCATACAGTGCACAGACATGGGCCTTGGAGCCTGGGCACTAGCTCAGGGTCACCCCTTCACCCCTATCCCAGACATAGTGGGCCGACAATGATTGAAGAACTCGCTGCTGGAAGCACTTACGAAAGACAGTGTTTAGAAGTGGAAAGGAAAGACACAGGGCCAGCCTGCATGCTCCACTCCCTCTGAGTCTCCATGTCACTGATGTGCAGCCACACCAGTGACTGGGAACCCACGGTGGCCATGGTGTAGGATGTGGAAGGAAGTACAGACTGTACTCAGCTTATCTCTCCACTAACTGCCCCCCCGCCATGCCCCTCTGCTAGGTTCGGAGGAGTACTGAAACCGCTCTTGCTGTTTCACATTGGGCTAATGTAACCAAGGCACTCTTGCCTTTTGCTAAGAGACCCACCATTAGAACATAATTACTGCTTAAAATGACCTTTAAAATATGTTTTGAATTCAAAATGTCTTTAAACCCTTCACTGAACACCATTTTTCAATTTCAACAACTGTTTTCTTTTTAGGGTGGGTGGTGAAGGAACGAGACCCCCCCCATGGATTTCAACAATTAATCTCTTTTCACTGCAGGAGGCTAGGGAGGGTAGGAGCAAACTGGCTAACATTACAGCAAGGCCTGCCCTAGATCCCAGCCAGTTCAACCTCCTCAGACTGCAGGCTCCATCCGTCCTCCATCCACCACTGCCTCTGTCTCCAGCCTCCTGCTTGACTTGTCCTTACTTGGAGAGACAAAGAAAGTGCTCCTACCCATTTTCTATGCCATATATGTGCTCCTGGAGTGTCCTCTGCTTTTTCTGACAGCTCCAGAGAGTCTTGAATGCCTTCCCTGCCATGGCCAAACTTAATCCTTGTTGTTTCTTGTTCCCGGAAACATGTTCAGTTCCCTGTCTGCTTAGCAACCTGCCAGGTGCCACAGTTCCTGCCTGCAGAGTGGTACCTTCTATAGGTTCTATCTCTGCTGTACTTGGCTGGGATACCCTGGCTTTGTGAAATGCAAGTTCACTTGAAGGTAGCGACTTACATAGGCTATAATAGTGCTACAGCCACTGGCAGAACTATTAACAGCCAGTGCCCTCTAGCTTCTAGGAGGGTCTGAAGGAGAGGAGTTTCAAGCAACTCTCAGTGCTTGTGGGATAGAAGAGCAACTTAGAATAGGTGAGTCTCCAGGGGAGGGCAGTGCTGAGTTGGGAGGAGTCATCTGGCCAACATCTTACTTTTCACCAAGCAGCCTAGCAGCATAGGCAGAGAGAGGAGAGCATGGCTTGGAGAGATGCTCAGGGCAGAGGTGGTCCTCCAGGGAGGCAGTCCTCCCAGGGAATGTTAGCTGGGAGCTGGAGGCAGTGAGATTGCTTAGAAAGGTGTTGGTTCACTAGAGGTAATCCTGTGTCTTCCTTCTGGGGTAGCATCCACTGGAGGATTAGGCAAAACCAAGATCATGCATGGTACTAAGGGGATGTTGGGGATGTGTATAGTGATTGGCCATTCCTACAGCTGGAGTCACAGAAGGGAACACTGGAGTCTTGTGTCATCTCCCACAGCCTTCCTTATCCATCCTCTCTCTTCTACCCTCTGTTGGTTCTGAGCCTCCTCTTCCTCCAGGATAAGCAATTCACCTGGATGCTGTCATTCCATTCACTGCAGTGGTCCCAGCAAGGGCTTGTCATTTGCACTCAGATGTGAGTTCAGTCTTTATGTACTCTGCTCCTGCTGCCTCTGTGATGCCTTGGTTGCCTCTCCCCACCTCCTGGCCCCCTGGGTGCCTCTCAAACACCCTTGTTCAGTCCCTTGTCCTAACTGTTCCCTTTGGTAGGTGTTACCCCCCTAGATCTCAGTTCCACTCACTTGTCTCGCACCTGTGTCCCTCTCACCAAGGCCCACCCATATATCATGCTTTCATTTCATTCACATGCCATTCCCTCCATCTTTCCTTAATCATTGCCCACCCCTCCTCCACTGGAGGTAAGCTCTATGCCTTGAGGAACTCAGCGTTTTGATTCTGTTTCCTCTCCTTGAACAATGTGTAGCCCAAAGCATTGTGGGTGCAGAATGAATGGTTGAACCCACGGGATAAGGACTCACATGCACTGCCACGAGAGAGATGAGGCACAGGAGACAATGAATACATGCAGAAAGCATCAACGACTGCAGGCTCCCAGGAGCCAAGGGCCAGAGGCTAGAGTAAAGACTGCCCTCCACAAGTATGGTGGCCCAGAGGCTTAGATTTATCTGATGGGGTTAAGGAAGTTCTGAATAGAGACAGGAGGCTGGTAATCAATCCAGAAAGTGAGAGGACTTGGAGAGTGAAGGCTGGTGGGTTCTGAGTGTCAGACCCAAGAACGAATTGCCTGACAGGCCCATGAGCTAGGGACATTGGCCTTAGGAGTGTGTGGGGATAGGCTGTTGGCCTCCAAAGTGGGAGGCAGAATGGATAGCTGGAGCCCAGGGCTGGGAATATGACTCACAACCTGGCCAGCTTCCAAGAACCCGATGCTATCAGGCAGAGAAACACATCTGAGAAAACAGAATTGTCAGAGTAACTTTGAGGCCTCGGTTGCCATGGGAACGTATCTGTAAATACTTAACTGCAAACATTAAATGATACTGGAGGAGTGTAGCAGCAGCAGAGGCGGGTGCCCCTGGAGACAGCCAAGTCCTCAGCCACTGCGTTCTATCACTGCCTCAGAAGGCCACGAGGTCTCTGGTCAGTGTTCCTTCCCATTAACCCTGGCTCCCCTTCCTTGTCCTTGTGAGCTGCACACAATGAGAGCGCTTCAAAGGTTAGGTTCTGCTCCTGTCTTGGTTTCTTGTCTGGTCCTTGGAATCTTAACTCCCATAAGCTTCTCAGCTACAGGCGCTAGGCCTTTGGGCCACAGGGAAAGGGAAGCTCAATATTTCTCACCTCTCCTCCTTTTCACTACTTCCCAAATCCTAGGCTTCACATTCCATGTCACTGCATTCAGCTTATAAAGCGCTAACTGTAATGCCCAGGGCTTCAGAGATACTAGGCAAAGACTCTACCCATTGGGCTGTGTCTCCAGTGCTCCCCTCCCAGGAAGTGTTTTATTCATCCATCTGATTATTCCAAAAATGTTAGGCCCCAAAGCCACCTGCCAGGCCCTGTGCTAAGTGCCAGTATATGATCTTCACCCTCTTTGGACTTAGAAGAGGAGGGACAGGAAGTAAGGGCTCCAGTGGAGAACACCAGGAGAGATGGACATGACAGGAAGAAGGGAGGGGCTATGACAGTCCTCCCGGAGGACAGAGCATTGGCAGATCTTTGGCTGTTTTATACACAGTCTGGATGCTCCTCCGTGCCAGGTGTCAGTATGGACCCCCAAGATCCCATGGCCAGGTGTTCCTACCTGTTATTCGCCAATTACACATGCTAGAAGGCTGAACAATGATTGATGTCTAGGAAAAAACAGAGGAGCTGATTTATGAGTTGCGTCTTTACCAGCTTAGAGACTGGTCCTCGGGGTGGAGGACAAACATTGTTTTTAAAATAATAATTAAGATCAAGAAAAGGTAAAAAAAAAAAAAAAAGATCAGAAATAGCATCTCTTCAAGGCAGATCAAACTCTGAGGCATGGCCCTAAGAAAAGGAGATAACAAATAGGGCCATAGGCACACAGGGCTGCTGTAGTAACCTTTAAGGTATCTGAGGTCCAGAGATGGACTAAGGTCCACGTTTTATAAATGAAGAAGCTGGAGGTCCAAAGCAGGCAGACCTGAAATCCTGAAGGGAACTTTTGACAAAATTCTAGAATAAAATTGTCATACTGGTGTCTTGAGATCAACTGGGGACACATGATGGGGAGCTAGGAAGCAGCATGGTTTACCCACAATGATTCACATCAGGGGAACCCAGGGTCTGTTTGGTAAGCAGATGCCCCTTGGATACATGGAGGAATAGGACCTAACCTTTATAGTGTCACCTAGTAAAGCCAGGTGGCAGAGTTACCTCAGTAACTCAGGGCAGTAAAGGAGGTCTCTATCTTCCTGTAGAGCACTTTTATCAAGGACTTTGTGGAGTGAGGGGGTCAGACACTGTAAATTCCTGAGGCCTTACATTATCTCAGGGATGAGATGCTGATAATATATTCGAGGCCCAAAACATCTTTCCATGAAGGTCTCATTCCTGATGCCAAAACACAAGAGTTCCTGGCCTGCCCTCCACCATCTCCCTGCTTGGCAGAAATGCAGATTCTCCATACTGCTTTCTTAATGCCCATGACCTGCACCCCAGGGGTGGAGGGAGTAGAAAGATTTGGAGACATTTTGTACAACTGCCTATCCAGAGGGCATCTGTCAGTAATTTGTGTCATTTTCCCCTTCCTCTTGACCCTCACACTTCACATGGTAACTAGATAGCATACTTCTGGGTCTTGGTCCTTTGTAAAAGCTGATGGAAGCTATGAATCTTTCTCTAGGAAGAATGTACAGAAGAATGGGTAGTACTGGCTGTGTGTGCATGTGCGTGTGTCAGGGGTGGTCACAGAACCTCTCCAGACAGCCCTATAACTTCTCAGGAAGCCATGAGCTTTTAGTAGCCAGCCCCCGCTAGGTAGGCCATCTTGTACTTACTGGGCACTCACTATGACTCAGACTATTCCTTTGTTTGTGGTAGAATAAGGACATTGTTCATCCAGGCTTTTGAGTCTATAGTGCATTCATTAAATAGTATCACCCAAATGTGTGTCTACTCACCAGCCATGAAAATGGCCTTACTTAGAAGGAGAATCTTTGCAGATGTAATCAAGGTATATGAAGTCATAGGAAACTGGGGGAGGAGCGGGGAGTGTTTCAATGTAACCCATGTCCTTAGGAGGGAATATGGCACCAACACATGGAAAAGGGATATTCAGATGTGATCATGAAAACAGATTGGTATAATATAGCTACATGCTGGAAGAAGCCAAAAGGCTGGTTAGCACCAGCAGCAAGGCAGAGCCAGGGAAAGGTGCACTCCTAGGGTCTTAGAGTGAATGCAGTCCTGATAACTCTTACTAAGAAGAGGAGGCAGCTTCTGCTTAAGCACCACATCATTATTCTCAGTGATATGATGGCCCAGGAAACAATCACAGAACCCAAAGGAGGGCCCTGGAGCAGAAGAAGGTAGGAATCCCAGGGGTTCACAGCAAGTGTGGATGGATCTCTGCTTTGTCCTTCACCCCAACCACACTTTCTGTGTTCTAATTGGTGTGCATGTAGACTACGGCACCAGACAGCCCCCAGAGCTTTGCCAACAAGAAAGTTCCAGGCCATGCGAAGAAAAGTTAGAAATCCCAGCACATCTATCTTCATAAATTTTATTACAGCCTGCCAGTTTAGACTAATGACTAATTTACTGTATAAAATGCCAGAAGCATTTTTTTATTTTGTTAATTAATTATCTCCAACAAAGGTGAAATTTATAAAAGTGTCCAGAAACAGTGAGTATTATAAAATTGCCTTGCAGCAGGAGGTGAAATCATAGCTAATACAGGATCAGGTTATTACTGTATTGACTTAGTTGCTTTATGACTTCATAATGGATTTCTTCATTATTTTCTTGGGATTGTGGCATTCATGACTGCATTAAGTCTGTTAGTCTATGCAAATATCATTAGGCGTCACTAATAACCCCAGCCACCTCCACCCATCCAGGGGATGTGCTAAGTAGTTGTCTGGGTGGGTCACTTCTGGCATCAGGGAGGATGTAAGGTCCCCTCCACACACAGAGCGTCCAATGGGGAAGAACCTTAATGAGGATTTTTGAGGGTCTCAGGGTGGTCTCCCCGTCCTGAGCTATTTTATGTCTTTTCCCTATCAAGAAGCCTGACATGTCACCATAAATCTTCATCCCTTTAGAGTAAGGCTTTGGAAGCACATATTAAATTTTTCTAGAAAGAAATATGTATTGACATGCTATCTGTCATGGGAATGACAAGATGTTCAATGGGAGAATCTCAGTCTGTTCCGGCTGCTCTAACAAAATATCATAATCTGGGTAGTTCATCAGCCACAGAAATGTCTTTCTCGTAATTCTGGAGGCCAGGAAATACAAGCCCGCCACGATGTCAACAGATTCGGTGTCTGCTAGCCTGACTCCACAGAAAAGGAACCCACAAGCTCTCCGAAAGGATTTTGTGTGAGAAGGTCTTGTGTAGTCCAGACTGGCTTTGAACATACTTTGTGATGTCATACCATGTAGCCATAAATAACCTTGAACTTATGATTCTCTAGCCTTCAGCTCCCATTACCGAGATTGCAGGCATGTGGCAACATCTGGCTTCTAAGATGCTGAAGATCAAACCTTGTACATGCTAGACGCTAGACAAGGGCTTTGCTAATTGAGCTACACTGTCCATCCTCAGGCTTCTATTCTAAAGGAACCAATTCCATTTTCTTGACATAGTCACCTGAGAAAGATCCCTAAAACCATCACCTTTCATGGCAGGACTTCTCTGTGCAAGTTCTGGGAAGACACACACATTGAAGCTATAGCAGAGAGCATTAGGCCCTACTGTGCCATACAAGGAAGGGACTGGTCAGTTTTATGAACTAGACCTGTTTATGTGTACTGATGGTGAAGTTGAGCAGAATGGGATTTCTAGCAGCTATCTGTAGACTCTGGAGACCATGGGGGGGGGTGTCCTCAGACTAGTAGGATAAAAGAGCATAGTGGGGAGAGGTGACCACACTGTGAACAGCCACCAGTCAGTCAAAGAGAACCTAAGCAGTTTTAGCCTCAGACCACCATCAGACCAGTCCATTGCTGCAGTGCAACCCGAGTCTCCTGTACTAAATAAAGAGCTGATCACAGCTGATGACAGTCCCTCGCCCCTAGCCACTGAGTCCAAGCTAACACCATTTCTGCTCCCTACATGCTGATTAGCCAGACTGTTAGGATAGCTTGTGTATGTAGGTTCTGTGTCTTTTCCCAACTGGAACTCCTGATCTTTAGTCTGTGGGTTACTGTCTCTCTTTGTTGCAACAATGTTTATAGAGCTGGTACCCTGTGGCAGGTCAAGCCCACCCTACCTCATCAGAGGATGCATGCCACAGTAGCAGAGATGCTGAGTCAGGTGTTTGCTAGGAGCCTTGTGTAGGATGCAATACCTCACTCTCCCAGTAATATCATCTCAGCCATATCACAGGATGAACTTGAAGTCAGGCACAGAGAGGGACAGAATCATAGCCAGTTAGCAGTACATGGTGGGCAATTTATTAACCCCAGGTCTGGGGTGGCTCTGCCCAGTGCAGACAAGGAGCTGTGGTCTCAGCTGAGCTGAAACCTTCAGAGATTTGTGTGGCTACTGTGTTTGCTCCGGGAAATCCCACCACCCCTTCTTGATCAGCATTCCCAAACTTTTCAAGGTGAGGAAGCCAGTATTAACATAAAAACTTCATCGACTCCCCCCCTGACAGATGTTACACTTAGAGTAGCCATTGTTCAAGAGAATACAAAATGACAAACAGCTACCTTGAATTCAATGGTGCTTTCAAACGGATTTGTGTGTTTTTAAATCATAGCAGTATCTATAGGCATCTGAAAAATAGTCACGTATACCTACAAAAGAACCATTTCAGACGCAGCTGGAAGACCAAGCTTGAGATACCTGAGACTTCAAGTTCCAGTGACACAGCTACCCTAACCTATCCAAGCACTGTGCTCACAAAGCTGAAGACAGCGAGGACAGACAGGGAGCCCTCTGCCCAGAGTGGATCCAGAGAGCCTCAACTTTGTTCTCTCAAGCTCCTCTTTCTTCATCAGCCTCTTCAGCCTGCTTGTTTTGGGCTTGGGTGAAACAGCTCCTTTCTTGTTGTGTATTCAGTCCCTGGTCTCACTATGGCCTTCCCTTAGCCTGCTGTCTTCAGCCTTCCTGTCTGAATGTCGCCATAGTTTCAATCTCCAGTCACCCTCATCCCTAATCCTGTCTCTGGCTATTCATCCACCTTCTCTTTTTCCATCCCGAGACAATGCATGCAGACCCAGAAGTTTAGCTGCTTTCCTTGATCACAAAAGGTATTTTCTATCTAGATCAGTCTCGATGGAATGGCAGAGTCACCTCACCTCAAAACTCATTCTAAAGTGAAGAGAGGGAAACTCCTCAGGGGTAGACCTCCAGGGGTAGACTGACAGCCGTGTACGTATGAACAGTGTGCTTCTGCACAGAGCAGAGAAGGTGTGGTCCAGCTGCCGACAGCAGCTCCAATCCTTCAAGCACTTACCACCAGTGTGAGCTTCAGCCTGCTACTTAGGCATTCTGAGCCTTAGATACCTGTTCTCTATCAAATGGGGGCAGGGACCATGCAGCCTTGAAACAGAACTGGAAGATGTCTGGCTGCAGCAGAAGAGGGCGCTAATGAGCCAGAGCCTTCAGCCACTTTCTTCACTCCCAGCGTACCTGCTTCATCAAAGTGGACTTGGCAAGAATTATCGTGCCGGGTCACTTCCTTTGAGGCCTGTCAGAACGAGGGTCATACTTTCCTCTTCAAAATTCACTTTTCTAGTTCCTCGTAACTGAGCTGGGTTTTCTCTTCTCTAGATTTCCTTCTTTGCCCCAGAAGGGGAAGTAGGCCTTTGTTCTCTCAAGCTCCTCCTTTTCAGCATCTTCAGCCTGCCTGCCTTGGGCTTGGATGGTACAGCCTCTTTCTTGTTCTGTATTCAAATCCTGATGCTGGATCCTGGCAAACCCTTCCTGTTCTGTGATACTTCAGTCCCCTCTGTTGGCCCTCTTTCATCTTACCTTAGCAAGCCATTGTGTCCTGGGCTTCTAGAGCTAGCCCAATCATGCCCTAATTTGAAAAAAACATTTACTCAAGGGTCAAAGTCTTTTATCTCTCAATAGTGTATTGTACATAATTTGTTGACATAATGACTGTGACTGAATGCTGAATAATAAATGAGATCTAGGACAGCTCAGGGCAGGCATGCAGGTTCTAGGGCATGAAAGATCTCCTTTCTGTTTCTCTGTCAAATGAACTTCATAATAGCCAAATACTGCCTATCAGAAGTCTCCAGAAAACCCCCCATAATGGCAAAAGCAGTCTCCTTTGTTGTTAACCATGCCAGCCATGCACCAATGGTGACTACTAACTTTTCTGGAGCAAGCTGACATTCTTTTTCTGATTCCATTGGCCATTAGACATAATGTTTGCTGTGCAGTTCCTGAGCCAGTTAGAGCTGGATGAACACCCCAGGGTGGGATGCTTCACCTTATACCACAGATGAATGCTCATGAGCCAGACTACCTAGATTCAAATTGACTCTGCTGCGTCTGAGCCCTGGGACCTCTAGAGAGCTGCTAAACTCTTCTATACCTCACTTTCTATATCTGTAAAATATAGTGATAGCGGAACCCACTTCATGAAGCCAGAATGCTCACTGCAGAGCTTCTGTGATCTGTAGTGGGTGCTGAAGATGAATTAGTTCTCACGGTACCTTCTAAAGCCATGATCTCTGACCGTGAGAATGAGGAGCTGCAGCTCTGCACACACCATATGGGCCACCACCTGCCATCTAATTACAGGGCCGAACCAGTCCTGCCAAACTGCAAAGCCAAATCGCTCCATTGGGTTAGAGGCCACAGCCTTTGTGAACAAAACACCTAGACTGAAGCTATCCCTCCTCTCCCAGGAAAGGAGGTCCTCATTGCGTGCATCCGGGATTCAGGAGGTGACCTTGGCTCACCAGTAGACCCGGGAAAGCCATGTGAATTTTCAGGGGTCCACAAATAACAACTTGATTGAAATCTGTGCTAAGCAGCATCCCATTGGGAAACATAGAACGTCAGGGCCTGGGGTAGAAAGACAGGTTGCTTCCTGGCAGGTCAGGAGTCAGCAAGGGCTTTTTCTTTTAAGAGCCCACACGCCAATATTATAGAGGCTGTGACATGTTTTCTGACCTTTATATTCAGACCCGTTATCTGAAGTTCTAAGAAGCCCATCAACCATCCACCATCCACATTTACCTATTGCTCTTTATGTGCCATCCATCATAAATCTATCTACTTCCAGCAATCATTTTTCTCTCATCTGTGTATCTATCTATCATCTAACATTTAATCTGGATATCTAGCCTTTATTAATCATGTCTACCATCCATCCATCTCCGTGTCTCTCTAGACTCCATTATCAGTCATGAGTTAACACAATGTATACTTAAGCACGGGACCTCTAGGTTTCAGGAGAGAGGGCAACAGCGACTCTAGGAGGGTCGGGTGGCGAATCAACATGGGAAAGCAGAATAGGGCTGGATAATGAGAGGAGAGCTGAGATTTCTCTCCGGAGCAGGGCTTGTCTGCTGGGTGGAAGGAACAAGGCAAAAAGAGAAGAGAGGAAGGAGAGGAAGGGTTTGAAACAGCACTGGAAGGTTGCTGACACAGAGCCTTCTTTCTCTACTTCCCAAAGTCAGACAGCATCTCTCAAGATGGTCCTATGAGTGATAGGAAGGGGCAGGGAGAATGCCTGGGCCCAGTGTCAGGTCATAGAACATACGGTGCTGCCATCCTTCCAAGCACCAGCAGGATCTAGAATCCTGCCTGCCTCATCTTACAGCAGGTGGGAAGCCAGCACTGTAGGGCCTGAATAGAGGCAGCTGCCAGGAGCAGTTTACCACAGCAAGCTCTTCGCAGCAATGGCTGCATACTGGCATTGTCTGAGTCATTTTCCAAAACCAAAACCAAAATGCTTATGTCTGGATACCACACATCAATCAATCAAACCTGATGTTGAGGCCAGTCCTAGGCACCTGTATTTTGAAAGTTTCCAAATAATAATCTTCATGACAGCCACAGCTGAAAATCATCTTATAAGGTCTGTGATTCTTGCCAGTTATCTCTGAAGGACAGTAATTCCCATGAAGAGAGAGCAGGACATAGGCTCTAAAGAGATCCAGGGAGGCACCTAAGTCTACTTTCTGAGCTGAATCCCCTGTCTTGCATGGAGGTGAGTGGGACTGCTGGAAGGAAAGCACCGGAGGCGTTCCCAATACTACGTCACTCTGGAAGAGTTAGCGCCAGGAGGCCTCTGAAGACTTCATCCTTCTTCATTCTTCTTTTTTCCTTCCTCCTTCTCTGGGTTGAGGAACCCCCCAGAGATCTTTGTGATGGCCAGAGCTGGGAAACAGATTTGGAAGCCACAGTCTTCAGGCCATCCCTTTGGTACCTTGAAAAGGAATTCTCTGGACCCTGGACTTGCATACCCATGCCTACTCCAGTGAGCCAGATGCAAGCTCTTACCTTCTCCAGCGCCCACTAGGGCCCACCCTCAGTATTAAAAATAGGTGGAAGGCCAGAGGGCAGACATCTACCCTGCTCCTCAGCATGCATCACTTTGTGCTTTGAACAGTGATGGCTCATGGACACACAGAAGCTAAGAACGCCTATTCTTTGAGGCTATAGGAAACCAGACCACAGCTGAGAGGATCTGAGGCTCACATGAGGATCAGCCTACAACCAAGCCAGGTTGTCTGCAGGCAGTGACAGTTGCCCTGGGCTTTATTCCTACCTAGCAGCAAGATTCAACTTTAGGCTCCGCTTGGCAGTTAGTAGAGACAAATGGGTTCTGGGTGGTCTTATATTTCTTCCCCAGCTCTGTGGCTGGGCGTGGCCCTGTCAGCACTCTAGTCCTTAGTCTCTTATCCTCTCACACCCCTCCTCTCCTGTGGACCACCAGACCACTGGCCATCCCCTGTAGAAACCCCTCACCTGGCTGGAACTCAGCTCTGCTTTGTCTGTCTCCTTGAGAACTGAGGACAAACTGGCCATAATTTATGCTCCAGCATGATATAAAGGGGGAAAAAAAGTCCTATTATGCTATAAATTATCCTGTGATGGGTGAAATGCAGGCTACTGTGCCAGACGCCAGTGGAAACCCCATTAGACAACAGGGTTCAGCTGCTGAGAAGTCCCCACAGAACACTGAGCCGTCTGTTGTGTGCTGTGCTCCTGGGAAGGATAATGTACCTGATCAAATGTATAATCAGTTACCTGGAGAGATGACTGTGCACTGCCTGCTCAGCAAAAGGTGACTTCTAGATAAAGCCACCACAAGTCTCATGCTCCTGCTGGGGACCCTGATGTGCCTAATTCATAGATGGAAGGTCAAGTAGAGTGGTAGCAGCAAGAGAAGTCGGTGTTACCTCAGTCACACTCTCCACCCCGCCCTGAACCTGCACAGAACTCCAGAGTTTGGATCTGGCCCAACTCAGAACCCCAATCAGGGATTTCTGAAAACACAAGAATGAAGGAACCATTTCTGCTTTGCTCCCCACTTCTACAAGGTAGTAAGACACCCCACATTCTAAGTCTCCTTAAATATGTCTCAAGCTCTGCCCCTCTGGCCTGAATAGATGCCAAGCAATGAAGAAGAAGCAATGAAGGAGAGGGAGACTGTCCTCAGAGCATTGCTCAAGCCATAGTGCCTACACCTCAGACTTGAAGTGTGATTGGGGGAAAAGATCCTTCACGTACAGATCAGGTGGCCTGTGGGCTCCAAAACAGAGAGATTTACTTCTTGAGTACCCAGGAGATTTCATAACAAGGGCTCTTGGTAGAGGGGTGAACAAGACTCTGATGGGAGTCTGAGCAATGATCAGGAGGCTAACACCTGGGAACTGAGCAGTAGGTGATGAGGGCCCCACCCATTCACCCACTCCTGGGCTCTGAGCTGGAGCCCTGGCCTGCAACAAAGCAGAGTGGTTATTGTGCATTTGCCAGTTGTCTGGGCAAAGATGGAGGGAGGAGAAGGCAGAAAGTGAGGACTCTAAGTAGCTCCTTCTTCCACCAAGAGCAACAGAAGAAGCCTGTACACCATAGATCCGTTCAGGCCACATGGCATGAGTCCCACCTTCTCCAAAGTCTCTGTCAGAGTTACCTTTTGTATGGCTCAGTTTCCTCATCTGTACACTGTGAATAATGTCTGCCATGCCTGTAGAGCACTTACTTTTACATCTGGGGCCTGGTCGCTGTTGAGTAAATGGAACAGGTTCTGCTGGCACAGCAGGATCAGAGCAGGCATGCTCAGGGCATTAGGAACTCCATGACACTGGAGGGCAATCCTACAGGCTTTCATCACGTAGAGACATTGAGACTGGGTGGGCTGACTATGGCTGTAATGATAATATTAATCCAAATCCAGTGAGCCACAGAAGACTAATGGTGCAAAGAACTAGGGACAGACAGAGCCTATTCAGGACCTGATGTGCACAGGAAAGGGAAAGAGCAGGATCTGAGGCCTTGTCTGATTTCCGAGTGTCAAAGGTGAGGCCCAGGGTCAGTCCCTTGGAGAAGTACTTGGATACCAGTTGATGGAAGGAGACCGAGAAAGGGGTGTATGGTGTGTGTGTGTGTGTGTGTGTGTGTGTGTTAGAGAGAAGCAGAGAGTGCACATACATGCAAAATCTGGCAACCCCACGCCCCATGAATCCTCCAGAATCTAGCTCCCTTCCTACTCCTCAAGACCATAATGTTCATCTCTCTAGAGCAGTAGTCCTCAACCTTCCTAATGCTGCCACTCTTTAACTCAGTTCCTCATATTGTGGTGACTCCAACCATAAAATGATTTCATTGGTACTTCATAACTGTAATTTTGCTGCTGTTATAAATCATAATGTAAATATCTGTGTTATCTAATGGTCTCAGGCAACTGTTGTAAAAGAGTCATTTGACACCCAAAGGTGTCATATTCACAAGTTGAGAAACGTTGCTCTAGACTGCTCTCACTGTGACGGGTGCCCATTCATCTCCAGAGGACACTCATTTCTTCCTTTCTGAGGGTTTCCTGAGGTCATTACCACACCCCCTCCACCTATCACCAAACCCAGCCCCACCCCAGCTCCAAGCCCCTCATACTCACTGAGCAGGGGAATTCATTCATTCATGCCAACAGCTGCTCACTGAGTGTCTACTACATGCCAGACCTGTTGGTCACTGGCTAATGAGCAGACACGGTCGTTCATTCATGGAAGAGCAGAGTAGAGTTGGGCTCCATACGGTTGCTAGAGACAGAAGCTATTGTGTGGAACACAGGAAGGACAGGCTCTACCTTGCTTTTAGCTGACAGTCTAGTTGCTGTTTGGAGAGAAGAGAGCAGGGTCTAGAGGTCATATCAGAGAGAAAGAGAAAGCAATGGGTAGAGACTGCTCCTCTGTCTAAGGAGGGAAGAGGACCAAGAATAAAGCTGGCTAAAGGGATGCAAGAGAAGGGGGGAATGGATGCTTTCTCTAGCTTCCGGTCCCTCCCACACCAACATCAAACAGCCCAGTCCCGGAGGGAACTAGTCAGATCAAGGCCTGGCACTGCCTTTGCCCATGGGGGCCAGGGGGTGAGGGTCTTCATTTGCATTCCATTGCAGTCCCCATCCCAGCAGCCTTTGATCTGGTTTGATGTCTCCTTCAGCCGATTCCCAGGCAGTAAGCCTTTCATCCTCAGGAGGCAGTTCCCAACCCAGCTGCCTGTCACTGGCTCTTGCTCTGTCACAGTGGGGTGTGGGGGAGACAGAGAAATGGAGCAGAGAGGAAGGGGAGCATTCTTCTTCTCTCTCTTGGGTCTCTTTCTGTAAGAGCTCTTCTGAGGCATGGCAGTTGACCCCTGAGACCCAAGTGAAGAGGACAGCCAGCATGGCTGTCAGCTTCAGAGGGATTCAAAGTTGGCTTTGCTTTCCTGGTGGGCCCAGTGAAACTGAGAACTGGCTGCATCAGGAAGCAGTGGGCAACCATCCAGGAAAAGAGGTTGATCCCTGCCCATGGTCTTCCTATGTATAGGACACATCTGAGGCTGCGTGCTGCCACTGGCAGCAGTGAGGGGCTATCATGGGGAATAGGAAAGAGATCACAGTGGCTTCTGGGCTTGGGAATGACATAGTCTGGCAACCCTGAAAACTGCACACATAGATGCAGGTTCAGATGAGTTGGTGTGGTCCCTACTTGTCCATTTGGACCCATAGATGCTTGACTGATACAGCCTAGAGGAATTAATGGAAATGTCATATGGAGATGGTCAGTGTAGTTAGGGTAGAGCAGGCAGGGGTGTCCCTTGTTTTGGCTCCATCCAGATAGGCATCCCAGAGGATGCTGGGAGCCTCTCAGTGGTCCTTGAAACACTGACTGACAACCAGGAAGGTGGCTTCTTAGGTTGTCCAGACTGACATGGCTGTCCAGTTCAATGTTCTATACCTTACCTAACAGCCAGCAAGCAGCCTGTGGGTAAGTAGCAGAGATGGCTACTAACGGTGACAGTAACAAGCATTTATCACTTGTTCTGTGACAGACCCTGTCCTAAGAGCTTCAGAAAAATTCAGTTCATTTCATCCTCACCTGGCTCTACTCAGGGACAGTGCACGCCTTGTCTAAAGTTACAGAGCCAGAAAGTGCTAAAAGCACAATTCAAAAAAGAGCATCATTTCCTATCAGGGCTGCCTACCTCTTCCTGTTGTCAATTGTGACTCCTGGTAATCCACTTAAAAAAGGTTTTAATTGATCTGTAAGTGATAGTTACCCCCTAAATTCATGCCTGTGGGGCTTCAGATATTTACCCAAGGAGGCACCTTCAGTGGGGAGCAATTACACAGTAAAGGAGTACCCAAGAGACTCTGGAGGACCCAGCATGAGATACCCCCAGAGCTCTACACTCTGCCCAAAGGAGGAGTTTGCAGACCCCCTTGTCCACACCTGGGCTAAAGCTTTGTGGATAGAAGAGATGCCTCTAGGTCTATCAATGGACATATGTGGACTGGCCCACAGTCTTAGCATCCCCTGTCTCCCGCCATCCTACTTACCAGCCACCTGACCAGAAACCAGTGATTCTCACTCTCCTATCCACTTAACCCCAGGGTTCTTCCTAGCTTGTGCCTCTTCAATATGCAAGTCATCCCCCCTGCCCCTGCAGCACCTGGAGAAAAGGGGGTGAGAAAATTCTGCAGCAGTAAAAAAAAAGAAAACAACATTCACCATCTGATGGAGGTCCATGGTACCCCAGCAGCCATCCACCCTTAAGCAGGAAGTATTGTTTAGTGCTGAGGGTAATGAGTTAATCAAACTTTGAGCATTAGCATCAAGATGTTGGCATTTGGCAAGTCAAGTGGCTCTGTTGTCAATCACCCCTTGCCCTTCTGGTGCAAATCACACTGTGTGGCCAACAATGTGCTCCCCAGGAGAGGCTGTGCTGGGGATAGACTGGCTAAGCCAAGCCAAAGCCTCCCATTCAAGGGCTGTCCTTAAACAGCCTTTTGTCTAGTGGTATAGCAATGTTCCAGGGTTACAAACTCTCCAGTAAGGAGGACCCTTCCTCCTGTCTCATGATCTGAAGACCAGGCTAGACAAATGAGTGAGTGCAGGAGTCTTCATCTCTGCACAGCCAGAGATTCCTGCAACCAGCTCTGTTGCCTTTTTACACACTCTACCAGAATCCTGGGAGGCTCAGCCCAGGGCATTTTATAAGTGGGAAAAGCTCAGAGTCACACTGGGCTCTGAGACAATAAATCTCTCCCAAGTTGGAAGAACAGGAGGTGTTATATGTGCTGCTTGGCAGGGAGAGCAGACAGGAAGCAAATGAGAAGCAAGGTCCCAGGGTTCTTTTTTGCAAGCCCTGACACCAGAAGGAACCTCCACTACATCCTTGACTACACTGCAGAAAAGAATTTCAGGCTAGCCAGAGTGAGACAAAGTTGAAAGTTTATTATAAGGGAGAGAAGCATATGTTTCAGATATAAGCCCTGGCAGGGAGGGGGGCAGGGAGAAAGAGAAGGAGGAAGAGGAACAGGGAACACTACATATCAATTGTAGCTATGGAATCACATGGGAGCAGGTGAGAAAGGCAGCCAAGAGCTCCCCTGAGTCCTTGCTCAGACTCTCCAGGTTGTAGGTCTGTAGGTCGCATCTGTAGCCCACCTTCTTGGAAGCCTTCTGGACATAACATGTCTTTTCTCCAAATCAGCACCTACTGGCTTGTAGCCCAGAGCTATTAGATGTGACCATCCGCTAGGAATCCAGACATGACTATTCTCTAGGGTTCCATGGTAGAGATTTGGGGCCCATAATGCAAAAGCTTTGGATCCCTGTGTACAACCTTTCCACCTACAGAAAGAGAAAGACTCAGAAACTAAAGCCTCTTTCCCAAATTCCAAGGTTCATCTCAGATTCATTTCCCAGGCACACAGTAAGTTTTCAATAAATAGTCTTGGAGAAGGTCAACCAGAGAAGAGAGCCAAAGGACCTGGGATGCTCTGCTTGGCCCTTCCACTGGTGGCAATTCATACCTTCACTTGACACTTACTTGGGTACTCTGACAGGCTCAAGCTTATTTCCTATGGGGATATGACATCCAGATCCAGAGCTGAGCTGCCCTCTCTGGGACTGGCACATACCTTCCGGGATGCCATTCTCCTGCCCCCAAACCTCCAGGCACTTCTGCACATCCAAAGATATATCAGCACTCCCATTTTTAAAGAGAAAAACACAGCAGCAAGGGCCTTGGGATCTAGAAGCAGAGGGTAGATGAGACCTTGGCTGAAGTTCACTGTATTCCAGAGCAGAGATGACTTTTTTGACCAAATCAAGGCAAAGCAAACCAAGGAGAAACAGCATCCATTTCCTCTCCCTATGGCATAAAGAATCCCAAATAATTTTGCCATTACTGCTCACCAGGCACTATTCCCCCAGCAACTCCCAGACCATAGGCAGGAAGGCCACATTGTTCCCATTTTATAGACCTAGAAAATTGAGACATGAGGCAGTTAGTTATACAGCTGGGTGGCAAGGAAACTGAATATGACATTCTAGACCTGCCAAGGAGGTCCACTCCAGACTCGGAATCCTTCTACCCCTTGATATGAAATACAAGCCTTAGGACTAACTCCATGGTAACAAAATCCAAATAGAAAGAAAGAGTACAAACCAGTGACACTCAGGATCCAGATAGGAACATCTGCACTGTTTTGCCTTTGTCAGAGAAGAAGTCTGGAGCCAGGTCTGTTTTTCTGTCTTGTAGCTTTTGGGAAAAGTGAGCTAGCTACGTTTTCCCCGGGGTCATCAAAATGGTCAGCAAGAGGCAGCGTGGCACCCTGAATGTTGAAAAAGGTCTCCGGAGAACTACATAGCAAAGGGGGACTCAGAGGAGGGGACAACAAATAGGGGGAGAAACACCACTGGCAACAGGAAAGAGCAGGATAGAAAGGCACTGTGGATGAATTTTAATGCAATCAGAAAGCTGTCAAAAAGATAATAAAGGAATACATTCAGACATCAGAAGGGTGAGGCAAGGAACTGAGTTCCAGGCTTTAAATCAACATCACAAAGGAGGCATCATGCCATTCTGAAGGGAGGAAAGAAAAATTTTAAGGGGAAGGTCCAGGGATAAGGAAGTTACAGGATTTTAGTCTTGGAAATACTGTCCATGAACTTGGAGCCCTTAAAAGGCACCCAGTTGGGGCAGAGGCAAGCTTCCAGTCCTCCACAGAAGTAGTGAAAAGTCTTCTGTTTCAGGCTCTACCTTCCTCTCTCAAAGGGTTCCCTCTAGTCATCTCTCCCAGTTTCTTTTCTTTAAGGCAGTGGTTTTCAACCTGTAGGTCGTGACCCCTTTGGGGTTGGGTGACCCTCTCGCAGAAGTTGTATATCAAATATTCTGCATACCAGATACTTACAACAGTTCTGAAGTAGCAATAAAAATAATGTTATGGTTGAGGGGCCACCACGACAAGAGGAACCGTATGAAAGGGTGGCAGCATTAGGAAGGTTGAGAACCAGTGTGCTAAGGTTTCTCTCCTCATCCAGTTTCTCCTTAAGCTTTGCTTCTGATCCTTTTACTTCGATTTCCCCTTTACACGTTTTCTCTCTCATTCTTCTTGGTCTCTGTGTCTCTGATGTCCATTCCCATTGCAGAGCTTACAGTTAGTGAGCTAGGGGCACTGTAAGCTTGAAAATGAAGTGAGGTTGAAACACATAGCCCTATGCATCCCAGAGTGGGATGGAGTAGCCCAGGCTGGAGCAAACCCAGAGTTTTCCCTGATGGTAGTCTGCCAGGCTGTTGGTCTATGGGCAATGAGTTCACAACATGTCCAGCAGGTTAGGTGAGGAGTTAAAATTCACCCATCATAAATGAGTGCACCAGGCTGATGGCTGGACCTGGGATGGCTAGAGGAGTGGTCTGCTCTGCACTGGACATGCTGTCACTCCATCTATTCCATAATCAAACTGAGGGCCTGGTTGAAGGACTTGTGCTGCAGCACAAAGATCTAAGATTTCTCTCCAGGGAGCAATCTGGAGATAGGATATGGGGAGGAAAGCCAGACAGAAACCAATCTTACAGGCAAAGCATAAGTGAGTGAAGAGAAGGTACAAGACACATTGGGCAAGAGGCTGTCCTAGAAGAGGAGTCTGCCCAGGACCCTCCAAGCAGAGCCTTTCCAAGGTTCTGGGAAGACTGCCTATTTCACATCATTCTTGCAATAGAGAAGATGGGATTTAGAGGGATAAAGGGCACACAAGACAGTCTAGATGACCAGTCTGTCCTAGAAGTCAGACCCGGGACCAGGTTTCTCAGAAACCTGCCTTCTAGCAGGAGGAGGTAGGGGGGAGTCGTTGCTATCCATCTCTCGCTCCTCGCTGACGCTGAGTTGCTCTGGATGCTCTGCACCCCGCACCTCCCACCATCCCCCCACCACTTCCTTGCCCAGGCTGTAACCCCTCTGCTTCTAGCCAAGCTCTTCCCTCCCGCCCCACCCACCTGTGAGCTCCATCCTTTCCAGCGGAGCTTCTACCTCACCCTCCCAGTTGCTTTTGCTCTGGCTGCGAGTTCCTTCACCTCCCGCCAAGCTCCTTCCTCTCACTCCGCGTTTGGCTGTGAGCTTCGCCCGCTGTCAACAGGCTCCTCCCCTACCCGGTTTCCCTCTCTCTCTGGCCTCGCCCTTTTACCGGCGAATCCTCCCCCTCCCCCCTCCCCTGTGCTCCGCCCCTGGCCCGGGTAAGCATCTCCTTATTTTGTTCTAGAAGATAGAAAACTCTTCGTGGGTATGCTCAACAAGCAACAATCCGAGGACGACGTGCGCCGCCTCTTCGAGGCCTTCGGGAACATCGAGGAGTGCACTATCCTGCGCGGGCCGGACGGCAACAGCAAGGGTGTGTGTGTGTCTGTGTGTGTGTGTGTGTGTGTGTGTGTGTGTGCGCGCGCGCGCGCATGCGGGGGCGGTGGTGTCTGGGAAGGATGCTAGCGCCGCCGTCAGGTGGTCCTCGAGGAGACCAAGAGGAGAGGGGGCCATGAGTCTCTGCTCTGTGCCCCTTTCTGTCACTGTCTTGCCCCCTTCACATTTTATGCTCATATGGGGGAGGGGGGAGATTGTCCTCTCCGCCCGCCCTGTCTCTGTCCCGTATGTCTCTCTTTTGCTGGATTCTCAGGGCCATGGTTCAGCCTGTCCTATCCCCACAGGGTGCGCCTTTGTGAAGTACTCCTCCCACGCCGAGGCACAGGCCGCCATCAACGCTCTACATGGCAGCCAGACCATGCCTGTGAGTGTGACCCTCGGGATGTGTACAGGGTCTCATCAACCTTACCATTGTTTCTCAGAACAGGGTAGATTTAGGTAACCGAGAAAAGGTGTGGTTTAAACTTGGTACCCGTGGGTGACCTCAGTATAGAACCCCACAGAAAGTACGGGTGTGGGGCGGGCCAGGGCAGGGACTCTGGGGGTGAAGACTGGAGCAAGCGGATCTCATGTGCCACCCTGGCTGCAGGGAGCCTCCTCCAGCCTGGTGGTCAAGTTTGCAGACACTGACAAGGAGCGTACAATGAGACGGATGCAGCAGATGGCTGGCCAGATGGGCATGTTCAACCCCATGGCCATCCCCTTCGGAGCCTATGGCGCCTACGCTCAGGCAGTAAGTGGGGGTCAAGGGTGGGCAGGGGTTTGTTATGGAGCTCCCCTTGCCCCAGCCCCAGAGAACAGGGATGCCTACCCAAACATTATTCTGTCCCCAGAGCGAAGAATATCAGGCATAACTCCAGAGTGTAGTCTCAGGAGTTAAGAGGAGAATCCAGGTAGGGGTGGTTGCCAGGAGGAGGTGGGATGCTGTCCTTATTTTCAGGGAGGAGTTCCCAGAGAAGATCCTTGGTAGGGCAGCCAGATGGTTCACCCCTGCACGCACACACACCCCAAATCACTGTGAAGACTAGAGAGCACCAGTGCGGTAACGGTCAAGCATTTGACCCTTACTCCACAAACTCTACTTACAGAGGCTTTTCTCAGTCACCTCTGGAGGGAACTGTGAAGAGACCCAAAGCCTCAAGTACCCACTCTTCCCCTGCCTCTGGCCCCAACAACTTGAGTATTCCACAGCGGTATCCTCTCTAAAATACAACCCTCTTCTGCCCCCAGACTTGTAACCATCATCCCTGCATGGCGATACTTATGTTCTCCAGGGCTCTGGCTCTAACCCTCCTGCAAATACCACTCTCTTCTTGAGCAGAGTCTAGCCTTGACCATTTACAGCAGCCTTTCTAGTCCCCACTCTTCTTTGTAATAACGTTTGGGGGTCTAGTCATGTTTCTCTTGTCTCTTCTATATGACACATTTGAGCAGATTACCCTGTTGGCTGTATATGGCTCATCCAACAGGTCTATAGGAGTCTGGATGCCATTCCCCAGAACAACGTGTCTTACACAGACTGGGGAGCTTACATAGAGTGAGCCTCTTTCCTTCACCCTGCAAAACTTAGATTTTCAAAAGCCCTACTGTTCCTTTTTAAACCAGCCAGTCAGTTCCCAGGAAAGTTATTATGGCAGGCAAGGGGGAGGCCTCAGGGCTCTCTAGAGATGAGACCAAAAGACTGTACCAGTTCCCTGAGGCTCAGAGGTTGGTGTCCAGGAGCTGAGCCCCTGGTGGGAGGGCTGCCCCTCTGGAAGCCTGTGATATTTTTTCCACTCCCTCTGCCCCAGCTGATGCAGCAGCAAGCAGCCCTCATGGCATCGGTTGCTCAAGGAGGCTACCTGAATCCCATGGCTGCCTTCGCTGCCGCCCAGATGCAGCAGATGGCAGCCCTCAACATGAATGGCCTGGCAGCTGCACCTATGACCCCAACCTCAGGTGAGCCTGTCAGTCTCTGACCTGGGGAAAGAATAGCAGGAGCCAAGCTTGAGCATCATTACAGATACTAGTGCTTCGTTCTATAGTAAAAACACATGGATCTAGGCCCAAGTACTTTGCCTCAAAAATGTTCTAATCTGTAGGAGCCCAAGGGGAGATGAGATGTAGGTACCATGAAATCCACAATAAGATTTCAGGGATATAGTTTCTCTCAAGTTGTCTGTCCTTGGTCCTTGCCTAAAAACAACTCATCTTTATCAACAGCCAATGTCTGGAAAGAGAGTGACGTGAAAACATTTCCCTTTGAGGTTCAGTATGGCTCTGCCTTTCTCTTTAAGTCAACCTTGATGAGTGCACATTTTCCAAGAAACTATACAACCAGCTAGAGAACCACATGAGTCACCCACGGATGAGTACTGGAACCAACCCATCTCACAAAACATGGTTTTGATTGGCTCTTGGCTCTTGTCCAGTACAATTTTGTCACCCACCCTTAGGATATCTGGCAATGCCTACAGACATTTTTGTTTGCCACAACTCATAATAGAGAGGGCTAGCATCTAGTGTGTAGAGGCCAGAGAGCTGTTGCATCTCACAATGTAGCTCCTTATAAAGAACTATCTGGCTCCAAATGACTAAGGGGTCTACACTGAGAAGCCCTAGGCTCTAAATCTAAGGATGAGCTGATATGGTAGGCTCCCTTTTACCAAGCTTTCTGGCTCTCTGTACCAGACCACAGCAGTAACCTTCCTGAGGTCCAGCTATTCCTTTCCAAGCTCAAAACCACAAAAAAATTGAAATATCCCTGGGCTCAACTATAGCAGCACCCTATTACTTAGTTCTGGTCCCCAACCTCAGGAACACTCATGAGTCTGGGAAATGGTACAGTAGAGACTGACTGTTTCCATTCTGCAGGGCCTCAGCACAATAACATTCCTCTATCTTGCAATCCACCACCTGGAATATGGAATGCATCATCTATGGAATCTATGGAATCATCACTATCATGACAACCACTATTACTTCTGCTGAAAGAAGCCAAATAGGGCTGATTAGACACTAAATTGTCATGTCTCCCTCAGTGTGAGGATCTAGAATTCTCAGGCTGAATAGTAAAACTTCTTGTGAGAGGTATATAAGCCTTCCATGGACTCAAAAAGGACCAGTCAATCCTGACTTGGCTGGAGTGCACAAGACCTACTGAAAAAGAACAAAGGGCCAAGTGTGGTCAGAGTCAAGGACACTGGGGATAAGCTTGTGTGCTCTAGGTTCAAGAATAACACTCAATGATTAGAGAATCCTCAAGGGGTAGGGGCTCTACTTTGAACAATGAATAATCTGGGATGAATGAAAACATTAAATTCAAGAAATTAAGCCAGGGCATAGTTTACCAACAAGATAGGGTAGTTGTATGAGGACCAAGACTGTCCCAAAGCTCTGAGAAGTAGCAAAGTAGAACTCCATGCTCAACCTTTCTCACCTCTGCTGCCCTTGCTTTCTTTCTCCCCCTACCCCTCTGCCTCCCCCAAACCAGGTGGCAGCACCCCTCCAGGCATCACTGCACCAGCTGTGCCTAGCATCCCGTCCCCCATTGGGGTGAACGGCTTCACCGGCCTCCCCCCACAGGCCAATGGGCAGCCTGCTGCAGAAGCTGTGTTTGCCAATGGCATTCACCCCTATCCAGGTAAGCTTTTCCTTCCCAAAGTAGCAGACATCTTCTCCATTCCTCCCTTACTCACTGTTAGAATAAGGAATACACAATTCTGGCCCTCTGCTCCACAAATGTAACAGAAGAGGGTCAGCCACCTTCCTGTGTCAGGAGCCTGTAATGAGAGAGAAAGGACCAAAATCCTAACATGGGGAGTGTCTTCTTATCAATAATAAATACTTCTATTCTAGGGACTATGTTCAGGAAGAAAAGACATGGGAAGCAATTGTACAACCAAGGTAGAGAAAAGAGGCCAGTAACTACAGTTTGGTCCAGTGTGAACTTGAGCTGTAATAACTAGGATGGCAGGAGCTAAAAGAATAACCACATTTAGTGATAAGTAACAAAGGACTTATTGGGGAAGGATCTGAATGGTTTTTTGACGGACCATGTAGACATCACATTCCAGTCCAGTCTTTTTGGTACATATTAAAAAAAAAAAAAAAAAAAAAGGTCAGAACTTCGGACAGCTCCTGTCCGACAGCTCCTGTTGGACAGCTCCTTGGTCTGTGCTCAGGAGGTGAACTGTGAAAATGAAGCCCGTTTCTGATTGCAGATTGACTTTACTTCTGTCAAATTCAGTGAAACTCACATGGCAAGAGCATGCAACTGTCCCAACACACTTCTTTCTTCTTATACGAAGGATGACAGATACCAGGGCAGGGAAGCAGAATCCAGAGTCCTAGACTAGCATAATAGAGATGTGCAAAGTACTGTCCTCCTTTCTGGAGATTAGAGGAAAGGAGTCACGAAAGCCAAGTCTTCACGAGATTCTAGGATTCCAGTACATTGAATTGTCCCCAGGAGGTCAAAGATGGGTTGAGAGCACAATATCCACCTTCCTTCTTCACCTTTAAACACTACACCTGAATCTGATCAAGAGGGAATGTTCTCTGGTTGAATACAACTAGGGACTCAAGTGAAGTGAGAGTCCTGCAGCCCTAGGATGAGCTGTCCTGGAAACCAGGAGGCAGGAAAAGACCTGCTGGAAAGGAGCAGGGTTGTTAGGATGTAGGCCCAATAAGCACAAGAGGCTAATCTTGTTACAGCCGAGGGGATTTGGGGTGCTGTTAAAGCATGGGGACTCCTGTCTGGCACAGGTGGTAGAGGAGGGGTTTGGCCTGCTAGAGGCAGAAGTGACCCTGCTAATCTCAAGCCTGTCAGATGCTACTGCTGGCACATCTGGGTGTCTTCTCCCTCCACTCTTCCCTGCTTCTAAGCCCATCTGGATCTCCAATTCCATACCCGCCCTCACTCACATCTGTGAGCCATTTTTCTGATGGAGCTTGGAGACGCTTTTTTCCCCTATTTGTAACAATCTGCCATATCCCATAAACAATTCCCTGACAGAACCAGAGGAGGGATGAAGGGAAGGAAAGGAGAAACGTAGTACATTAAAAAAAATTAATTTACCATCTTTACATGCGTAGTTTGGAGCCACCGTAATGAGCGAGATCCTTCAAAATGCTCACTTTTTGGCAGTTACTAATGAGGTCGTTAGGCAGAGAAGCAGAGAGGGGTCTCTGCATGCTTCTCTCCAATTGTTAGCCCCACTCGCTTCTCTGTTCTTCCATTTTGCTCATGACCATGTTGGAAGTACATAATGTGTGTGGTTTTAATGGCCACACACAACCCTGAAAGAATTGGTTCTGACAAGCACCAAGAACTATTTATACTTTTTTCCCAAAGCACTGTTTACTGAGCTCCTAGCAATATACTGGGCACTACCTCTAAGTTGTGCAGATTGTTTTGCACATTGACTTCAAACTTCATGCAGTAAGAAAAGGGCACCATTTCTTACATGTGTAAAGGTGTTGCATGCGTGAGCATCTGGAAGACCAAAACAACAAACCAGATATGACTGCCTGCTACTCTAGAGAGCTCAGAAGAAAGTAAAGGAGATAGGTGAGAGGGAGCAGAAATTAGCTCTGCCAAAGATCACAGCGTGGAGTTCTTGGCTCTAGCCTCATCATAGGAAAATGTAGAGATTGAACTTCGGGTTGGGACAGTCTCAGCAGAAAATAGCTCAAAGTATCCCTGTTCAGGTTTCCTCTGCTAAGCAGAACTGCACCTTGTGTGTGTGTGTGTGTGTGTGTGTGTGTGTGTGTGTGTGTGTGTGTGTGTGCTCGTACGCGTGCGTGCGCGTGCACGTGCACGTGCACAGGAACTGAAGCAGAAGCCACAGAGAAGTGCTGCCTAGTGGATTGCTCCCCATGGTTTGCTCAGCCCACTTTCTTACACACACACACAATTCCTAGGAGGTATTTTATCTGTCACCTGCCTGTCACTAAGGACTGTTGTCCCAGGCTGTTCTCAAGGTTCCTCTGAACCCCAGGTGCTGTTTTCTGGAGAAATTTAGCCAAAGGCTCATGGACCAGAGCTCATAAAGAAGCGGGAGTTCCCACTCCTGAAGGCACCGGGGCCTGACAAGCTTGGCTGGTTAAAGGACACTTGAGCCCAGGAAGCCTTTTTTCTGCCACTTCGGAGTTTTCTGTTTCTTTCAAGCATAATGAGGTTGGATCCTCCCAGTGTGTGGATATCTATCTCCATACATCTTCCTGGGCCAACTATTTTCTCCAGTCAACCATCACTGTCCTTGGGAACCAAGGGCTGCACACACTGATGGCCCATACTTCATTCTTCTACTGAGATCTTAGCACAACAAAGGCCAGGGATCAAGCAAACTTCCGCAGTCCAGTTTTTCCAGAAGATCTGCTCAAGTTTTTGATTCAAGGCTTTTCTTTTTCTGGCTCCTTGATTTCTTTGGTGGTATCTTTCTCCAAGTCCTGTGGCAGACCCAAAGGAAGTGATTTATTTGCCTTCTATTGCTGTGGTAATAACCATGATAAAAAGCAACTTGGGCAGAAAGGGTTTATTTGGCTAAAGTAACAAGGGCTACAGGACAGTCGGGGATGCTCAAGGCAGGAACCTGGAGTCCAGGAACTGAAGCAAAAGCCACAGAGGAGTGCTGCTTAGTGGATTGTTCCCCATGGTTTGCTCAGCCACTTTCTTATATAGTTCAGGACCACTTGTCCAAGTGATGGTATTATCCACCATGAGCTTGGCCCTCCTGCATCCATCATTAATCAAGAAAATGTCCTACAGACTTGCCTAAAGACTGGTCTGATGGAGGCATTTGTCTCAGTTGTATGCTCTTCTTCTAGATAATTCTAGCTTGTCACATTAATAAAAAGCTACCCAGCACAGGGGCAGAGCGTCAGGGTGAGTCCTCCTAGAGCCTTTATTTCACTTGTATGGAATATACAAGCTGGTGTTGTTGTTTGTTTGTTTGTTTTAATGTACTGTCTCCACATTCTTCTGGAAATCTGTAAACAAGAAGCCGCAGCCTGAGCACCTCTGACTCTTGATCCTCTTCAAGCCAGGCCCTCGTGTCTCTCCACCAAAGGGCCCTCATGGTCTGGCATCTCTTCCCAGCCAGCATAAGCTTCTGCATGAACTGATCTCAGCCCCACCCCAGGCCAGCTTCATATGCACTTCCCAGTTAGAATAAACAACTTGTAGCTGCTCAAGGTTCTTGGTGCAGAAGAGAGAACTCCAAAACACCCCAGCTCTCAAGGTGTCTGTCTCAGCTGCTCTGTCCCAGGGACAGCCTGTGGTGACTAGAGAAGGCAGCACAGCCACAATAGTTTCCCTTTGGGCACTGTGGGGACAGGGACTAGTTTGGGTGGGCATCACTGACTTCTGCTCTCTTGCCTTCTTGCAGCACAGAGCCCCACCGCAGCGGACCCCCTGCAGCAGGCCTACGCTGGAGTGCAGCAGTATGCAGGACGTTAGTATCCACGCAGCCTCTTGGCTCTTTCATTTACTATACTTAGATCTTCACATACCTGCGCCAGGGGCGCTTCCTCTCCAGATCTGGTCCCAGCCCTGCATAAGGAAGGGAGGGAGTAGAAGAGGCTCTAGATGGAAGGAGGGAGGGTGGTGCTGGCAGATCCTGTCTTCCATCACCACTGAGCTGTCTTCCACCTCAGACTCTCTGCATGGTGCTGTGGCATGGGGGAGGAGGGAGGGCCAGAACTCCCTAAGTTGGTGAGCTATAGTAGAGCAGTAACACATTTGATTTTCTGTCTGCATTGCACTGATTGCCAGGACCAATGTGCCTGATGTTCTTGTCCTACACAGTTACCACGCAGCTATGTCAGTTGCTGCTCTGTGCAGTTCATGGTCTCTGGCCCAGGAAGCAGAGGCCTGGGTTTGAGAGGAGGAGGGATTCTGGAGGGAAAGCAGCTTCTCCTCTCCAGGCAAGCAAGATGGAGTCCAGAGGAGAGACAGCAAAATGAACAGGCAGGCAGGAAAAGACGGCCTGGGGCCAGCAGGCCAGGTGTCACAGAACCCAGCCAAACTGTCTTCCTTTGTCCCACCACTTGGCCACATACCCTTTTCATCCCTACTCAGTCTGTGCCCACTGTCCAGCCTGGCAAAGGCAATTCTTAATGGCTTCGGAGATCTAGCAATGACCCCTGTGGATGATGGGGCTACTTTACAAGGTCAGAGCTCAGGGGAAGCTATCCTTGCTCAACTGGAGCCAAGACAAACCTCTATTATTGTTGGCCCTACCCCAGCTCTAACCTCAGGCTTCGCAGCTGTGGGCGCCGGGCTGGGCTGCCAAGAGAGAGGGTCCTCCCGCCCCGCCTCTGACATTTCCAACCAAACAGAACATCAGGTACACTCCTGGGGAACACACACCTATACTCCATCAGACAGTGCCTTACTTCCCACCAGGTATCATCTGAGCAGAAGTGAGGATAGGTCAGCTATGGCTGTCCACTGTTTCAGATCAAGTTGCTTGTGTGCACACGAAACCCAAACTGAAAGCTGCTTTCTGTGAACTGCCTGAGCTTCTGTCCACCTTGAGGCTGGTGACTCTCACTGACACTGAGCTGTCTTTATTCTGGCTTCCCGCCCTGTCTGTGTCTCTCTGCACCCTGTTGCCATCTCTTGACTTTCTCTTCGGCTCTTCAACAGCTGCCTACCCTGCTGCCTATGGTCAGATAAGCCAGGCCTTTCCTCAGCCACCACCAATGATTCCCCAGCAACAGAGAGAAGGTAAGTCTTGGCCCTGCCCTTCCCCACTCCCTGAAGAGGCTGCTTTATCTGGCCTTCTGGCCTCTCCAGGCCTCTGACAGGAACATTGTTAAATGTGTGCATGAAAGTGGGTGGGGAGAGCTATAGGGCCAGAAGAAGTCCTCACCTATTCATACAAAAAGATGTGCATCCTGTGGGCAGCTCTGAAAGCCAAAGTGGTAGCCTGATCCAGCGGCAGATGATCAGAGGCCACGCCCCTTCCCCACATCCCACCATCATTTGCCAGTGGTCTGACACAGCTGGCCTACAAGTACCATGATCTTAAAAATCAAACCTTGAGAATGGGAAGGTTGTTTTCTTTCTTCAGCAAGCCCTTTCCATCACTCTTAAACAAGACCTAGAAGAGGTTGAAGATGTATTTGCTGGTGGAGGCCTTGTCCCTGCTCCAGGGAGTTCTCAGCTTTAAGGAGATGGGGAATACACAGGCTTACTCCCTGGGGCGTTCATCTGAGGTCCATCTGCTGTGTGTTCAGGGAGTGAGAGCAGAGCTGGGAGGTGAGGCTCCAGCAATGGGCAGCCTTCACAACCCTGAGCACTGAGAAGGAAATGGTGACTAACCTGAGGTGGCCAGGGAAGTGAGGTGCTGTAGGAGGAAGTAGAGGACACCTGTCTTCCGTGATCGGGAGAGAAAGGCAGCACTCCTGGATAGGCTCCACGGGCAGGATGAGCTGTCTGCAGCTGCAGTGGAAGGTTGTGTGTAGACATCGGGGAGTGGGTAGAACAGGACAGGCAAGACCAGAGCCTTGGTAGAGCCTACTTGATGTCACTCATTGGGTTCCCTTTCAGTAACCACAGAGTCACAGAATTAGCAAGAGAAAAAACTGTATGAGCAGCTGTCTCAGAAGCCCTACCACAGAAAGCTGGGCTTGAGAAACAGGGGCCCCAACAAGACCCCATCTTCTTCACCTCCTAGTAATAGTGACCTGTAACAACAGCTGTCCCAGAAGTCCACTGGTTTCCGAGTGTCAGATGTGTGGTCGCTGCAGCAGATTACATCAGTGATCTGGAGTTTAGGTTACTCCAAAAGGACTTTGGGAACCCACTGCTCCAAATCCCCTAACAGACTTGTAGTTCCTGAATGATTGCAAGTATGTATTTCAAACTACACCCCTCTGGGTCTGACCCCTGGATTGGTCACCTCCTGCTTAGCTGACTCCACACAAATCACTCCTCTCCATCACTTATATAAGACAGTGAGGACAGTTTCTTAGAGAAATGTGCATATCAAACTCACTTAGGTCTGCTCTCCTGTACCCATACCCAGTACCCAAGAGGTCTGTGGTGGGCTTTTCCTTTCCTTATCCCCATGCCCTGCAGTAGTTGAGAACCATCTTCCATCATTGAGCTGGGCAGAGAGGGGCAGTCCCTCCAGGCCCTGCTTCACCCGAAGAGCCTTCCCTGGGGCCTGCCTTCCTGCAGCCCAGACCTTCCTCAGTTAGGCCAGAGTCACAAGGGATGGACCAGGCGCTGCTGATCCAGACCCAGAGCAGAGACCTGTACCCAAAGGCCACATGGCTCTCGTTACTTGCTTCTCTCTAACTGTACTCAGATCCCTTCATGAATCTGTCTTAAAAACCTATGAATCCCCAAACTCTGTTGTGTATGCACAGCACAAACATACACACACACGCCAACACATGCAAACAGACCACACACACACACTCACACCACTCACACACACACTGCATCTTCCTGCCATAATCACTCACCACACATGACAGCCCTTGCTACTGTCTCTAAACTCAAGTCTCCTGCTTCCTGCCCCCTTGTTTCCAATTCCCATTCTGTGCTACCTTGTGGGTCTAGCTGTGGCCTTCTTCTCATAATTTTTACAACTCTGCAACCTTAGCCACACCCTGCTCCCCATATGAGGTCCTGTGCCACAGTTCTCTTAGAGTTCACAAGTCCTTTCCTTGGAGCTGAAATCTCCCATAGACCCTTCCCTTTCTCCTGACCATGATATACAGGATCAATGCTGCATACACCATTGATTATGACATTGGGAGCAGGTTTTGGGCTTGGAAGGAGGAAGACTCTAGCACACAGAAGTAGAGAGATATGTGCTACAGGTAAGGGACATAAGGAACAAAAGACATTACCAAGCACAAGGTGAGCCTAGGGCCCAGGAGATAGGAAGAAAGGTGGGGCAGAAGCACATAAAGCCAGGTCCCACTGGACATATGAAACCTGGATAGGAAAGAAGGCTGTATTCTCTCAGCTCCATTACAGCAGTCTCTTACGTCACGCTCACCTCTCCTAGAACACAGTGGTAGCTGGGTAGAACCCTCCTGCCAGCTCCTAGTATTTGAACTGAACTTGAAACCAACAGACTCCTGAGCCTGTCCCCAGGCCACCTGCTGCACAGATGGCACAGGATCTCTGGGATGACTATGGCTGCAGCTCTGCCTGGGTCTACATGTGGTCAGGGACAGCACCTTTCTGTCTCTGAAGCTACATGTCACCATTGCTCTGGTTGAACTGGATTCTGTGAATGAAGCAAAGCAGAAAGAGTTGGGGATACGAGATCATTGTTAATCATGGGGACAATAGCGGCTCCTAACATCCCAGTTAGGGCAGCATAGGAGAGCGTTCAGCCACACCTTGCAGACAGGACGGAGCTGATGTCTCTGAAGGGCCATAGAGGAGTCTAAATTTGGAGTCATGGTCCCAATTCCAAGGCAGTTTTCAGCATGGGGTAGAGCCACCAAAGAAGATGTGAAGAGTGTGAATGAGAACAGGAGGGAAGGCATATGCTGGACCACAAGAGAGACATGGATGGGAGAAGGCAGATGGCCCTGCCATAGTGAGTGACCTTATTGTTGGAGAGAAAACCTCTCAGATGTGAAGGAAAAGAAAAAACCCAGCCCAATACAGACTTGTGTCACCAGAAGGGAAAGGCCAGAAGAAATCTCAGGGAGCTAGAGTTTGGAGAGAGGATCTGGAGGAGTTCTGGAGGACTATGACTAAGATTGGTCTTCATGGTGGTATCCTCCTCCAAGATGGCCCTATCAAGGGACCATCAAGAGGTACATTCAGCTGGTATATAGTAGCAAGAACATGGTTGGAGCACACAGGATAAAGGAAGGGCCACCAAAGCTTGGGTGGTGGAAAGGAAGCACACCTATGTCTGGTTCTGAATGCACCATCCACTGACAGAGGTTCTGGGAGGACGGGCTACCAGGAACAGGATAGGTCAGTGGCTTAGCAGGTGGCTTTAACAGGCAAGGGAATCTTCTTCTGGCTCTGGCCTGGAAGTGGTGGGGTAGTCAGAAAGAGGAAGATAGTGGGAGGGCAGAAGAGCACCCAGAGCCAGTTATTTGTCCCCATGGTGGATTATCTGGCTGCCCCACTGGTCCTAAGTGAGTAGGACAATAGATTCTGGCTGCCTAAGCCATGTAGTTGGTGGCAAGCCATACTGATGTCTCATGGCCTTCACTGGAGTTCATGTTTAGATGTACTCACTGAAGCAACTTCAAGTTACCTCAAAGTCTAAAGGATACATGGCAGGTGCTTTGTAAGATGACAGGACACAGACTAGGGAAGATTTCCACTTAAGTGGTTAATATTGATCCTTTGACCATTGTAAAAGAAACAGCTCTGTCTGCAAGTTCCAAGAGCACAAAGAAGCCTGGAAAGTTAGGGTTCAGGACAGATAGGCAGAAAGTAGAACTCACATTATGAAGGCTACCCCCTGGGTTCATATCCTGGCTTCACCCTCCTCCTCCTCCACCACCACCAAGCCGTCTTTTGGCAGATGACTTAATCTCTTTGGAACTCAGTTTCTCCAGCTGCAAAGTAGTGTCTGTAATTAAGCCAGAGGAGGCAGAGGGTGGGGTGAGTCCCATACAAAGTGCTTAGCACAGCCCAAGGATGTCCCCAGGGTGGGAGCGTTCTGGCTGCTGTTCAAATGACAGGAGGCAGCTCAGGGGTTCCCTGACAACCGTGGAGCCTGAAGCTGTTTCTGTGCCACGTGCTGGATCAGGAAGGGAAAATCTTGTTTTCAGTCATCAAGACTAGGAGGGAATGTAAGGTATGGACCACAGTAGCCAGGCCTTTGGAAGGAATCTATGTGAAGACTACAGGCCAGGCAAAGAACCGGGCCTATGTACTGTCTCTTAAGCTCGCTGCCAGTCTGAGCTGAGTCTGAATGGGAGAGAAAGTGAAGTGTCACCAGCAGGTAATGAGGGCCATTTTCTCAACCCTCCCCAGAACATAGACTGGGCAGGAGGGAATAACCACAAATTCTGTGTCTTTCCTCAGCACCTCGTTTCTAGAGACACAACTAATCTGGTCTTGGCACAGTCACCCCAGAGCTGCTAGGGCACCCACTACTGATGGGCTAAGACCACAGAAAGATCCAGTGACTTATCCATAGCCAAGTGGAGATTAGAGCTAATACATGGGGCTCAGTAAACCTCCCCCATTCTTTGGGGGTTGCTTCTTTGACGCACTTCACGCCCTAGCCCCACCCTTCCCTCCCTGCTACACTGCCTAACTCGCTTACCTTTCCTCTGTCTCTTTCTTCCCCCACCCTGCTATCCCTCTTCCCTGCCCAACCCCCTCCCCTCACCGCAGGGCCCGAGGGCTGTAACCTGCTCATCTACCATCTGCCCCAGGAGTTTGGGGATGCTGAGCTGATGCAGATGTTCCTCCCTTTCGGTAATGTCATCTCCTCGAAAGTGTTTGTGGATCGGGCGACTAACCAAAGTAAATGCTTTGGTGGGTAAAGATAACAAACCATTCAGCTTCACCTAGGATGGGGGCTGCTCCTCCGACTCCTCCTGCTCCTTCACACTGCCCCAGGTGCTCCTGGGACCAGCTTCCATCTCTCAGTCCTTTTCTTCTGCTCCGCTCTTCCTTTGGCTTCTCAGCTTTCTCTACCCACACTCAGCTCCCATCTCCCAGCCCAAGAAATCCCTTCTAGCCCCAAAGCCCAGTCCATGCGGCCAAGAAAGGGAAGGGGGTCACTGTGGTTGGGGGTGGGGGGATAGCATGCAGAACCAGAGAGCACAACTCATCTTCCCAACAGCCTCTCGTGTTCAGAGTCTGGTTTGAGCCCCCAGGGCAAAAGCCAGTAATCCAGAGGCAGTTAGCCCAAGGAGGCCCTAGTTATCTGCCCTTCAGCCATCCCTCTGCCTCTCTGTCCTGCCACCTTTCCTATGCTCCCCTGGACCCTGCTCCCTTCATGCCACACCATGACCCCACCCTTACACCCACTCCAGGCCACCAAAGTGGGCATTGTTGAGGAGCCAGGAGGAGATTGCCCTCAGGAAGTCTAAGTTCTGAGCCCAAAAGAAACCACAGCTACTTAACAGCAGCAAGATGCCAAGCAGTGAAGCATTAAAGAAGTCAGAAACGGCTAGAAGGGGACATGTGGCTGGACTGAGAAGAAGGACAGGACAGGGGACGAGGCTTTGGGAGACAAGGGGCTCACAGTATTTGCTAGGGAGGACTGCACTAGACAGCGCCATTCTGTGAGAAGTCTTTGCTTGGGCATCCTATGTCTTGTTTTATAAATTTGGTATCCTCATTCAGACAGGTCCAGATGTCACAGGATCGTCTCTCATGCTCACGCTTCTTCTTTCAACTCCTTGGTCCATCTCCCACCTTTCCATTTACCTCCATCAGAGCATTCTTCTAGGGCAATATCTACTCATGAGTCCCCAAGAGTATGGAACCTACAGAGTGCCTGCATGGAGCCAGGGATGAGTCTGCCAAAGCTTCATGTTGACTTTCAGACTCTGGGGATATGAGGACAGCCAGAGAACATAGGGATGGTGGAGGGAAGGAAACACAGAGTGGAGAAACACTGGGAAGCATTAAGTATAAGGACTTTCCAGTATGGAATCATGAAAATCTTGGTGATTCAGGGTGTGTCCCCTAGGACAGTCAAGATCTTGGCACCATTTGGCACTCCCATCTGGCATTGATCACAGGAAACTCATGCTTCTTCGATCACACAGAGTTGCCCCAGTGTCTCATTTCTCTTTGGCTATGGAAAAACAGAGAAAAAGACATAGCTGTGCTTCTCCCAACTGGCATTTTTTTTTTTTTTTTTGATTAAGATGATGTATAGAAAGCCTAACTGGAAGTCACAAGTGTCTTTTACATCACAGACATCACATAAAGAACACCTCTAGGTGCCTCTAGCCAGATCGCATCTGCCTTATTGGCTGTCCCTCAGGACACAACCCAGTTTTCAAGGTTATTTGAGTATCTATCCCACAAACTATGCTTAGTCCCTAAGACTACTTATGCTCTCCAGGACCAAGGTTTCTTTTCACTCTATTGGAAACCATCTTCTGTACACCTCTATTTAATTTCTTTTTTTCTCAGGCTTCTGTCATGCTGGTCTAGCCTCTGTTCCCCCTTAAGCCACTTGGGCCTCCCTGGGTCAGAGCCTTCTGCCTCCCCCCACCCTCTCAGAGACTTGTAGTGCCAGACATCTAGTGTTCACTCATGGACAAGTCGTTGAACACTTTGAAGCTCAATGCCCTTGTTTACAAAGTAGAGATGCTGCAGTTTTCCCTACAGGATCCACCCTGTAAGGGTCTATGAGACTGTCAATGGCAGAAGCTTGACATTCTCAGCAGACCTTCTGTAGGTGCCATAGCCCCTTTTCTTATGAAGAGTGTGGCCATAACCATGGTCCTGTGGTAGCCTCCACCCCTCAGAGGCTGCATAAATATTAGCAAAGCCTTCCAGGGCTTCATGACAGAATGCATAACACAAACACCCCTACCTTGGAAGGAGAACATCCTACCTCTGAAGCTTTTCAGTTTGGGGAGGCAGGAACTTCTTGAGGGTGGGATAGGAGGTTCTCTGGTAAAGGAACAAACATGGGACCTAGTGCCCAGAGCCCTCGGCACAGGGGTGTCCAGGCTGCAGGCAGACTTTGCCCTGACTGCAGTTGTTTGATGAAGCTAGATGAGGAGGGTCTGTTCACCTGGGCTCAGAAACAGTCTGTGGCTCCCAGAAAGCACCTGCTTCTCCAGGAAGCTGGCTGCTGCAAACTTTTACCAAGTAGGGGGCTAGCCCGCCTTTTGGCTTCACCCTAGGCAGCTCTGAGCTTCTTCTCTCAGCTTTGCCCTTCTTTCTGTCAGAAAGAGCCACCAAACCTGAGTGTCCAAGTAGAGTCAGTACCAAAGGTGTCCATGTGGGGGTGGAGAATGGGCACACTCAGGAAGGGACAGAGGCTCATCTATCTTCCTTAGTCTGGGGACAGCAGGGAAGACAGACTTACACTCACACTGAAAACTTGCTCCGGTCTGCTTAGCACCTGACTTTAGTCATCAGACACACAGGTTGGTGGGGGGAGCCAGCCGGAAGGGATGTACAACTGGAGGCTGATTAATTAGCTGATTTGGTGTACATATTGATGCTCTGTCTGTTTGCTTGTGCTCCGATTCTCAGTCTCATCATTTCTGCATGCAGTGCATCCACATATGCACAAGTGAGACACATACACCCATCTCTTCCTCCATCTTTCATGATCCATGGCTGCATGAATAAATTGAGCATTGCAGGCATGAAACAAGAGGAAGAGAGAAGGGCCAGATGTAGGCAGTGTCGGGGAGACAGAGAGAATGGAAAAGGAGGGAGCAGGAAATCGAGATGAAAAGGTCAGGAGAGAGGGTGTAGCTATGTTAGCATGAAGTCAGGGGCAGGCCCAAGGTACATAGAAAATATTCAGGAAAGCAGCTACTTCGCATGGGGTCTGGCCACACAATAATCTCTTATGTGTCTCACAGTCATCTGGAGGCAAGCATGCTCTGTGTATAGCCTGAGCATGTCAGCCAAGCTGAGTTTCAAAGGTTAGGACGTAGGTCCATTTTTACAGCAGAAACGGGATGAATTAAACAAAGCTCTGCCTGGAGAGTCTGTGGCAAGAGGGTATGCTTTTACTTGCTGCCCCTCGTTCTGGTCCCTAGTGGTCTGACTAGAAGCCCGCTGGACCACAGAAACCCTTTTCTCAAGGGCCCATGGTGTCTGTATGAGGAAAGGCGACTTCCCAATTTAAGCCACAATCCGGTCTATCTGCCGGTGTTGGTTAGCAGTGAAGCGCAGAGCAGAACGGTAGTGGAAGGCGCTCTACATCCCTAGGAAGGCTGGTACAGAACATGGTGTGTGCTTAGTTAGGAAGATCCCACAGTGGCGAGGGCTGCGCACAGCCCCAGGGGTGAGGCGGGTTTGGTGGGGGTGACCGGGCGGTGGAGTGGCTTCCCCGACGTTCCTCCCTCCCGGCCCTCGCACTCCTCTCTCTCCCCAGGCCGGCACCCCGTGCCCTCCCGCTGCCAGGCCCCCTCCTGTCAGGAGGACAGTGTGCAATAAGCTCCTCCGCCCGCAGGTGTGTCCGCCCTCTCCCGCGGGAGGAGAGGGCCGAGGTGGCGGGCCGGCCGGGGTGGGGGGTGGGCGGCCGCCGGCGCCACCGGGAGCCGAGGAGCAGCCGAGCCCGGGCCCGGGCGCCAGGCCGGGAGGGGCCTGCGGGCGGAGGGGCGGGGCTGAGGCCGGGCCGGGCCGGGGGCGGAGCCTCGAGCCCCGCCCCTCCCCTCCCCTCCCGCCTGCAGCGGCCCCGGGCGGCCCCGTGGAAACCCAGGCCCTGGTCCCTCGTGTCTCGCCAGGCTTCGTGAGCTTCGACAACCCGGCCAGCGCGCAGACCGCCATCCAGGCCATGAACGGCTTCCAGATAGGCATGAAGAGGCTCAAGGTGCAGCTGAAGCGGCCCAAAGACGCCAATCGCCCGTACTGAGCGCCGGCGGGAGCGTCCCCCGGGGGAGACCAGGACTCGCACAGGTAACCATGGGCGGCGGGGCATAGGGACGGGAGGTTTGGATGGACCCGTCGCCTCCTCAGGCCTTCCTGGGCCCGGCCCTCACCTGTGCCTTGGACCCGATGCGCCCTGACCAACCTACTCCTGGCTCAAGGTCCACGTCACAGGCATAGAACTAAGGCCACCCTGGCAGAACCAGTCTTGGCTGTCCCCTCCGCCTCCAGGCCCAAAGGGGTAGAAATGAGGAACCTCTGAGAAAGTGAGCAGAGCCTTGGTCCTGCACCTTCAGGCTCGCGTTGTAGTCCTGTTAGCCAGGGACCCTAGGTGGGCAGATGGCAGGTTCGGGCCCTGCAGCGAGGAAGAGCCTCAGGCTGATCCTTCTCCCAGGCTCCCTGGCTCACGCATGCTCTGTTGGAAGTGAGCTGTGGGCTTCTTCCTTGACTCCTTCCCCAGTAGCTGCCCTAGCTTAGCCAGGACAGGAGGGGCAGGGAGTTTTAAAGGAATTTTAGCTGGAGGAAACTCAGCTGGAGGACGCATTGCTGAGGAAGGGAGGTAGTGTTGGAAGTTTGGGAACCCTGCTCGGTCTGCCCAGGCTTGGCTTTGACCTTGCCTGGCAGCTTGAGGCAGTTAGCCCCTCCTTTTTGGTTTAAGTGTTCTCCCGGGCAGAGCAGGTTAGGGTGAAAGGAACTGAGGGAATGCCCCAGGCCATCAGGGTCCACCTCTACGGTTCCCCTGATGTTGCTCATACCAGTAATCCTCAGCTTAGTTACAGACCAGAGATGAAGGCCACATTGGCTTCTTCTTGCTCTGGCTACTCCACCCACCCCTCCTTTTATTTAGCAGCACTGTGGCTCAGGCACTGTGTTGGGTACACAGGGAGAGTTGGAGATAGATTACTTGGTATTGGTAGGTAGTATGGGGATGGTAGCTGAACTGAAGATTTCGAGGCCAGTCAGAGTTGATATTGGAGATGAGTGCTCCCTCCCCCCATAAGGTGAGCGGTAGCATGTGTGAGGAGCAAGCAGGGGGCTAAGGGAATTGCAGGGAGGGCTGAGAAGTGCAGCAGCCCAGGGAGAGGACAGCCATTGCTTGGAGCCTGCAGGCCACTGCAGGGACTTTGGCCCTCCTCTCAAATGGGAAGGAGTGTGGAGAGTTGTTCAGGGGAGCTGGGTTAGCCTGCTATTAGGTTGATGCTGGGCTGTGAGGGCTGCCACAGAAATCTGTTGTATTGACCTTAGTATGGGGCAGATCAGGCAGGATGAGTGGAGACACATTTTGAAAGTAGAGCCAAAGATGCATTCTGACACATTAGAAGGTATGGAAGGGAGAGAGGATCCTGAGGGGACACGTCCGATTCAGCCCTAGTGACAGGAGAGCAGAGAGTCTGTAAGAAAGGTTGGGCGTGTGAGAGTTAAGGCATGCAAGTGGAAGTTCCAGACGAGGAGTAATCCCCAGGTTCTGGTTTCCTGTCATTGCACACTTCCTGACAGGGGTACAGACACCAGAAGACGGCCCTTCCGTACCAGCCGGAGCAGGGGTCTTTTCCCTCTGGGTGACCATTAACCCAACACTCTATTCCTGAGACAGCAAAGCTGACTCTGGCCTCCTCACTTCCCAGCCCTGCCTGTTTGCGCCTTATGTGTAGATGGGGGCGTGGTGGTTCACAGGATCTGAGCAGCACTTTGTGCTGGGTATTAGACCAGGTCTGGGGATACAGAGATGAGTGGTCACAGCACAGAGGAATGCACACACAGGGACCAATCTGCAGCCACCAGATGGATGTGCTCCCGGAGAGGAACGGCTCAGTCAGGGAGCTCCAAGGTGCATACCAGACTTCTACTTCCTCACTAAGGAAACCATGATTTTGTAGGTGATCAGATGATTTGGAGGGGCATGTAGGTATTTTGGCTCCTATCCTACCCTTATGGCTCAAGAAAGGGTAATACCTCTAAGTCAGAAATTCCTAGAGGAAGGGTGGAAGAAGGCAAGTATGCTGTCTGAGGCGTGAAGTAAGAGGACTATAGGGTAGATCCAGCTGACACTCAGACTTGGGAGGCCATGAAGATGACCACCACAGACTTTCATATACCAGACATTGTGCTGACAGGTAACAGTTGGTACCATGTAGCTACCTAGTTCTGACTCCCTCTCTGGGGAGAAGTGTCAGCATTCCTACCTTACAGATGAGCACAGTGAGTGATGGAGCCAAAATTTGAAGCCAGGAGCCTAGTTTCCTTTCAAGTAAGGAGAATGGGAGACTACTGCCCTCATCATAGCCCTGCTCATCCACAGCAACCTGAGCTTCTTTGGAACCCGCCGTCTGATTACCTCCTCCCTAGGTAGGCTCTTAAGCTGCGATGGGACATAAGTCCTATGATCATGTTACCGTTCAGTTTTCACTCAGGTAGCATTTAATAATACTGCCTCTGCAACCCAAGAGTGTGGAAGCTATGGTAGGAGGAGTCTAAGAGATGATGGAGCTATCTAAGGCAGCCGAGGAGTGGCCAAGAAGAAACAAGGCATGAATGCACACGCGTGCACTACCACGCGCGCACACATACACACACACACACACAAACGGAATTATGTGGTATATCATAGGTCAGGGTGAGATACTGAGATGAAGCGTCAGCTGGAGCTGTTCACTGTTAGGAGAGGGAAGCCTGGTTAGAAGCTTGAGAGGCCAGGGGAGGCTGGTGCAGCTGGCCGGTGAGGAGGTGACTTGGACTAGTAGTAAGGTGAGATGTGCAAGCAGGCTTGATGGTCCAAGGCCAAGTCAGAGCCACTTTGACCCAAATCTGGGGAAGAGAGATTCAGGCAGAGTCGCTGGGTAACATGGCTGCAGTTGGTTCCACAGACTGAGGCCCCGGTAGGGTAGGGTTGAGGTTGGGGACAACAAGGCTCTCCTCCCTTGATGGTCTCCTGTCTCACTGGCTGTTTGGGCCTCATGTGTGCCCAGCCTGTGCAAGGCTAGACTATAGCTTGTGGTCTGGGTCATCTATGGCTAGAGTCACCCTATTTTAGATGCTATCTATGAAATGGTCCTGCCTGGTTCAGGTTGGTGGGCCAGAATGTTCCAGACTTGATCTCAGCTTGCCTATGCTGATCAGGACCCAGTTATCATCTCCAGGGCTCTGTGCTCTGTGAGGTACTGGTATCTCCTAGGGGGATGGATACATGGGAGACCGTACTTTGTGTCCCTGGCCTAGTATAGCAGAAATGAGGTGTATGAGAGTTCCCTGATTGAGTTTTGAGAAGAGAGGCTGTATGCATTTAGGTCTGAGTCCATGTGCCAAGGACAATGTCTGGCACCAAGGAACAGATGGACTGAAGCTGGGGAGACAAGAAGAGCAGAATGGGGTTAGCAAGTTCTGGCTCTAGAGCCAGGGTATCTTCTCACTGTAGTTGCAGAGCTGACCCTCTCTCCCCAAGGCAACATACTTCTTAGTTCTTAGGCCTCTCCTTATGCCAAAAGACCCTGTGGCCAAGCAGCCTAGCGGTGAGGGGACGTTGAAGGAGCTTTTCTGAGGAACTGGAAATGTAGAGGAGGGTGACAATCAGGATGCTGTGGGTAGGTGAAAGATCAGATGCTGGAATAGCAAAGAACCCAGTGCAAGCTGACAGACAGAGGGCGTGGGTGGAGGCCATGTGTGGGCCCAGTTGCTTGGACAGCTTATCTACAGTAACATTGTGAGATGCTAGATTTCCCTTCCATCTTTAAGGAAACCAAGACAGAGATTGGAAGTGGTTTGCACAGGGCTTATGGGTTGGAGACCCTGGAGATAAAACAGAGATGTGCAGGTCTTGGCACAGGCTTGAGTGTTGCAGAGAAACAGGGAGCAAGGAGCAAACTCACAGACAACCTCAGGATGGGAGTTGGAGTGGGATAGATACAAGAGAATCCCAGAAGTGAGTATCACGGTAGTACCTACAGAGGAAAGCCTTTATTCTTAACCCCGATGGTTCCTTCCTGCTAGGGAGCTGGGTCAGCTGGGAAAGCTGCTGGCAACAGTATGGAGAAGGCAAGGGGTAGAGGGAGAATGGAGGAGAGGTCCACAGAGCCAAGGAAAGAGCAACAGGGGCAAGGCCAGTATGCTGCCTTCTGCAGCCCCACCCTGCAGCTCTCTAAATGGCGCTTTCTCAGGTCAGAGCTGCAGGCCTCTCTGAGGACCTCAGAGCACAGAAGCAACCTTGGCTTGGTCAAGTCAGAGTCTGAGGTGATCAGGATAGAAAACTGGCAGTGCTCAGGACATTACAGGACGTCAGGGACTTTGATAAAATACACTCTAAACCAAAGACATTGGTTGGCCAGAGCAAAGAGGTGTGAACGTAGAAGTGTCCCTGCCACCTAGAGACACCCTTTTTGAGGTTAGGATCTACAGGTTGGGGGGTGCTGTCCAGGTAAACTCTGCTGTGGTGGCAAAGTACCTCAGGAGACTCACCTTTCCCACCTGCACCACCCACCAGGGCACAGTGGCTCCCCTGCAGGCCCTCAGGTGAGGAGAGCACTACGTGTGGGGGAGAAAGAGCTCAAGGTGTTAATGGAGCTTGCTCCCCGAGGTCTGCTTGCTGGCTATGGTGGTGTGAGGGGCTGGTAGATTTTTTTTTCTGGCCCCCCTCACCAAAATGCCTGTACCCTTCCTCTTCCCAACGCATGATGGGTGCCCTTAGGGGCCCTGTGTGAGGTTCTGCTCCTGTTCACGGTGTCCCATGTGTCTGCATAAGTAGCTGTATGTGTACGTGTGCGTTCTGTGCTCATGTCCTGTGTCTGCTGGCTTCCTCCATCCCTTTGAGTTCCTTTTGGTTCCCTTATGATTTGACTGCTGTTTTCTCATCAGCTTTAGACTGATGCTGTGGTCTGGTGCTGTATAAATATTTTTTCCTTTTGATTTTGTTTTAAATTCTTCCCCTTCTTTACCCTTAACCCTCCCTGGTCCCTCCTACCCCTCTGCTCCCACTTGCCCTACCCCTCCCATCCCTCCGTTCTCCCCACACTCTCTTGTTCCCCCCTCTCTTTCTCTCTCTCTCTCCATATATAAAAATATATATATAAATCTTTTCTTCTTTTGTCATTCAACCAAATTCCAACAACCCAACCAGGGCCAGTCAAATCCACCACAGTCTCGCGCTGAGCTAGGAATAAAGTTCACGTAATCACATGAGAGTGGAGAAAAGTCCCCCATCCGTAAGTTCAAATCAACTCAAAGTTCACAGTGTGACATGATGGCGTCATGTAACAAGGCTAAGAATCGGTTGCATGACACTTGCCGTCAAGTTTCGTGGAGGTGCTGTGATTGGAGCGTTTTCCTTGGATGTCGTACCCGTGGATGATTGGCCAGTCATGATCACACGTGCATTTTCTTAACCCTTGTGCTGCCACGGTCTCTTTGCTGTGCTCATTTTCGTTTTGTTCTTGGTGCCTGCAGTGGTTTTAGTTTCTGTTGTTTGGTTTTTCTTGTTCAGCATTTTTATTTTTTATTTTTTTTTAATGCTTCTCTAGATGTCACATAGAGAAAGAAAAAAAAAAAAAAAAAAAACCAAAACGAAAAAACAAAAAACCAATTAGTAGTAAAACTAAAAGACAAATTCCTCAATTATCAAACATGGGATCATTTAACTGTATAAACCATTCTTTTTTTTTCTTATAAATAAGGAAAACATCTTAAAATATTTCTGCGTGGTTGATTTACTTGCACTTGAAAATATTGTGATTTTATTTTTTTCTAGAAATTTGGGGGCCTTTTTCAATTGACACTTTCCTAGGTCTGGTCTTTTTTCAGTTAGTCTATTTTAAATCTCACCTAAAAGGAAATATGAAAACAAAACTATCTATAGTTTTTTTTAAAAAAAAAAAAGATAAAAAATTTCTAAGCCAAAAAGCTAGAGTAAAAAGCCAGAGATCTCTGAGAGAGTCTGGTAAAAATTGTAAGGTTTGTATTGTAACCATTTCTGCTAAATTCAATGTGGGGAGGGAAGGGTGGCTGGGACATGGGAGGGTATTTTTGGTTGGTCTGGAAGAAACAGTAGCAACAAAGCAAAATGCATCTTTTTATTTACAACTGAAAAAGGGTCCTTGACAAGTGTTTTTTTTTTTAATTTTATTATTATTTTCTTTGGTGTTGTAATTGTTTAGACTGCTGTGTACGGTTTGCTGTTTGTTGAATCAACAGTGTGAAAACCTGCCAGCATGGATTGATACACGCATGACGTTGTCCCCTCGAGTAGGGGCTTTGCAGTTATAATTTTCTTGATGTAACCAGTCACCCCCATGTATAAGTGGAAGCTGCTTGCTAGAATGGAGATTAGTCTCATTTGTTAATTCACAATGATTAAACATTCGCCTTCTGATTCTAGTCAGATCATGATTTTGTTTTCCTTAAAAGCAAAACTAAACAAAAACCACCATTGGAAACAAAAATCCAAGAACTGCTTCAGTTAATAAATTTAAGTTTGATAATTAAATCTATTTGACCTTCTTTTAGCTTCTCCCATCCAGTCCCTGGAAGTTCTGAATTTCCTCTAAATTCCCTGGCATGTATGAGAAAAGTATTATGTATGTGCATATGTGTGTGCATAGACGCGTACACATACACACATATCCATGTATATATACATATGTGCAGGTGAATATGTTCTACACATATATCCAGATATGCATATATATACACACACAGCCTCGCAAATAGTACTAACCTTGGGGAAGAAGTGGCTGGCTAGAAACTGGGCAAAGATTTGGCAACATTTGAGAGGCAGTGAGCCTCTTCCTAGTTTTTCTCAAGCTGGGGAGGAGTGGGCTGGCCGGCCACAATCCTGCTATCTTGTTTGCTAGGCTTCTGTATACATATGGTATCTGGGATAAGTCCCTAGGGACAAGTTTAATTACAAATTTATATTCCACAGACCTAAATTCTCCCCTTAGATCTAGCAGTCTCTTAATCCAGAACCCTTCTTAAGGAAGCCAAATCAAGAATTTTTTTTCCAATAACTATAGCCCAGCTATAATCATCACTATTAGATTGCCCAGTGGTTTTTCAGTCTGAACAGAACAACGAATTTCTTTTGGCTGTATCATGATCATGACTAATTCTCATACTGGTCTCTCTTCCTTACCACCTACCATCCCCCAGAAATCCCATCTTCCCCAGAGGCAGGGTCCTATTGGTGTTTGGATGCATTCTGTGTTTTCACACTTGGCTTAATCAGCACTGATCTTCTTCATTTTAGGGCAGGATGCTGAACGGGCTACATTAAAAACAAACCTCTTTCTCTCTCTATTTATAAATGAGAACTGTTGGACGACACCTTTGACATATCAGCCAATACCAATCAAGCTGAAGACTCCAGACACTCCGTGTGACTGTAACATTTCTTCAAGAAAAGTATAGCGTCTATGGAGTGCAGAGGGCTCGTGTTTGGGGAAAAATATACATGACATAAAGATGACGACGACGAAGAAGAAAAATGATTATAAAACAAACAAACAAAAAACCCGCGACTTTAAAACGTGAGCCCAGATGGGGAAGCTGAAGGGCTGGGCACTAGGAGGAGATGCTGCTGTCAACCCATCTTGGGGCTTTTCCTGCCGGTAGGCGCCTGAGGCAGGCAGGGGCAAGTGTACAATGGGGCCTAGTCCCCAGCAGGCGGCTGGGGGGCCGCTGCTGAGCATCTCCATGTCATTCCTTTAGCTATTTAGGGACCAAAGGACCAAACTTTTTATTGCAGATGTGTAGCTCTGTCAATTAGAGGTGGAATGGAGACTAACCTCCTTCCTGCCTCCTGGCTGTTCTTGAAACAGCTTAGAGCGATTCTATGAAAATGTAATAAAAAAATTAAAAAAAAATAAAAAAGAACAAAAAAAAAGGAAAAAAAAATAATGCTTCAACGCTTTTAAAACAGCAAGATAACTAGTTCTTTGATACTTTGAGAGGCGCTTTGATTACCCGATTGAAGTCTCTGAAACTTTCCTATGGTTTTCTGTATTATATGTCTGGATGGAGCTGTTTAGATAAATTGATTGGTGGATATTTGGGGAAAGCAACAAAGATATTAAGTCATTAACCATGAAAAGAACACGAGGGGACCAAGGGGACTTCGAAGGCAAGGTAATTGTTGTGAAAGTCTGTAAATGCTTCTAATTCTTCCCCCTCTTAAAATCATAATAGTTGTACAGAATTTTAAAAGGAAAAGTTTAAAATACCTATATCATAGAAGAAGAAAAATTAGAGGAAAGCAAAAAAAAAATTTTAAAAAAGGAAAAAAAAACCTTATAGAAGTTAGCGTTATGCTAAAATCCCAGATGTTGTAGGACTGTACTTCTGTAGAGTTTAGACTGAGCATCGATCCCGTCTCCCCGCGAGTGCTGTCGGACTCGGTCCCCAAGGGCCAGGCCGGACTGTCCAGACCTGCAGGCTCCGGCCGGAAGCGCCGCTCCGGAAGCGTCCTGCCGCCTCTCGCTTCGCCCGGGAGCCGCGCGCATGCGCGCGCTCTCTCTGCCCTCCTCACCTCTGCTTCACTCGCCTTCTGTGCTTGTTCCGGAGACTTTCCAGGCCAGGGAGAACTGGGAACTTTTCATCTTCAAACAACTAGACAACACACACACACACACAAAAACCTTAAACAAGAGAGAGAAAACAAACAATCTTTGAAGAATTTCTGAAACTGTTTACAAGGAATTTTGAAAAACAGGGATGTTTAAATGATGCCGGCTCTGTTTTTCTGTAAATAAATTTGCATATTTTGTAGGACTTTTAATTGTAATGATAGAGAAAAAACAAGGAAAACTATTTAATGAAAGCACGATATTTATCTTTGGTAAATGACTTTAGAGCAGTTAAAGACATTGCTTAAAAAACTCAGAATCAGAAAAACACTGAATTATTTAAGAACACATATATTTTAAAGTATAACATATTTATTATAATTTATTTGCACCCTTGGGAAGACTTGCTTTGCATTCTGCCTCAAGAGCTTCTCATTGATGTCCATCTGGAGGCCAGGGGGATCTTGGAACTACCATTTTTTTTTTTCCTTTAGAACAACAAAATTCTGGTTGCTCTTAGGCCTCCTACCTTTTCTTTTGGTCTATTTTGTTGTTGTTTTACTTCATTTGTTTTTTTCTTTTTTTCTTTCTCTTGACTCCTCCTTTTAGGATGTCCAGATGTTGTTTAAAAAAGCAGCTGCAGTTCAATACAACTGCTCTTTTCACACTGACTCCCTAAAACTCCTTGTAACCTTCTGTAACTATTGGATGACGCTTTCTCCAGCTTAGCCCTAAATAAAGCACAGTTTAAAAAAAAAAAAAAAAAAACTTAAAGAGTCCTTATTGCTCTGTGCTTCTCAGGTTCTTTTCAATTATGCTTCAAGGTTTCAAAATCTGTCCAGGGTCTTTCTCTTCCTAGGACCTGACATACAGGTCCTCAGTGTGACATCAGCAGTGTGTGGGAACAATAAAAGCCAGGCTTGTTCACCCTAAGAAAACCCCAACTGGCATATCTCAGTCTCCATTGCAAATCCATTTTGGTATGGGCTTCCTGAGAAGAACTGGTCACAAGGCCTAGGCATAAATATCACAGTCCTTTTTTCTTCCTGACAAAAGGAAAGGAAAGCTGTCTGACCTGAAGATGGACCTAGAGTTGGGTGATGTCATGTCTTAGGGGACGAGACAGTGGAGGGAGGGGACACAATCTCAGTTTTGCCACTGAGCCTTTTGCTCTTGGTCCTGCACTCAACAGGACAGTTTGCCTAGATAGAGAAAACAAGAGAGTGACCCAGGAGTCCCTGTCCCAGGAGGAGTGTCTAGGAAGAGGCGCTGGAATCTTGCTCTGGGAAGCCTTTTATAAGTGCTTTCTGTTGTGGTAAATCCCCAACCCACTTAAGACTATGCAAAAACATATAACTCAGTTATAATATTTATCAACTGCACTTCTGGATGGACAGATCTACCACTGCACTGCATTATTCCCCAGCTATGAGATTCCTTGCTACTTGCGGCTTCTCCAGGCCACGTGGTTCTTCTGCTCCATCTTCCTTTCACCTCCTCTTCCTCTGTCTTCTTCCTCCCTCGTTCCTTACTCTTCCCTCACTCTCTGAAACCTCCAGTCCCACCTTTCCCTTCCACTGCCCAAACACAGGCTCTAGACTTTATTTGACCAATTAAAATGGGGAGAAGGTTCATGTGAAATCACCTGAATACGTGATCTACTTCTCTTTGGGGCAACTCCTCTTGAGGAGCAAAATTAACATCAGAATACAAACAGCACTAGGACAACCCACAACAGCTTTCCACCCATACTTAGACATGACATAAGCTTTAAATACCTTAGATGCCTTGGGAACAGATGAATAATGTCCCAAATGAGAAAGGACAAGAAACAAGGTTTGTTGGAGACCAGGGGTAGGACTCCTGGGTGACATCTTTGATAGAGGAATACCAGTCACATGTTTCTCAGGAAGGTCCTGAGAGAAGCCTTCTCCATGTTCTCTGTCTTTCCTGCCTTAGTTCTTTCTCAACATGCAACCCTGAAATCTGGTCTCGGGATGGGCAGGATCTAAGAGCTCATCACTGTCTATAGCTAGGGATATAGTTTAAAGTGTCTGCAGGAGGGATGGGAAACAGGAGGCCATTCATCGTTTTGGAGTATGGCTCATTGCTTCAGTACTGCTTGGCTTCTCCAAGTGTGGCGACCTCAGCGATAAGAATAGCTGCAGAGCAATCCCTGGCACATGTGGACCAATCCTCTTCCCACTTTTCCTACTGGTGCCAAGCACCCATCCATGTGTGTCATCCAGGCCTTGGAAGTGTCAGAAGAAAAAAAAGAGTCCTCCAAGTATCAGCAAGTATGGACAGAGCTTTAAAGCTGTGACTCCACTGCGGGGTAGTTCTGAGAGTAGACTACTGTCCCTAAATTAATCCATGCACCCAGGTCTTCCTAACAGGATGTGAACCCAAGGGAAAGCCAGCTCTCCCCATCCCAGACTTCCAAGAAGCCAGACTTCTTGGAAGAGTTAACTTCCAGTAGCTGCATGCCTGATGTAATACTTTGAGGAGTAGGAAGGTATTTTCTAAAAATTCTCTGGAGAATAAAAGAGTTTATAGGATTTGAGGCTTGCACCGCCTTAAACTGTGGTTTCTGTAGGATACTAAGAGCTGAAATACATCATACCAGCTAGAGAAAGCCAATGTCGGCTGATAGTTATTCTCAGGCCTCAGGGTTACTTAACCACACCATCTAATCCTTTGTATTTACTTCCTACTTCTGTTACCCTTGTGTCTGGGATACTGGCCTGCCCTGTCGCCACAGAGGTGCTCTGGTTTAGGACTGTGGGGCCCCTTGGAGTTGCCAGCAGAGAAGGGCTGAGATGCTTGTGAGCCACTTCTGCCTCTTCAGCACATGTCTATCACCAGAGCCACAGTGTAAACATGCCAGTTGTATGAAATAAACCCTGGGCGGCAAGACTACACACCAAACAACTGCTGTGTGTTCAGTATATTGAGCACAGAATGCAATCTTTTAACATCCAAAGCAAGGTACAGACTCCTTGAAAGCTTGCTCTGCATTTCCACATTATGTTCCATAAGGTTACAGAGAGCTATGGCTTACTCATTCTTCCCAACGAAGCACCTTTGAGCTAGAGAGAGTCAAGACAGTCCAAGTGAAGCCTACACCAATTTCTGTTTTTTGACCTTTAGCTTATAACTCTCCACTGATAGCCCTCCTGCAGTGTGGGCTATCACTTAACAGAGCCCCTATTTATAAGAGTCAGTCAATTCATTACTATAAACCTTTTATTTCTAGCATAACTCCAAACGACGATAGCTGCACCCTGCTCCTTACATGCCCACCCCCCCAGCTTCCTCTCCTATCAGTTTATGAGTCTGTTTGATGCATGGAGCAGGTACAAGGAACTTCATTGGTACATGCTTCACTTCTCCCATTTTACACTGTGTTGAGGTCTAACAGCTGGTACGAACTTGGCCAACATGGTCTCTGCATGGCCGTCCTGCAGGGTGTGCCTGCCTTCGGGTATGACCCTAAGTCCATCTCCAATATCTTTTCAGTGACTGGGCTTGCCCAAGGTCTTGCAAAGTCCTTTTAGAAATTCCTCTACTCTTGTGATTTCTCAGCATTTTCCTCCTTCCCACCCCTGCACTCATCTTCTCATCTCCCTTCTTAATGCTACCAATATAAAAATAATATTGAGACCTTTCGTTGACTTCCTTCCTGTCTCCTAGATTTTATAAAGATCTGGCTTTTGTCCCATTTTTCCTCAGCCTTTCCACATTCAGAGCACGGGTACAGTGGGACACAACATGACAGAGCCTATCTCTGAGCAGTGTTGCACCATCTCCATCTCCCAGTGAGTATTAGTAGTGACTGGGGGAAGCTGGCACTCCTCTGGTGTAGGGGATCCTCTGGATCCTTCTCGTGTAGGGGCTGTAGTGAGTCAGCCTGAGTCTACAATCTACCTGCCTGCCGTCTGCCTGGTAAGGTGGATAAAGGGATATGTGGGAATTGGACTCAGCTCAGCCCAAGGCAACAGCATCAGACTTGACCATGAATGCCACTTGGCCATTTCCCAGAATAGAATCTCTCCTCAAACACAAATTATTAGCTGCCATTGATGTATCACCTTCAATAGACTATTAACTTCAGGCAGTTAGATTTGTCATCACTCTTGAGTCACTCTGCCTGCAAGGACAAATTATAGATCACTGGGGTTTGTTCCAAAGGGGTACATGTTTGAAAATGTCTCTTAAGTAGTGCTAATGACATGTGTGGAGTAAGTTGCATAGCTTACATACTCCTCCCACTGGGTTTTGGGGCTTCAGTTCTTTGCTTTAAACTCCCATCCATCATCATAAGCCACCTACTCTCCTCCTTTCAAATTCTTACCACTCTGCCTCCTGCCTCAACACTGCCCAACACTCCCAGCTGCCCCAGACCTGTCTAAATTAGCTCCTGCTCTCTCGACCCCTCATTTAACCCAGATTCTTTCTCCTGCTAGTCTTCCTATGAATCTCTTTAGGGAATTCTGCTTGACCTCACCTCTGCTGATGGTGATGGTGTTCTAAGCAGGAGTTGCAGCATTAGGGGAGGGTGGAAAGGCCTGTGTCTAAGAGCTGAGAGTGTGACAGAGCCTCTCTCTGTAGCTTGGGCTGTGACTTAGACCAGGATTTTACTCCCAGTCCCTCCAGTGCCTTCTGAGCCACTTTGAAAAGTTGGCTAATGTTTGCAAGCCTTGATTTCTTTAAATGGGGATAATACCACCCAAAAGTACTGAGAAGTAAAACACGTATGTATACACACACACACACACACACACACACACACACACACACACATTCCTTCCCTCCCTCCAAGTAGGAATCTTTGAATACATGTGCAGAATGAATATACAATCTTCTTCCCCATCCTAAATTATATCCACTGACTGCTGGGATCCTACCCAGAACTTAAAATTAACACTGTGTCACTTAGGTTACATTTTGTAAAGCTCAGCCAGCCCACACCACCCTGGGATAATCCTTATCATGCTGGGTGCATATAAATCTGGCTCTTGTTGCTCTTATCCAGGGTCCCCAGTTAGCTGACATCTGATGCCCCATGCCCCATGCCCCAGCACCCTCTGCTCTTTCCTTACTCCATGAGCATCCCCAAGCCTGCTGTAATTCCTTCTGCTTGTGGCCATCCTCCTGACTCGGATGGCCTCAAGCTGCAAGCTAAGTTGGTAAGCAAAGGGGTACAATGAAGTCTTTGAGACTGATCTAGCTCCTTCTTCCCTCCAGCATCACCAGTTTTTCCAGTTTATATTGACCCTTTAGTTAGATGACTGGTGTCTTGGTGGCAGTAACTCAGCCCGGCCCCCACCAGTCTTACTAAGTTGTTCTGGCTGACCTTGAACTTGCCTCAACCTTATAGGATTAAGGCATATGCTGTCACACCATGCTGCAGGTTTTATCTTGTTTCTAGTGGGGGTAGACAGAACTGGGCAGTGAATTGCCTTGGCAGTGGGACACTCAGGGATTTGATGGAGCACTCACTTTTGCTGTGGAAACCTCAGTCTGAGGCATGGATATAGCTATCATTTATGGGGTGCTTGCTTTGTGCTAGATGTTGTGTTGAGAGCTATTTAATTAGATTCTCATCTCCACAATGGTGATAGTGTCATTATCCCTGAAGGGGAAAATGTGGCTAAAAAAGGTAAGTTCCTTGATAAGGTTGCCTGTGTCAAAGGGCTGTTATTGCACCCCTTGTCTCTCTCTGGCTGTTACTCTTCCTTGGTGGCATATTCTTTGCACCCCTCCCCCTTGCACTCTGTCTCCTATTCATCCCTTCTTACCACCTATTGCCTTCAGATCTCTACTTTGCTTATAAAATGGCTATATCTACACTGAGTTGGCAACCACTGTGTTTCTTCCTTCTCATGATGAATTCATGCTGTAGTTGGAGTTCTTGAGGGAAGGGGCACTCCACATGGCTAGTATGTGCATAGTTTCTTTCTCCCTGAGAAAGCACAAGCCCTTGTTCAAAACAGTGCACATATCAATCGTCATGACACCACCCTAGTTATTCCTAACACCTCTCAGCCCAAGGATACAGGTAAGTTTCAGTGGACCGTGGAGGTCTCAGTGTGTATAGCTGAGCTGGGGCTGAATCCAGGTCTTCCTGACAGCAGATCTCGGTCTTGGTGTTGCCATTATGCTGGACAGGTCTCCTTCTTCAGAGTATTCTTGTGACTCAAGGCTCAGAAGCCTCTTGGCTGGGTTTTCAAACCTGAAATGTACACAGTCTAATTGCAGGCCAGAAGAGTGAAACCACACTTTGTGAGGCACAAATCAATTTGCATCAGTTTCTTTCTCTGAAGAGTGCGCAGGTCTCGTGGGTCCCAACTTTAATGTACCTGAAGCTCTCTGTCAGGTGGTAAGACAGGAGCAAGAACAGAGGTGGAGCATTGCATGAGTAATCACAGCCCATCTCTTCATAGATATACTACTCTAAGACAGAGAAGCTCACGTAGAATTCTTTCCATACCTTAATTAGCTCTGGACAGAAAACAGTTTGCTGGGCTGGAGACATCCACCTATTCAATTAAGAGCTACTATAGCATTAATCAGGGGCAGGGGTGGAGATCATCTTCCATGGCCCATGGCCTGCACATTCTCAGCAATGTCCCCTGTTTACCTGGCCCCATTCTGAATAGAGACCAGAAGTAAATAAGCCTAGAGGTTCTGGTCTCCCTTGGGACTATGGGAGCTCCTGAGGTGATGGGGGAATATTCTATTAAATAAATGGCTTACACCACTCTAAAGAAACATGATAACTAAATGTAATTCATGAATCTGAATGAAAACTTCTCCAGAATGTGCCCATGTGTTTGTTTTTAATAAGGAATATCAGTGCAGCAACTGACAAGAATCAAATGAGGTCTGTGCATTATAGTAGATGATGGTACTCTGTCTTCAGTTCATTCCCTGATTTTGACCACCATGTTATATAACAAACCACCCATGTTTTCAGGAAGTACATGCAGAACTATTGAAAATCAGAGGGTATTGGGTCTTCAGCTTACCCTCAAGTATTTTTGAAAATAAGTACTGGTATGGTGTTTATATGTCTGTGAAAAACAGTGAGTGACCAAGCAAATAAGCAACAACATGAACTCTAAAGACTGTTGGCTAAGGCTCTACAGGAGTTCTTTGAATAATTTCTGCAACCTTTCTGTATTCTAAGCTCAATATAAAATAGGTGGGTGGTTCCTATTTAGTCTTCACACATTAAGCCCACATTGTACTGCATATAGGAATCAGGCCGTTAAAAAAAAGATAAACATTGAAAAAAAAATAAAAGCCAACAACTATGGCCAGTGTGAGCAATAACTGTTCACTGTCCATTTTGCCTTTCTTTCCTGGAGCTGCATGACTATCCAGACAGAAAGCAGTATCACCAGTGGTTCTCTCACTACTCCTCCTGTGTATGTATATAGGTGTTAGTTAGCAGGCACTGTCCACCTTTCATTAAGACAGTATCTCTCAGTGGCTAGAAACTTGCCTAATAGGCTAACGTGGGTGTTTAGTAAATCCTTTGTTTCTGCCTCTCCAATGCTGGGATTATAAGTGTACACAATAACACCTAGCATAACACCTAGCTTTTTTTGGACATGGGCTTTGGGGATTAAACTCTGTTCCTCATGCTTATAAAGCAGGAAACTTTACTAAGCTACCTCCTCAGATCTAGTTATTCCAATCTGAATAGAGGTCAGGTGTGAAAGGACAGTGCATGGGTGTGTGAGAGGCAGATTGAGGAAGGGGAGAAGAGAAAGACCACGAGTCATTAGCAGCATCCAGGAGACACCTCCATAGCTCACAAGCCCTAGCCCTGGAGCAGCTCTCAGCTGTCTGCTGCTGACACTCACCTAGGCTGAGGCCTGTAAAGCCTGGTGCACTAAGAAGCCAGGGCCCTGCATGGATAATAACGTTCCAGTCTGAAGGGGAAAACGGGTAAGCAACATTCTAAAATTGGGGTGGTAATTTACCTACTGGGGTTAAGAAGGAGCTGGAATCCCTCCTAAGGTGGGGCACACAGTGGGAAGCAGCAATGCTTAGGAGTTGGTAGGTTCAGTTCTTGCTGGCAGTCATGGAATCCCGAGTTCTCCATGCTTCAGAGGGGCTTGCTGCCATCTGCCAGCCTTCAGAGAGATTGTGAAAATGCCTGGTGTGCATCCCAGTAGGTATGTGAGCAACATTTTATCAGATCCCTAGTTTTAGCAAGGAAAGGGCAAAGCAGGTGTGAATATGCACATTGTCTATGCTATGTAGGCTGAAACACTCAATTTGGACTAGTGAAGGGATCTGTGTAATACCACACAGGTAGGAATTGAGACTGGGCTGCTAATGAAGCACTAGGGAGTAGTACACTGTTAAAGAGGGTCAGAACCTCACAAATCTCTTTCCATGGCCTTGCTTAGCACAGACTTAGCACCTAAGGCTGTCTGTGAGCCTGCTCACTACCTTGGTATTTCTTCTGATGCAACGATAAAATACCCTGATAAAAGCAACTTAAGGAAAAAGAGTTTACTTCAGCTTACAGTCCAAGGCAGAGAAGTCAGAACGTTGAAGCAGTTGGGAAGTAGAGAGAGACAGATGTGCACTGGTGCTCAGTTCCTATCCCTGTTAGGGAATGGTGCCACCCACAGTGGATGAGTCTTCCTGAAAACATTAAAATCCCCAGCATTCTCAGCTGCTAATCTAACTAGATAGTTCTTCAAAGTGTGCCTGGAGGGCTGTCTCTTAGATGATTCGTGATCCAGCCAAGTTTACAACACTAGACATCACATTCACCTTAGATCTCCAGCTCCACATCTTTAAACACCCCATTCCTTTGCCTAGGCCAGGGCTGCCATTCAGATTTCTATCTACAATGACCTCAGAGAAACAACACTGGATTTTACCTTGACCTTTTTGCCCACTGTTCTGTATGCTGCTGAGAATCCAGAGTGATACACTTTCCAAGACAGTCAAAGTACTTCAGAGTTCACCCAAGACTGGTGATTTCTCAATTTTTCTCAACTTCCTTGAGAATTTGAGGAAGGCTATAAATCCAGAGGTGAGGAGGAAAGAGAAGGGTGGAAGAAGGTTCTAGCAAGAGGTCTACCAGCCTTTTGCTTTGGACAAGAATCTGTCACCATGGGGAGATGTGTTTTTCCTTTCTACCCTAGCCTCACTCTGATATCTGTCCCTGGACAGAACAAGTTACAAGGCCACCGGCATCTGTGATCCCACTTCTATGCTCGGTGGCCCTCCTAAGCTCAGGAGAGAAGCTGGGGGGCTACAATGCCAGGCAGACCCACCTGGCATGGATGTTCCTTCCAACCCAGGAAGAAGCCCAAATGGACCAGAGTTTTCTTTGCTATCACAGATTCAACTGTGTCTTCTCAGATTCAGCATCACTCAGCTTTTTCCACCCCTGACACAGTAAATCTCCTTCTGCTATTATCCAGCTTGATGAAGTAAGCTGTGTCACTCTGAGACGACATACATAATGCTATATTAAAGAAATCATGGGTCTCTTCATTCATACTCAGAAAAAAATTATTACACTGTAAGAAAGTCTGAATAGCATGAATTTATTATGATGATTTAATATTTCTAGCACTTGAGTTAAAAACGCCTCTCCATAAATAACTGTCCATAGAAAATACAGAAAATTTATACAGTTTACCATTTTCCAATGCTATATAAATCCAACAAGCTAAAATCTCTCAGAGAAGGTTTGAAAACCTCACCTAATCTCACTGGGATACAACATGGTCTCCCTCATCTCAGCAGTCTACTGGCCACCTTAGGACATAAAACTGGAAAGGGTGTGAGTAAGAGAGGGTGAGGTAGCACCTGGGGAAAAGAGCTTCCAGGTGGGAGTCCACTGCAAGCAACTGTGTGCTAATGCCAGCGTGGGGTCAGCCAATCAGGTGTCAGACAACAGAGGTGGGGAGGGGATGTCAGCTCTGGAGTGAAGTTGTTCTGGCCAACCACCTCTGTAATTCTCTAACACAAACACTGCTCCCTGCCTTTGGGCCTGCTGGTTGCTCCATGTTCTAAGCAGTCATGTCTCAGTGACCTCCAACTGCCAGCTTCACATTCTTGGAAACTCTGACCTTCTCATTCTGGTTTTTCTCTGGTCTAGGTTTTTACCGTTAGGTCAGCAGGTCAGGCCTAAACTCTGCAGGTAGTTATCATTCTCAGAAGGTATCAATAACTCACCTGCATGTCTGTATGTCACCAATGGTGAGATTGGCTCCTCCAACATATGTTATCCTGGACACCTGAACTCTGTGTTCATAAGGAAGACAAACAGTACCCAGTACAATGTGTTATAATGAGGAGAGCCATAACAGAGGCTCTGGACTTGCCAGCCTTTTGACACTGCAACATGATGACATGATTTATTATATACATTGTTCATGTTTGAGAGCTGTACAATCAAGTTACACACAAAAAAGTGAAAAACAAAAATAACACAACTCAAAACGTTTTAAGTAAGTTTACAATTTTGTCTTGGGCCACATTCACAGCTATCCTTGACCATATGCGGCCCATGGGCTATCGGTTGGACATATCTGTAAACCTTTCTGGAGCCAGCAATACAGTGCCAGGAACATAGGAAAATTTCATAAAGTGGTAACAACTTAGTCTCAAATTATTCACCCACAAGGACCTGGAAAGAGAAGTTTGTCATTGGGATGAGTCTAACAGCAGCAAGCCACAGTGGGGAGCAAAGGAGAGAAGGTAATGGAGGTGGCTGATGCAGCAAAGGGACATGGGACCAGAGATGGAGACAGAAAGCCCTGATGTGCCTCTCTAGGGCTGTGCCCCTTGTCCTGTAAGCCCTGGGGAGTTCTTTGTATTTTTAAATAGGGGAGTTAGAAACCTTAAATTTGGAAGGAAATGTTAACCATTGTAGATAAAGGACTCAGGAGGGAGCAGTGGAAGTGTCCATAGCCCGCCATCTCCAGCTCTCTCTTCTGACCCTCCTTTTCTCCTTTATGAGAGAGCTGTATGCAACATGGAATTGTACCAAGGCTGCAAAGGGACTTAGGCCTGTTTCCTTTCCTCCCTTCTTCCCACTGTTCTCATGTGCTACCAATCCATGTGCCTGATAAATCATGACTGGACAGTAGAACATAGTCTTGAGAGTTTGGATATTGACTCAAAATAGGAAAAAGAAGTAAAGAAAAGAACAATGACCCCCATCTCCATCTCTGGGTTTGAATTGTTCCTTACTATCTGGTGACCTTGGTGAATCTTGTTATACCAAATTTTCATTATTGAGTACAGTTTTGCTTTGAGAAGACATCTAGGGGCTGGCCAAACAAGTTCCAACCAACCACTGAGGAAAGCATTATCAGGGGAGGCACATGGCTTCTACTTTCTTCCCATTCTTCTGTGGGATAGGCTACAATCAACTCAAGTCCCAATACTCTACAACAACACATATATCTCAAAGGAAATTTAATACAGATACGCCATTCAGTTAATAACAAAGTAACTAGATTTTAATGTGTGTGTGTGTGTGTGTGTACACATAAATGCCTGCAGGAGAAAGAAGGCAACTGGCATGTATGAAGTGTGCTGACTGACGCTCCCCTGAAAACTATTTTTTTTTTTCCTCTTTCAAACTTCCCATGCTGGTGAAGAAGCAATTAAATTCTATTCACTAGCATGTCATTACAAAAAAGCTTTAGTTTTTAGGCTGTTTATAACTCTTCTACAGGTAACTAATCTCCTTAAAGAGATCAGATTCTCTTTCTTTTCTTTCTGGAGACATACTGGAGTAAGAAGACTACTGATGCCCAGAGCAGTGACTATGGTTATCGCAGGTCTAAAGAAATAGGTATAGTTACACTGTCTTTGACACACAAGATAGAGAAAAGATGTTTCTGGAAACCCAACTGAGAAAATGGCCATTTCTACCACTCCAAAGACATATCCTAAAGGTGTTTTGAAATGGAACAACCTATTCTAGTTACTCTCAGGGTGACTTTGAAAAGGAAATTGGAATCTGTAATGAACTTTCAATTTCCAAAGGGAATGAATACAAGTAATTAGTCTTGTTCTTGCATTTGCCTCAGAGGAAGAGTATGAGATTGGGAGGCTTAAAGAGAGGGAGCCTGAGTAGACTCAACAGGACTAAGCTCAGCCTGAAGTGAAAAGATTTAGATCTGGGCCAAGAAGGATAACCAGCAGAGCTGTCTTAGACTCAGTGCATCCATGGGCACTCAGAGTAGGACTATTCATCCTTATGATCCTAAGTAGGACTTATGGAGTGAGGTGGGGACAGAAAGAGCCTGCCAACCTGCAGCCACTTGACATTACTCTTTCTCTAGTGCCATCTTCCTCAGACACAATCATAAGTAAAGTTTACAAGAACAAACGACATTGAAGTCAACAAGAAACATCCATCATGGGACACGGGAGAGGTGGTTGCCTAGACACTGGCAAATTTTCCCAGGCAGCCATTCCCACATGTGGTTTAATGCCACTGTCTGGTTGGGAACTTTCCTCTAAGCCTTTTGGTTTAAGGGGTAGCAATGACCAGGTTGACGACCACAAGTATTGGTTCCATGTAAGATGATATTAGTGTCACCAACTTCAATTTCAGAATGAAGAGCCACTCTTAGCGTTGGTGAGGAGAGAAGAGCCTTTCATACTTAAGAGGTCTGTCAACGGGGAAGGTGTTCCTTCTGTAAAGAGTCAACTTTTTGCAGTAGTAAATTGAAAACTCTCTTAAAATGACACTAGATATTTATGGAGTCTGCCACACACAAGTATCCCAAATTTCTAATTTCTGTTTGGTATAGAAAAGATCCTACCCCTAAGCAACCTCCTTGTCTGTTTCTGCTGACTGTTTTGACAAAAAACCACCCTGCTTTATTAGAATGGTTTCTATATTGAATATCATAAAAGGATGTCAGCAAGAGGTCTCCATGAAAGGAGAGACTCAGCTACTTTCCAATTTAACATCCTATGTCAATATGGAAAGGAACCCAAATATTTCCTGTGGAAATCCTGTAGCATGTGCTTCAGAGTCATATGAAAAATATGTCTTCCAGAATCTGATTCTCCTCCAGGTCTTCGGGGCTCCTACGTGTCCCCACTTTCTTCCAGGTAGACTTCTGAGGGGTAGGTCGGAGAGTACTCCATGTCCCTGCTGCTCTGGAGGGATGGGGCTGCAATTTAGGAGCAGACTTTGGGCTCAGAGACTGAACCAAATCCAACAGAGATGTCTCATACCTGTTAAGACAGCCAGAGAAAACAGGGTTAGAACATTAGAACACTAGGATCCAAAGCCTCTCAGAGGTACCCAGGCCAAGACTTTGACCACAGAGTCCACCACAGGGAAACTTTAGGGGGAAAAGCCCCAGAAAGGGTTTGAGCACAAGGCTCCCATTACTATCTGTAAGATTTACTCTTCTGCTGACCCTAGCAGCCCTTTCCAACTTTCTAATTGCACAGAGACTGAAGAATAGGAAGAATAGTTCTGATAATAGTAATGATATCGCTTATACCCAACTATGTTGAGGCAGACAGTGGCTCCATCACCTGCAGTGCACAAGCTTCTCTGTTGCAGGACAGACAGGCTGAATTCTACATATGTTCTTTATAGCTCAGAAATTACTTAGCACATCTTGAATGGAATAGATCATACCTCCAAGATGAGGAACACTCATAATGGTAACCTACTGAAAAAAATGGGTCTTTGACATATTTGGACTAATTTTCTGATTTTATAAGTGAGTAAACTGAGGTCCATAAAGATGAGCCAAAGGTTTGAACCAAGACCCCTTTGACTCCCTAGAATGTTTTTCCATCAAGATTAACATATACAACAGTGATGACATATATCTTTAATCCTAGCAATGGGGGCAGGGGGGGACAAAGGCAGGTAAGTTTGAGGCCAGTCTGGTTGACGCAGTGAGTTCCAGGCCAGCCTAGTCTACATAATGAGATCACAATGAAGAATTATTAATAAGGCAAAGATAGCAAAAGTGAAAGATTGGTACCTCAACTACATATTAGTTTGTTGTAACTAGGCTATTAGTAGCTGTAACCATGCTATCTTTTTCTTCAATGAACTAATCTAATTTATGAATTTACATTAATGTAATGGATGAATACCCACTTTTATGGATCTGCCATTAAGCAAAATACAAATTAATTTCTGTCTTAGTTTGGGTTTGTGAAGAGACACCATGACCAAGGCAACTCTTATAACAGAAAACATTTAATCAGGGCTGGCTTACAGCTTCAGAAGCTTAGTCTGTTATCACCATGGTAGAAGTATGGCGGCATCCAGGCAGATATGATGATGGAGAAAGACCTGAGAGTTCTATATCCTAATCTGTAGACTTCAAAAGGGGACTGTCCCACTGGGCACAACTTGAGCATATATAAGGTCTCAAAGCCTATTCCAACAGTGACACACTTCATCCAACAAGTCCATACCTATTCCAAACAGGCCACATCTCCTAATAGTGCCACCCCCTATTGGCCATGCACTCAAACACATGAGTCTACAGGGGCCACATCTATTCATACCATTACACTTCCTATGTGATATCATATTAAGTACCAGAAAAGGACAGTGTCATTATCAGCCCACATTATATAAATATGGTTCATTATATGAATATGTTGAAATAATATGGTAGAGACTATAAACTTGGTTAGCTTGGCCTATGACTGTTTGGTATCTGAATAATATTAAAGATCCCTTACCCAGGTTTACAAAATACCACCCCTTGAAACATATTGGTTTGTCTGTGTTTCAGCCTCAGACATGAATTCCATTGCTTCTGAATGGCAGAGAGCCAGTGCTCCCAACTTTTCTAGGTACATAGCTGACTTTATGAGCTTCATTATAGCAGAGTGATGAGCAAAAAGCTTGTTTGGTCTGCTCTGCCAGCCCCATCTTGATCTGTGCTGGTATGGAACTAATTCTATTCCTGTAAAGCTAGATATAACCAGAGCCTTACTTCCATTTGCTTGCTCCTGATCTAACAAGATGCAGGCACAAAACTCAGGAGAGGACACAGCCTACGCTGACGACTTCACTTGGCTCTATACTGCCAATTTTAGAGACAGTCTGACAGGGTGTGCTGGAATAGTCTGAAGACAAATTATTTTTAGGTTCATTCCATAGGCTGCTCTGGATGAGAAGGCCCTCCCCACAGGCTGCCCCAATAAGAAACCACTCTCACTTGGTTGCCCATGATGAAAAGCACCATTCCAAGAATGCCTTGATGAAAAGCATCTCTCCATTCACTGCCCCAAACAAGAAGAACCTCTCTATAGGCTGTTAAGATGAATCATCATGATGACAGAGATTTTCTTTCCCTTTCTGATGTTTTGTGATTTTTATTAAACCTCTTTTACTTTCATTTATATTACTAATCCTGCAAGGATTCAATCCTTAGCTGCCATCTCTTAGGTGGCTTTATCCATTCTTATGGATAGCATTTACATGTCAATGACTACCAAAGGCAGGTAAACAACATTGATCTTAAGTTCCAGAATCATATAGTCAAGTGATACCTGATACTTTTATTCAGGTGTGCAATAGGAATTTCAAAATTTCCAAAAGAGAACTTGACATTTTTTCTATAATCCTACTCCTTTCTATCAATCTAGTTGTATAGACTAAAAAATTAAATAAATAAAATAAAAATAAAACTTGCTATCCTTTCTAAGCCAGAGAGATGGCTCAGCTGGTAAGAGCACACACCGCTCTTACAGTGGACTCAGTTCAGCTCCAAGCAGCACTGTGGAGCAGCTCACAGCCCCGTGATTCCAGCTCCAGAGGAATGCAATGTTTCAGGCCTCTGGAGGCACCTGCATCTATCTGCACATACCCACATGCCTACACACATATGCATAATTAAAAATAACAGAAATAAACCTTAGAAAACCTTGTTACCCTTGATCCCTATCTGAGCCCGTATGAGTTGTAGTCTATTTAAGAGGGTCTTCCACAGATCTTTCTAGCTCTCTCTGTCCATGGTTGTTGTTGTTGTTGTTTTTAAGTATCACCTCCTCAAAGCTGGTCTTCCAAAATAACTATGATTTCATAAACACTTTGTTTTATGATATTTTATTTTACATAAATTACTCAATAAAATATAATGTATATAAGTTGTTCTAATTATCTTTATATGTATATACACATTTATTTTTTGTCCCTTTCAATGATATGTAATTCACACAAGTTTAGCTGTCATTGGAAACTATCACCACAGACCACTTTACATGTACATACTTCTTTCCCTTATAGTTTTTGGTTGAATTTATTAAGAACTACTATCAGACCTGTAGCAAATACTAATCTCAAAACTATTCAATGTTCTATAATAGTTATCAAAGGAGATTTTTCTTCTTCAGGAAAAATTGAGTGTCAGTTCTGAATTTACACAAAAATTATGACAAATCAAGCAAACAAACAAATGAAAATCAAATATCTTTATCACTGCTAAGTCTCTGAACTACTGTCACAGGTCAATGTATTTATCCTTTACTTCTGAGAAAAATTCATTGAATTGATGATGTTAAAATCTATGAAAACAAGTGAATTTCACCACCAGCATTATTGATTCAATAACACACAGTAAATCCGAATTCCCCTTACAGTAGCTTCTCAGTAACACTGAATAACCATGAATTAAATGCCTTGCATTTTCACAAGATCTGTATATTTCTCTTCTCCAATATAAATACTATCAGTTGTAGCTCATGCGACTCCACTATGGTTTGTAGTGAATTAGTGCTATCTCAACTATTTTGAAAATATTGCTGTCTCTGGCTGTTCCACACAAGTTATCCGTAGAGTTGACCAGCCTTTATTCATTGTCACTTTCTCCAACTCTAACATCAGTCATGCCATAAAGGCTAAAAGGAAAGCATCATAAATAATTTGCCTCTCTGTCCACTGATGCTCCTGCCAGAGCCAGTCAGTTAGTCAACATGGGAACCATGACTTGAAGAGTGAGGATGATTTTATGAAAGGCAGAAAGAAGATGGAAGAGACAGATATGGGAGGACTGCTGGTCAATGCCATGCCAGCAACGAGTATATTTTCTCAGTGTCTTTTAAAGGCAAGCAACACAAAGCTTCACCAATTCTAGGAAGATAAACAATGACCACAAATGTTTACATGGCGAATTTATGGTACACAATATCTATGTCTGACTAAAGCCATTTCCTTCAGGCTAGGAGAATCTTTCAAGGATGTATGTGCAAGTGGAGGAACTTGGCATGATAAAATGCACATCTTAATTTAAAAAAAGATGTCAGCAGACTCATTCATTAACAAGCAAGAGGTCACTCAAACTTAAGTACAGATGTGCTCCCATTTTTTTGTTTTATCTATACAAGCCAAAGCTGTCTCAGCTGTTAGCACAGAAAGACTGTACCTGTCTTAGGTGTCTCCTCAAAAAGTGTGGACCTTACCTGTCATCAGTACATGGATCATAGCATTCATTCCCTGTCTTAGGTAAATCTACCTTTATCAGTTGCCATCTGAAAACACAGCTCTTACCCATCATTAGCACACAAATAATCCTGTATATGGCCTGTCTTAGGTTGAGAATGTTTTCAGGACAATCTTACCCATCATTGACCACCAACTTCTGCTAGGGAAGACATTGGAGCTCAAATTATGTAACTATGCTTTGACATTTGTAACAGCTCTGATTTCTCGCAAAAGAACAGGTAATAGACATGCCATAAAAAGATCATAAAGTCAAGTCCTGATCTGCCCAATAGGAGAGAAGTAAATGAGGACCATGAAGGAAAAGTGGCCTGTAATATTTTTCAGAATATCATTTGCAATGTTAACAGTATCAAAAGACAAAGGCTTTGCGTGTCTTAAACTTAGAACCTCCTTATGCAGGCTAATAAATCTAAAGAAATATTAGTATTATGCCATATACCTTGAAGGTGCCTTTTTTACTTTGGTCCAGTTATGCTGACTCTCATTATACATTTTTGGAGTTATACAAATACATAGGTATCGAGAATGACATTCCAAATGGTTTCTGACTTTCATTCCTTGTGGCTCATTGCCCATGATCTGTGCTATATACTATAAAGCATCAATTCATTGTTCTGTCTATCTAAATCCTCTTGTATGCTCAGAGCATTGGTTGCATTTTCAGCAAGATGATTAACAAAACTAGCAGTTTGTACCTCTTGTGCTAAAGCTAATGGAGAAGTAGTAGTACTGGCTATAAGTGCTATGAGAACAACAACATCACAAAGGTTAGCCCAACCATATGTTTGCTCCTTGCCAGAGTGTGATCTAATTCTTCCAATATTTGTAAGCCTTTTTCAGAATACACAAGTTCAGATAATTTACAGGAATCATACTGAAGCTGGTTGATGTACTACCATTAAAGATTGACCATCATACAGTACAGAAACACAGTTGGATAAAAGACAATTAAAACAAGAAACATTGACTTCATTATCAAGGCCAATAACAAAGGTAACATTTCCATTTAGTAAAAGATTAGGTAAGGGTAACAGGCTGTCAGCACAAAGTGAGCCAAAGTTAACTCTGGAAGTGTTCCCTATATGTTCCTCTCAGCTTCAAGGTACTCAAAGTGCCTTTTCTTTAAACATACTATACCACACCGCACTGCATTGAACTGCACTGCACCACACCACAAAATAAAACAAAACTTTCTCCTATTCAACATGCTCCTTTATGGCCATTAGCCATCTAGGTCTCCTCAGATTTAAATCAGAGAATTTGTTTGGCTCCATCGAGGTTCCTGAGCTGTGGTCTTGAAATGTAATTGTAGGGTTAACCTCATTTGCTTTTGTTCCAGAGGACTGTTCTGTGCTCTGATACACAGTGTTAGTTTACAGGTGATTCTGCTAGGCTCCTCCCAGGGACCTAGCAATTGTAAGCAATGGCTTACAATACCTGCCATTACCTGCGGCCACTTTCAGGCAGGCAGCATATAAAAGGACTGCCTTACCACCACCACAGTTCTCTCTCTCTCTGCCCTCCCCTCCTCTCTAATGGCTCTGCTCCTGTCTGCCTCTACCCCTTCTCCAGGCCCTTACTCTAATCCCTTTCCCCAAATAAACTTCATTTATACCAGAACTGTTGCATTGTGTAATTTCTCAGGGGGACATCTGGTATGGGCCCACCCACATCCACCTGGAGGCAGATGATGACTTAAGTTGTTGCTAGGTCCCTGGGAGGAGCCTACTGGAACTGCCTGTAAGCTAACACACAGTGTCTGAAAACAGTTATGTCTCCTGGTGTTAATCTCTTCAGGTGAGAAGATAATCTATACAGTCTGTTACTCCATCTTGCTTGGAAACAGAAGCTCCTGATAATTCTTTATCTGAATTAAAAATGATTTAAGTATATGCCTTGAGAAAAGATCTTTCTTGTGGTATTAGGGTTTTGTCACTGGAGATATTTGACATTGTCTGCAAGTGTTCATGTGTTTGCTTGACTGTTATAGAAACTTTTGGAAACTGATTTAGGATTGTATTCTGGGGTGCCAGAACCTAACAGTTTTCTCAGAATACCCACATGTTAAAATTACAAATATGCTTGCTAATCGTATAATGACAATCCATGCTTCTAGTTGCCCAGGGAGAAAAAGGATAAATACAGTATTTGTTGAGTGAAAGAGATCTCAGTGACAAATAATCAAGTTTTAAGTATATGAATGTAATCCAAGTGAACAACAAGTTTTAACAGAGGCTTCAGTGTACAACACACACTAGCCCTATCCCTAACGTTGCAATATAGTTTACATGTGCTTATAAGATAAACAAGCAGAAATAGGTTAGCCAGTTGATCCATTAGGGGGTTTGCACAGCATAGGAATGGGAAGAGCAGCAGAAAGGTGCTGACCCACCACCCCAAAGGGGAAACACAATGCTTCCATTTAGAAATCAACTTTAGCTCTCAGGAAAGGACAGAATGCATGACACAAAACGTTAAAAGTTGGAAAGTTCTTGATTTCTCTTTCCAACAATGAGATTAGGAGGCTGAAATCCCTTTGTAAGAGAAGAGTGGAAAGCAAACAGAAAATTTGTAGAGGTTCCAATGCAAGGATTACAGGAATTTTTAGAATTATCTTTAAAGTATTCTCATGAAATTTAAAAGAATCCAAACTAGTGCTCCTTAATTTCTTTCCATAGTCTCCCTACTCAATAACCCTGATGCACATTTTATTGAAGAATATAAGCCACAGGGAATCCTGTGGCTCTTCAGACAACGAAATCAGCAACTTCTGTGATCTGCACCCTCTTTTCACTCCTGCTATAGTGGAGAAGTTCTGATCCTTCCCATCTTCTCTGAAACTCAGCATTCCCTGAGGACCCAAGGACTTCTATGCTGGGGAGAGTTTTGTGCTCTGTGTATTCAGATGTTGATTACACAACATTGTGCTCAGAGATCTGGTTGCAGTCTAGATGCATTGTCAAGCATTTCCTGTTCTCAATATTGTGTAAAAATTGTTTTTCATCACCTCTGATTGGTTACTAAAGAGCTGACCAGCCAATAGATTGGCAAGAGAGGAGAGTTAAAGCCAGACAATGATCCCAATGTGGGGCATTGTTAGTATTTTGTGTGTGTTTGCAGGCTTATGCAGTCTGATGTCAGGAAAAGTGGAACCGTGAGGTCTGTGTATGCCTGTCTGCCCAGCCCATGTGTCAGAGCACCACGTGGGGACTGCAGCGGCACAGCTCATGTGGTATAAGTTTTGTGAGCCTCAAAGCAGCGGATGGAGTTGGTCTGCAGCAGCTGTGGAAATTCACGTGGTTGGTGATGGCAGGTAGCGGAGGATGGCGGCAGAGGTGGGGCAGTGGGGGTTGGTGGAGGAGGCAGCAAACCACGTGGCTTTGGTCCTGCCGGCGGCTGGCAGGAGCTGCCCAGCTGGACGCGGTACCCTAAGTATTTGGTGCACACACACACAAACACACACACACACACACACACAGAGACTCAGCTGCACTAGGTTTGACCCAAAGGACTCTATATTTTACAACAGAGATATCTGCTTGGCTATGCTTATTTTTTCTATAGTCACAACAACTAGAAAATGGAAACGGTCTAGATGTCCATAAATTGATAAATGGATAAGAAAAAAACGTGGTACATATATACAATGGCCTTAAAGAAAAATGGAATAATGAAAACTTTAGGAAAATGAATAGAGCTAGAGAATGCCACCCTGAGTAAGGTAACCTCGAAAGACAGACACTGTACATTTCCTCTTATTTGTGTGTCTTACCCTAGAATCTCTACATTTGAATTTTAACTTGGAGTAAGTGTGGAAGCAAGAAAAGCAGAGGGAGACCACTGGAGGGGACAGGGAGAAAGAAAGAGCTGGGGAGAGGAGGGGATAGCAGGACACAGATGCCATCAAGTGGGAAAAGGGATACACAAGGGTGGGATGTGATTTATGTAGGGGGGAGAGAGAGAGAGAGAGAGACAGAGAGAGACAGAGAGACAGAGAGAGAGAGAGAGAGACAGGGAAGGGGGGGGAGGGAGGGAGGGAGGGAGGGGAGGAGGGATTGATTTAATTGGATTTATTCCCCAGAGGGATAATGACCTCTCTAGGGGCCATAAACTGTCCAACAAGACTCACACTGCCAGGCAAGGAATAAGTCCTTTCCAGTTGTTGGTCAGAGGTTCTAAAAGAGCACCAAACAACATAGGCTATTGCCATTGCTCAAGGCTGCCTGCCATTTCTTGAGAGGGAGACTCTACTACTATCTACTGCTGAAGATATTCAGCACTTTTGTCACAGGCAGCCCTAGCAGTAGCCTCCCCCCTAAGGACTAGCTCTTAGAGTGTCAGGCAGTGTTATGCAAGCTGTCAGGAGAGAAGTTCCAAGAAAAGATCTGCACAATTCAGAGTATTTTTGGTGCAAAGCTGCTCTAAATCCCACAGGAAGCACATCCAGCAGAAGTCCTGCTGGGTTTTTATTCCGAACAAAGGGGTTCCTGTCTCACTCTGAGTGGTCAGAGGTTGGCTTTACACTCTTATGCACGGCTGGCTAACTGAAAAAGGTACATCTGTTAAGCAAAAGTAACTTTTATCTTACAAAAATGCTGACTGGAGAGACGGGTTTTTGCCAGATGGTACCTATATTAATTTATTTAAAGATGAAAATTTGTCTCATTTAACTCCATGACAGAAGATCGTAGAGTTTACTTACATTTCCTACATTCTGGATTTGACAGGAACACTGGACTCCTAAACTAGCAACAATATGGCTGCCTGCACAAGACTTCCATTAAACCGTACAACTGTGCTAACCTGGATGGGGGAAAGGCTCACCAGCCTACACTCCTACTTGAAGAGCTACAGGCAGCCAATGGCTACTCAAGGAGAACCAGTTTTGTTTTCCCAGGGAAGAGCCCCTTGGTAGTTTGCTCATGCCCATGTGGTTAGCCTTAAATCCATGTACACATGGGCAACACTAACCAGAAAACCCCACAAATTTCAGAGGGGGATTAGGAGATACAGGTAGGAGTGAAGGAGTAAGAGGAAAAGTAAACAGAGGAAAAGAAATAAATACAGTGTATTCATATATGAAACTCTAAAACATAGAAAAGAAAAGGTATGTTTACATTATAAAGGTTCAAAACATATAAAATTATACTAAGAAAAGTCCCTTCTATATTTCATTTCTCTGCTCAAATGGAAACCCTATTCCCTGTCTCAAAAGCGAGTGCTAACAATCTAGTGCTTAAGATTCTAAACCCCTTCTAAAATGGGTGTGCACATACACATGCATGCATATACAGAATGAAACTGGGCCATGCTTACATGCATTTATCATCTGTGTTTTCATTCATCAGCATGTTTCAGAGATCTCTGCAAATGTGACATTGGGCTCTATGTAATTTTTTTTAAAAAATTAATTACTTTATGTATTTATATCCCAAATATTGCCCTACCTTTCTGGTCCTACCTTCCAGAGTTTTTCACCCAATACCCCCTCCCTTTCACCTTTAAGAGGGTCCCTCCATCCCCCTTCTCTTCAAGATTAGGGCCATCCTCTCCCACTGGGGCTAGACAAGATAGTCTTCTGCTACATATGTGTCAGGGGTCACAGAGCAGCCTATGAATGCTCCTTGGTTTTTGTCTTAGTCTGGGAGCTCTCTGGAGTCCAGGTTAGTTGACACTATTGGTCTTCCTATGGAATCGCTGCTGTCCCCTTCATCAGGTCCTTTAATCCTTCCCCTAACATCTCCATAGGGGTCCCTAACCTCAGTGTAATGGTTGTCTTTAATTATCTGCATGTCTCAGTTAGCTGCTGGTAGAGCCTCTCAGAGGACAGCCATGCTAGGCTCCTGTCTTCAAGCACAACATAGCATCGGTAATAGGGTCAGGGTTTGTTGCCCATGCATGAGATGGATCCCAGTTGGGCCAGTCACTGGTCAGCCATTCCTTCAGTCTCTGCTCCACTTTTGTCCCTACATTTCTTTTAGACAGGATCAATTTTGGGTTGAAAAATTTGAAGGTGGTTTGGTGTCCCCATCCCTCCACTGGGGACCTTATCTAACTACTGGAGGTGATCTCTTCAGGTCCCATTTCCCCACTGTTGGGCATTTTGTCCAAGGTCTCCCATACTGAGTCCAGGGAGTCTCTTGCATTCCAGGTCTCTGGGACTTTCTAGAGGTTTCCCCTCTCCCCCTCATGCCCACAGCTGCATAGTTCTATTCATTCTCTTGGCCCTTTGGGCTTCTCTCCTGTCTCCCCTGCCCCCATATCTGATTCTGCCCTCTTTCCTCTCTCCCACTCAGGTCCCTCTCTCCCTCTTACTCCCACGATAATTTTATTCCCATTCTAAGAAGAATTGAAACATCCTCACTTGAGCCTTCCATCTTGTTTAACTTCTTATGGTTTGTAGGGTATATCATGGGTGTTCTGGACTTTTTCAGAAAATTGGGAATAGTTCTACCTGAAGACCCAGCTATACAGCTTTTGGGTATATACTCAAAAGATGCTCCACCATACCACAAGGGCATGTGCTCTACTAAGTTCATAGAAGCCTTATTTATAATAGCCAGAAGCTGGAAACAACCCAGATGTCTCTCAACCAAAGAATGAATACAGAAAACATGGTTCATTTACACAGTGGAATACTATTCAGCTATTAAAAACAAGGACATCTTGAATTTTGCAAGCAAATGGATGGAATTAGAAAATACTATCCTGAGTGAGGAAATCCAGACCCAAAAGGACATGAATGGTATGTACTCACTGATAAGTGGATATTAGCCAAAAAGTACAACATACCCATGGTACACCCTACAGACTGTAAGAAGTTAAACAAGGAGGGGTGTATGTAATTTAAACTGGAGCAGAGTGTCCTATTTTAGGGATGCTCCACTGTGCTAATGCTAAGGAACCCCTACAATTTTTACTGTCAATATAGCTAATTTTGTATTTGGCATCACTGTTCTGGTATCTTTCAGAGAGTTAAAAAAATAAATATTGGGTTGTCAGTGTTGATTTGGGGGCAATTTTCTTGAAAACATGTTAGAATCCACCCTTCTTCAACTTCTACTATACAGAGGTGGTTTCAGACCTGGGATGACGGACAGATCTCCCCCCCACCCCCGCCCTCTTTCTCTGTCTCCCTGCCCCTCCTCCTCTGTGCCCTTTCTTTCTCTTCCCCCTACCTCACTTCTCTCTCTCCCCCATGGTGACTTCCCTGACTTCAGACCTTGGGGCCAGTGCACTTGCCCAAGAGAACAGTTTCCCAATAAACTTGCATTTAATCTAATCTAATCTGGCTTGAACTGGCTCATTTCAGTGGCAGAGAAATAACTTATCAGTCAGTATGTGTCAACACAACAAGTTTCAAGTAAAGAAACAAAATGGCAGCACAGATATGAGTTTAGGAGCTAACCCTAAAATAGTTAAAGGAAGGGCTATTTCACCATACCATGAACATCCATCCACATCCAGAAAGATCTGGAATCTCTTCCTTTCCGATATTGCATTTGGTAGTGAACAGGTCAGCTCAGAGTCTTTGGAAAATTCCACACCCTCCCTTCCTGGGAGAGAGAGGTCATAGAACAGGTAGGCACCCCTCCCTTCCAGAAGGGAGAGGCGCAATTACATTCCTCAGGAAGACCACAGTGGGGAATAGCACATAGACAAATTCCTCAAGGTTGCCTACCATTGCCGCCCCCCCCCCCCCCCAAGGAAAGCTCTTGCCACCTCATTCCCTAAGGAACAATCACTTTAAAAGTCACACTGTCCTGCCAATCTGTTTCTCTATTCTGCCCTTGGAAACTATATAAAGGCTCACCGCATGATCTGGCCAGTGTCCGCCTCTCCTTTTGGATGTAGGAAGACCCCCAGCATGCTGGAACAATAAACTCCTCTTGCTTTTGCATTGATCTCCATCTCTGCATGATTCACTCAGGGGCTCCGGTAGCTAAGACTCTCCAGAGTCTTACAGTAGGTATCCAACATCCCTGTGACAGGTTTGTTTCCTTCTCACATTCTTGTCAAACTGTCCTCAGTTGGGAGTGAGGCATTATTACAGCAGGACTGTTTCAGGAGGGTGGGGCAAGCACAGATGCTTTCTTACCATTCATTATTCCACTCTACATACAGCTACAACTAAAATGAAACTTCTGAGAGGTAGAAATCTTAATTCCACTTTTGTGGTTTCTTTCTGGTTTGTGTTTGGCACTATGACTCTGATGTTTACCAGGACTTCCACTGTCATCATGGGCCATAAGAAGCCTCATTAGAGCCTGCACCAGGATGCTTAGCCAGCAAACTGTGTACTAAATAAACCCTTGCGTTATAAGGTTTGCGTGCATCAGGTATTTTTTGTTTTTTTTTATTTTTGGGGCAGGATAAAATAAACTCTAAGCCACATGATAATTCTGGTACCAGAGAGGTATAAATAGTGAAAGATGGACTGTGGAGAATCTAGCAATCTTTCTGAGGTTTTGTGATTTAAAGATAATACTGTCATAGTTGTCTTACTAGGGTTTTTCATAACTTCACTATAATATTTCTGATACAGCTCCAAGTTAATAGTATTTTTAAAACATTCCATTTAAGGTAACAGTGAGAGGCCAGGATCCAAAGTTGGATGAGGAATATAAACTATATTGTGGTAATTTATAATTATGTGATCTTGGGAAAATTGATGATTTTTCTTCAGTTGTTTCATCTACAAATGGAACTAATAAACAATACCTACCTTTCCAATGGTTTATGATTATCTACAGTGCTTAGCACAATGCCCACCCTATAGTTAATGCTGAAAAGTAAAGCTATTACTTTTATTTTTTGAATTGTTGTTATGATGAAGTAGATATCCAGAGAAAGAAAAGTTAGACAGAGGACCTGAGAAACAAAGTGAAACACCCCAGGCAGCTCCAGTTAATGGTGATGTTAGAGCAACTGTAACAAATTACTACATGAATCAACAGAGTGAAAAGACCAGAATGACATACAAGTGCCCTACCCAAGATGCTGGCAAGTCATTTGCATGGGGAGAATTTTCTGAATGGAAAACCTTTGTTGTAATTATTATTCTGGGAGTTTGCAATACCCCCTTGTTGCCTTTAAATATCTATTAGGGGCTTCTCCCCCATTTTAGACCATCTTGTTCTCAGATAAAAGACACAGAAACCTTTAGATTTATAATAAGCTTAAAAGCACTAGAGCTAGGCAGACATCGACCCTCTGAGCTATTCTGTCTACTTCCCTGTGGTGATCCTCAAGATATCACGTGCCATGTTCCCCCTGGGCAGCTCCTACTCCATCAGGTCAGCCCTCATGGCCATGAGCTCAAGATTCACCTACCCCATGGGAACTTCCTTTTTCCTTCTCTCTTGATCTCATGGTCCTTACCTCAGACCCCAAGTCTGGGAACCACTGCTCAGTCCCCTCTCTTCTGCCCAGCTCAAGCAGTAGGCATCTTTATTAACCAGGCAAGGAGCAACACAAGCTGGTGTACTGAGAATCAACTCTGCTTGGGGCAATGAGGTATTGGGATACAGTATTTAGCATTTGAATACCTAGCATGAGACCAACCACCTACATTATGCCCCTTTTACCCCTTTTTGTCTAAAAAAGAGGCTCTTTCTCTTACAATAACAAACAACAGAAGGTAGAAATAATTATGAAGTCTATGGTGTAATAATTACATTCACAATGTCCAGTCCATTTGTATTTGGCAACTTAGGAGAAAGTATTCTATTAACTATCCTATCTTGGTGAGTTTAGAGTTCTGTACTTAAATCATTTTCTCATTACTATCTTAAGCATTTAAATCTTCTAATTTTCTTTCTTTCTTTCTTTCTTTCTTTCTTTCTTTCTTTCTTTTCTTTCTTTCTTTCTTCTTCTTCTCTCTCTCTCTCTCTCTCTCTCTCTCTCTCTCTCTCTCTCTCTCTCTCTCTTGCTCTCTCTCTTTCTTTCTTTCTTTTCGAGACAGGGTTTCTCAGTACAGACCAGGCTGTTCTGGAATTCACTCTGTAGACCAGGCTGGCCTCAAACCAGAAATCCACCTGCCTCTGCCTCCCAAGTGCTGGGATTAAAGGTGTGGGCCACCACCGCCCGGATAAATCTTCTAATTTTCAAAGCTTGCAACTACCAACCTTAAAAGACTTGTTTACAGTTTCCACCAACCCCCTTAGAGAAAAATCGTGATATACAGCCAAAGTAAAAAGGAAACATGTGGCGGGATTTTTCCTGCCATTGTACTTGCAGTGGAGCTCTATGATTGGGCAGTAGAAGAGGAACATGGAGTTAGGAGTTGGGAGGAGGAAGGAAGAAAGAAAGGGAGGCGGTTAAGCAAGATAGAGGCAGACCTACGTGTCTTTAGGAGTCTCGGTAATTATTCATGTCAAAAGGTTAGATATTGGGTTAACAATTCTAATTGTGTGGGCATCTTGTGTATTAGACATTTGCTAATATATAAATCCACTGGATAATCTTAAATATTAAGAGTCTTATTTTACCAACCAGCCGGTGCTGCGGTTAGAGCAGGAACATAGAGCGGGAATCTGGCACCAGCCAGGAGCAAGCTGGACTGCGCCCCGTTTTTTCTAACACCTACCACTACAGAAACATAGGAAAGGATACAAGATATTACAAAGATTTATTTGTAATAATAGGTATTACAAAATGGACCACTTTCCTTCAAAGGAAAATAATGCTTGTAAGTGAAAGTAAAAATATGAACTTGGTTGAAGAAATGAATAAAAAGAACAATTCTTTAGAGAAAATAACACTTCAGGGCTGGAGATAAAGCTCAGTGGAATGCAGGAAGCTCTGAGATTGCTCTCCAGTGCTACATAATACTAGCTGCAGTGGTCCATTTCTCTGCTTTCAGCACTCTGGAGATAGAGACAGGAGGATCAGAAGTTCAAAGTCGTCATTGGTTATGTAACAACCTGGAGGACAGTTTGGGCTATTTAAGACCCCACTTCTACATGAATGAGTGAATAAACAAAAAAAGTGGTAATTATAACTACAAGATATTGTTCTCGTTATCAGACTTGATACAGTATAAAATGTTTTGGTTATGTTTTTATTATTAAAATTCTGTTTTAAAGAACTTACAAATGAAAAATATCATGCAATGAAATTAAACAGATCCAAAATCTTTAGGATACTGTTAGGACAGCTTTCCACATGTGGATGGGAGCTTCACGTTGGATGCTTTCTCTTTCCACTCAATTTCACTACCAAATACATTTTTATGCACTTATCTATCACCAAAAAATGAAAACTCTGTGACATAGTTAAAGCTAAATATTTAGCTTTATATCCTTTTATGAATAAATTATCTATTATCTACTTTTTGAAGGAATGATAAAATAGATACTTTCAAATATTTCAGGTAGTCATTTTAAATGAGATTATCTGAACTATAATTCTATTTCTAGGACTTATCCTATAGATAGCTTCTCATATACATAAATGATATGGACAGGAATATTGACTGAGCATTGCCTGTGACCACAAAAGGGTAAATAACCTAAGTATCTAATCACTGGCTAAGTAGCCAGTGTCATCATGGTTGTTGAATATGATGAAAGTTCATAGAGCAATTTAAATGAATGAGGCACATCTATAATACATATATCTATATACATACCCTAAAGCATCTAATGGACAGTTTTTCAGAAAGGCCACAGAGAAGCTGATGATGGCCCCACCAAGATGCATATTAAGTTGGTTGTGAGACTGGAGTTGGAGGAAAGAAGCCTTTTAAATAAATATTCTTACAAATTTGCTCATCTGATGATGATAATTCCAAGAAGAGTTGAATTTCTTTCTTTTTTTTTTTTTTTGTGAACTGTGGCCATTGATGCATTGGACATAAAATGTCTTCACAGGCTCCTTCTGTAACCTGTATAGCCTACTGAACCTTTTCTATGAGAATACAAAGAAATATCTAGGATGAAAACAGAGACATTCTTGGCTGTGAATAAATACAATATGACATGACATGATACAATACAACACAATTCAATATGATATCCAAGAATGATTAAATTAGCAGTTATGAAATCTTGAAAGTACTAAACATTCAGTTTTTTCACTATTTAGAAAGAATATTGGCCTTAACCCAAATTTGTAGGTTCATAAAATCTGACTCAGAAGGATATGAAACATGCTTTTTAACCATATATTTTGAAATATATTGGCTCTAGGAGCTTTGAGAGACCAACCTGGTACATTATCATTTCTTTGTAGTTCACATTACCACTAATAGAAAGAACCTTCTAAGAGTAACCAAGGGCTTTTCCATAACTCATACAAACTAAGGTTCATGAGATGCCCACTTGTGTCTTTTTGCTGTTCACTTGGAGTCTGGGTAAAATCTATCACTATAAACTGGTGTGCTTCTTACTGGGACAGTGATTCTGTATCATAAATGAGGTAGGGGAGCGAATAAATATGAATGAGAATGAATATAGATAGAGGAAAAATAAAATACCCTCCCTATCTAAGCAATGCACTTGATTTCAGAGATCCAAGCCAGTCTGATAAGCTGTGCAGTGGAGAAGTTGGAATAATTCTTCTCTTTGTCTCATAGCAGGCACTACACATAGACCTTACAGCATATTGTCTCTGTCCTCAATGACTAAAGTACTGAAAAACAACACATCACATTTTCTAGCATCTTAACCATTTTAGAAGCTTATATAATGACTTTTCAATATGAAATATTTTCTTTCCTTTAGAACTGAAATTTCCTACTGACCATGAATTATGGCATAATTTAGAGAAGGTAGAAAAGCTTTACGACAGGTGAACCTTACATGCATTTCTTGCAGTGAGAGGTAAGTACTGCTGAGCAACTTGAAACCTGAACACCCTGTGTACCAGGCTTCCAAAGGCAGCACAAGCTACAGAACAGTGCAGAAACCAAACCAAGAGGAAGAGATACCTGCCTCATAAATCCTGTCAGGTCAAAGTGCTGAGAGGTTTTCCTGTTCACTACCATGCACTGAAGCATATTTAGGGCACACATGAATATGTACTAAGTATGTATTATATCACACATTAGGACAACCACATTCTATAGGAAAACTAATTTATCAATGCATGACTTGAAAGATAACATATAAACCAGATAGCAGTGTGCTTCCATATGTTATTTATCCCCTTTAGTGGGAAAGTCAACATAGATATAAGGTCTTTATAACCTTTATGTGCATTTATTAGGGAGAATAACCTAATGACAAGAAATGCTCCCCTCCCCCTACAATACACAGAACCTCTGGAATTCAAAGTAAGCACCAACTAAATGCTTTCCTTTAGAAGAGTTGCTGTGGTCATGTCTGCTCATAGCTAATAGAACACTAAGACAGAAGTTGGTACCAGGATAGTGGGGTACTGCTGTGACAGATGTGACTGTGTTGTTTTTGGGAGGACTATGGAAGGACTTTGGAACTTTGGGCTAGAAGAGCCATTGAGTGTTGAGAGCTCAGAGACCTGTTGTGTAGGAGCCTGGAAGATAAGAATGTTGAGATCACTGCAGACAATGGAGGCCTGGCTTGTGAAGGGTCAGAGGGAAGCCAAGACTCTATTGGGACATTTGTGTGAAGAATCTGGTCAGTTAAACCTGAAGAATTGGCTCTGATTAACAAGAGACCAGAACAACTAAGTAAAGCCTTTGTTTTATAGGGATACTTTATGCCGGGAGAAATTAGTGGATATTAAGAAGAGACTACCATTGCTGGGGTGAAATCTTCTGGAAAGTGTTACCTAAGGGTCACACAGCAGCTGTATTCTAGAGGTGACCACAATGGTACTTAGGGCTGGTAGCTGAAATTGATAGTGTAAGAATCACCCAGGTGATACTAGTTTTGAAAGTATGAAGGGGTCATGAACGCTTGGCACTGTGAGAGGTTAGGGGAGTCCACTGGTGAAGGTGCAGCTTCAGTAGCAGTTGAAGGCCCAGGATTGAAGGTGCCATGCTTTGAAGGGGTCATGGAGAGAAGCTGAGACTTGACACCATGAAGAGTGCCTAAGAGATGATATTGGTGAAAGTGTGGCCAAGATACAGCAAAAGATCCAGCATTTTGGAGATTCCAGTACCATGAGACAACCACCAAGAACAGCAGTGGTGGAGTGGAGTCTGCCAGAGCTTAGAAGACAAACTGTTTGCTGCTGAGGGCGGAGCTGGAGAAGTGACCCAAGCCCTTTGGAGGAGCTCAGGAGAACGTGAGTGGATCCTAGACATTGGACATTTTGTTATTTACTGTTAGGAGTTTGGTTTTGCTTTGATCTCCTTGTGACTTGTGCCCTGATTCTTTCCTCTTGAAGGAAGAAAGTATTTAATTTTGATTTTTTATAGGAGCCCACAATTGAGAGAATGCTAGATTTTTATAGCGTGAATACTTTAAAGAGACTGAACTTTTTATGTGTTTGAGTCTGTAAAGACTGTGGGACTTTAAAAAATTATTTATGTTTTCAATCTGAGATTTTGGGGATGAATGAGAAAGGAAAGGTTGTAGATTAATGGTAATGTGTTTGTGTGCCAGGCTTACAAGGGGTCAATTGTACTGGACAGTTTTATGTCAACTTGACACAAGATAAAGTCATCTGAGAGAAGGGAACCTCAATTAAAGAAAATAATTCCATAAGACTGGCTGTTGGCAAGTGTATAGGTAATTTTTTAATTAGTCACTGATAGGTGTGGGCCCAGCATACTGCATTAGGTTCTTCCTCCAGGTTCTTGCCTTGTTTGAGTTTCTGTCCTGACTTCCTTTGATGATGAACAGTGATATGGAAGTGTAAGCCAAATAAACCCTTTCCTCCCCAAGTTGCTTTTGTCATGGTGTTTCATCACAGCAATAGTAAACCTAGGTAGGGCATAGGGTATATGCTGGAGGCGGCATCCCAACTCCTATATTAAATGCAAGAGGGAGCCCTTTGGGCAAAGCGGCCATGGAGCTCTGAGTGCAGACCACAGGAGTGGTCATGGAGCAACATTCTCAGGGCAAATGAGCTTGACTCAGAACCCCAGGAAAGATGTTCTTAGGGTACTGACAATACTTGCCATTCTAAAGGAATTCTAAATCACACCGACAACAGTATCTTAGTGAGTGCATGTGACATAGGGGATTTAAACATACATGTATAGTTCTCTAGGTAAAGAAGAGGTAAAGGAAGAAAGGAAAAAAGTAACAAAAGAACTAAGTGAGGGGGACGACATGGGTTGAGGGAGGGAGAGAGAAGAGGAATGGTAACAGCTTCTGATTTACTGACAAATACCCGTTAAGAGGCTTTACTGAGTTAGGAAAGTGAGAAGAACTTGACAAAAAGGGAAGAAAGGAAGGGGAGTCACTAAGGGAATAGTAACTGTAGCCAAATGAATGAGTGTTTGACTTTCATTAGCCCCACAGAGTCAGACAGGGAGTAAACTAGGACTGGGAGGTGTGTGTGTGTCTGTGTGTGTGTGGGGGGCATTGCCAGACCACAGTCCAGTGGAGAGCCTTTCAGCAGTCTAGAAGAACACTGAAATAAAAAGCAACCCAGAAAGATTCCCTATCTTTTTCAGGTTGGAAACATTTGGTAAATTGAGTGATCAGAAAAATCTCAATGAATCAGTTATTGAAATGTAAGAGGTGTCAGTAAGAAAGAATGGCTCTGATGAAGATAGACGGAAGGCCAGGAACTCCTTGCTCATTAAAGTTGCCACTGGTCAGCATTGTATTTGCACCTGACCACCCTTGTTTGGTTCAAAATCAATGATAAATGCATGGAAACAGAAAAAGAATGAGTAAGTGAACGTAGCATAGTGAAAATTCAACTTAGTTTGGTGTCTCAAGAAAGACTTAAGGAAACAGAATCAATGGCATTCCTCCTAGCTCTGGTGCTGGAAAGCAAAAGCATGCCACGGTTGATCTTCCAGGCCTCCTTCAGCTTCTACACAGGACAAAGCATGGGCAACTGTGCTGGGCATGTAGGAAAACCTTACATGTTGTTTGCCAGGAGCAGTCTGTTCTGTGCAATCAGTTATTTTTTTAGAGAAGAGGTTCGAGCAGAGGACTGTGGATGCAGGTCTGCTGGCAGAGGTGTCTGGAGTGTGTCAAGCCTAGGTCCAATCTCTGCTACCACGTGACACTGGATGCGGTTGCACATGCCTGGAATCTCAGCCTTTGGGAGATAGAGGCAGGAGTGGTACAGATTCAAGGTCATTGTCATCTACACGGTGAGCACAAGGCAAGCCTGGACTAAGTGAGGCCCTTTCTCAAAAATAAGCAACATGTTCATTTTAATTGTTTGCAATAACTTTAATGCATATCTTTCTCATCTTATACACAGAAGTGTTTTTACACCAAAGGGAGTCATTTATTTTATATCATAAGAAATATAATTGTAGCAGTGATCTAGATTTCAGATTAATCTTCTAATACAAATGACTGGAAACATCATGTTACAACAGAAGAATATATTGGTATGACAACAACTAGCCATGTGGCAGTTTTTGGCTGTGTCTTGATTATCTATTATTCAGAGAATGGCAAATCAGAACACAGCTTAAAAAAATGACTTAGGGATGAGGGTATAGCTCAGTGGTAGAACATCTGTTTAGTATGGAAGAGGCTCTGTCTGAATCATCAGCACAAAGAAAGAAAATTGAGCAAAGAGAAGGAGAGACTCTCTTAGACTGACCCACTCTTAGACTTCACTTTGCAGCTAAGTCTAGCCAGATTCAAAGCAATCCTCCTGCCTGAGCCTCTCAAATACTGGTATTAGAAGCATAAACCACCATGCCTGGTGAAAACAATTTTATTTAAAGAAATTAGAAGTACATACAGCAATAGCAAAAGCCAAAGCCAAAGCCAAAAAAGTCTATAAAGAAATATACTAAACACTAAACTATTTACTGACACATACAGCATTCACCGTGGGATTAAGATAATTTAAATGTTATTTCAAACACCCACAGCACCATTGTAGCTGCTCCAACTAAACATACACACTTATGATGACCCTGTCACATCACTAGTGTTGGTCCTTGAAGAGTGTGCTCATTTCAGTTTGGAGCGAACCCTTCCACATGTGTATCCACAGTCACCAGGGGTGGTCTTGTGAGGTGGTGAATGTTGGTTCTTCGTGTCATAATAGTACTTTTACTTAGTGCATTAAGTCTGAGGACTGTGCAAGAAAGTAGATTCAAAAGAGTTCATCACAGTCTATAAAGTGTTTTATAATTTCTGTAAAGGCTAACTAAATATACTTATCAGTAGCATTCAATAAGTAGAGCTATTGGTACAATTCTAATTCTGTGCTATCTTTGATCTTAGACTTCTAAGGAAAAGAAAACCTTATATACAGACTTATTTCATTTAAAAAAATTGCTTAAGTAAAATACCCAATATAAATAATGTCTGGCTTCTCTCTAGCTATACAACTATCCAGACATTCCTTGCCTATAGATCTCTACTATGTTTCTTAATTTATTCTTATAACTCAGATCCATGAAGAGAGATTAAAATTTTTCTCTCATATCAGCATTGTCTAGGTAAATAATTATCTTTGCCCCACTTTGAGGGTTTTGATTCTTCAACACTTGAGGATTCTGTTTCACTTGATCACAGTGCTGAGACAGCACTGGGAACTGATGCCAGGGGAGAGGTGTCTTCCTCGTTTGACCCTCAGGTCCCTACTCACCTTTATTAGCGGAACAGAATTCCTTTACTTTTTTTTTCTCCTCAATGTTTTTTTTTTTCCCCATCAGATTTGAACTTGTTTGGATACCTCACATATATCAACTGTTCTTTATTTCAATCTAAAAGGAATGTGATCCCAGGATTCACTCTGTATGTATTAATGGGAGCAGAGAGAGCACAAATGTCCATGAAATCTTCAGGCTGTGAAATTAAAATGTTCATGTTGATATAAATGACACCATGAAAGCAATGATGGCATGTTACAATTCTGCCATGACATCTGGTCTGAGTCAAAGTCAACACTTTGTGGTCTACCATGTGCAGCATCTTAGCTGAGGCATTGCTGCTCACCAGGATACTTTTATACAAAGGGAGAAGGAAAGAAGGAGGTTTGCTGTGGTACAGCACACAAGTGGAGGACAGTTCTGGGAAAACTGTGGAGCTCAGATAGCTCTTGAGAGGAGCAAGAAAGAACTATGACCAAGGCTATAAAGTTCATCTGTGAACACTACAGAGCATCTCCTGTCTCTCATCAAGTCCACAGAAGTTCAGGTGCCCAGGGGCTCAGTGCCAAAACCACTAGTGAGCCACTCAGGTGTAAATCTGGGATCTATGTTGGTTAGGATCTACTTCTGAAAGGAAACATTACCTTGGAGCTAACCAGATGTGGCTTTTCTACTACCAGGTCAAGAGACACAAAACAGAAGCTGGCGATAGGGTATTGTCAAATGGTCTTTGAGAAACATGGCATTTCTTAGCCCTATGAGCTTAGACGCAATTGAATGAAAGGACACTAAGTACTCTTGTCTCAGCTAGCTGGAATGGCATGTCCATTGACCTTTGGTAGGAAGGTAATACTTCATTAGAAAATACGAAAGCATTCAAATGAAGACTATTTCTGTTCTACAACCAGAGGGGACAGTGTCCCAAACTCTATCAATGCCACATGTAGACTGTGGTGAATACAGATTAGATTCCCACATTGGAGGGGAGAGAAAGAAGCAAAAAGACTGTACTTTCTAGTTCTGCCTTTCCATCATGACTGTTTCAAGTATATCAGTAGCATTTCTCAGAGTTTCAGAAAGGAGTTTCCAAGGCAAAGCTCCCAAGATCGATTCAGTTATTTAATTTACAACATTAAAAAGAAATCCAATGGACAAAGCAAGACTTTGATATAGTAGTTAGGATTTATTGCTTGTATACAAAGCACAACCATATCTACATAATGGCTGGTTTCTACATTGCTGTGCTGGTATTGGACTCAGGACTTATTTCTCTGTTTAATTGCTATCTGTGGTTTCTAGGGAGCCCATGTGGATGAAGAGCTGGAAGGAACAGCCTCTTGTGTATAACATATCCACTCTCCCACTGCCCACCACACAGAGGCTTATCTTCCAACCAGGATGATCACTACACAAACATTTAGGAGTGGGGATCAATCAACATGATAATGAGATTTCATTCCAGGCCAGCAGTCATACGTCCATATGTGACACCACCAACTAAACTCAAGAAAGCCTGAAGCAAACAGGTTCTGAGTCACACTGGTCAATTACCTTCAAGTCTGGCTAACTTGTAAGCTTTCTTCCATAGGTAATATAAGTTTAGCATGAAATGTATGGGACCAGAAGCATTTCGCATTTTGGGGCTTTTAAATTTTTATCATACACGGATAACCTTAACATCCAAACTATAAAATGCTTCAATATCTGAAAAATTATCACTGTCATATTAGAACATAAAGGTGTCAGATTTGAGAACATTTTGGGTTTCGGATATTTGGATCAAGGATGTTCAGCTGGTATTAAGATTTACATACTAGGAGACACAATAGTTTTCTCCTTGAGTCAGTCAAGATATTTTGGTGAAAATATGGATCCAGAAGTCTTAATGCTAACAAACAAACAGCATGTATGAATTTCCCTCCACTATATACCGAGAGAGAGGGGGTGAAGACTTTTACAGTCTGAATGTAAATACATAAGTTAATTAAAAATTAATAAAATTTGAAAGTTTAACAACAAAGACGTCACAGAACTTTAGAAGTCTGTTCAATAATGACATTCATTGGAAGAGCTGTAGGTAAAGGCACCTGAGAATGTGATAATTCCAAAGTCAATAAAATACTGATGAGAAAAAAAAAGAAATCTGAAGGGAAAAGGAATGATTTAGGGGGTACAATATTCTTAATAAGGAAAATGTTAAATACATAAATAGGTCTATGTATATATGCTTATAAATAAACAATGCTAATAACTGGAGATGCATTATTTTACATTCTACTTTTCTAATATCCTTCAAGAATACTAAAAATATTGTTGAGGAAAAGTGTCTGTGTTCTCAGTGGTTCTCTTAGTACTGTCATACCCAATGTGAACCGCTTCTCCTATGGCAAGGGCACGCCTTGCAACCCGGCTGTGTGCTGGCAGTGTCTGAGGAGCGCTATTCCTGCTCGCTTTGGCTGGTGAAGGGACTTTCTTGTAGGTAGTAGATATTTGAGTCTATTCTTTGAATCCATCTAGACAGGCTATGCATTTTGATTGGTGAAGTTAAAATATTTATAGTCAGGTTATTATTGATAAATATGAACTTTCTCCTCCATTTAATTGTTTACTTTGTCAATTGATTTTTCCTTTCTACCTTTATTTTGGTAATTAGGTATTTTGTGTCATGCTAAGGTTTGATTCCCATTCTCTTTCATGTATCTGTTCTTCTAGTGCATTTTATGTATTTTTATGATGGTGGTTATCATTTTTTCATTGTAGTTTAAGACAATTTTAAGACTTGCAGTGCTGGTCTGACAGTGACAAATGTCCACAGTCTCTGCAAAAGACTGTCTCTTTCAGTTCTTAAAGATAACTTTCTTCAAATAGTATTCTGTGTTTTGAATGTAGCATTCCATTTTCTTCTAGAGTGTAAGGTTTCCTCTAAAAACAAAACAAAACCAAAAAACAAACAAACAAAACAGGCATAGTCTTTAATAATCCTTTTCTTATATGGGACTTGATTTCTTAAACTAGCTGTTTTTAGGATTTTTAGTTTTGAAATTCTGATTATGATTTGGTAAAGGTATGTTTTATTTGAATCTGAGTGTGATCTTTTAAGCTTCTTGAATTGGGATGACCATACCTTACTGAAGAATTGAGAGGGTTTCAGCTACTGTTTTGTGAAACAAGTGTTCAATGCCTTTCCATTTTCTAGAGTTCTCACCATGTGAGTCTGTCTTCTTACAATAAGTCTTGTAGGCATTCTCTTCTCCCTCTGTCCTTCTTCTCCCTCTTTTCTATATAATATAATAAATAATATAATATATATGATATAATATAATAATATAATATAATTATAATATAATATAATATAATATAATATAAATATTCTATATAATATAAAATGTAATATTTTATATTTTATTTTATATTTTTATATTTTATATTTCATCACCATCATCAGTGTTTACGAGTGTTTCAACAACATAGATTGTATCTGTTCATGAAAGTAGTCATATGACTTGTAATGTTGGTCTCCAAGGGTGTGTGTTTCCAAGCTCCAAAGACTTGATGGCACCAGGCTTCTGGCAGCTATAACTGTCTTGGTAAAATGGGATGGGAAGAGAAGTATTCTGTCTCTCAGGGAAAACAGAGGTGACAGCAAAGGTTGAAGGAACATCACCTCTGGTTCCTGAACTACAGGATATGAACATCTTCCCTAGGGCTCTCAAGAGGGATATGCCTGGGCTTTGGCACCAGGAGCCACAGCTCTGGCAGGACAGGTCCTTTTCTCAGTGCAGCTGATTAGTTGAGGTTTGTGTCACTGCTAACTATAGACTCAAGATTTAAGAAGACAAAGGAGAAGTCCTTAGGTACTGTGTGTCAAATGTAGTTAGTACTGAGGCTTATAGTACTGGTAGCTGTGGTCTACAATCTGTGACCTACAGAGAAGATACGCCTTAGAACATTCAGAAAAACAAACAGGTAATATTTAGCCTTGTGGTGCTTCCATCCATGCCCTTCATAGTGAGGAACATAGGGATTGAATACACTTTGTGCTGACACCTTGATTCTGATAGTTATGCCTCTGGAGCTACACAGCTTGTTGGGATTATCTCCGAATTACCTGAGGAAGGCTGGGATGGGAAGGATACTTGTGGCATTGGTGGATTATATTTACAGAGTTGAAGTACATAGATGCAGCCTTTCCCTGCTCCTTGGGGACAAACTTGAGTTATACCAAGGCTTTTTACATTAACATGTAAAGAGTTCCAAGGAAACACCACATAGGAAGGAAACCATGCCTAGATACTGCAGGGTAAGCATAGGTCTTAGCAGGAGTTGAGACCATAGATAGCTACAGTTCTGGAGTTACACAGTTCTTCTGGATGCCTCTAAACACAGGTGAAGGTGAATTGTGTTGCAGTTTGGTCTTTTGCCATGATAAATACTGGTTGCTGTCAGAGACCATGCATGTAGACCCAGGTGATGCTGTGTGACCTTGTCCCCCAAGTTTCTACAGCAAAACTGAAATTTTACAAGAGTAGCTACAGTCTCAAGATTGTGAACCGGGGAGTAGACCTTCCCTAATTATTTCTGGGCAAACAGGAATGGATTCAGCATTGTGGCTATGAAAGCTGCTGGTCCTCAAGCCAAGGACGTTGAGGGAGCTGGCCTACGTCCAATAAGTGAGTCAGTCACTGACCGGAGAGCTGACAGGCCACACATGTAGCATTGCTAACCACTTGTGTACTTAGCAGTGGTTATAAAGCTAGAGCAATCCAAATGAGTATCTTCTCTGGAACATACTTACAATAGCTAGCTCCCTGTTTAAATACAAGCTTGCAAATGCTATGGAATTCTCCTATAGTTAGGACTGCCAGTCTAGCGGTTGGATTGGATGGCTAACAGTTACTGTACATCCCACACAGGCAGTATTAGGACCTCACCCATAGCTAAGGCATTATGATGGTACCTGTAAATTGGTATAATTTTTTTCTATATTGCTTTTCCAATTCTCCATGAGGTTTAGGGTTCCTCTCAGCCCTCCACTGACCACCATCAGCTTCCTTCTTTCTGAATGTGTTTATTCTACTGCCATTATCTATGGAAATGGACTTCAGCTTCTTCAGCTTTTCAACACACTCAAGCCAGCCATTCTCTCAGGAGAATGAGAGTTGGGCTGGTGCTGCACCTCTGTTCTTGTTCTGCGGCTTCCATCTATTTAGAGTGGACAACTGTGAAGTTCTTGGCTTTCTAGGAGAGATATGGCAATTTTTGGACTATCCAGCTTCAAATTGTGCAAGACAATCTGATATATCACCTTTAATAATTACATATATGTCCTACTGATTCTGATCCTCTATAGATTGAGCCATCTTTCATATAATCTTTCATAGAGAAGGCTGGCATAACAATAGGTCTTAATGACTAATTCTTACTACTACCTATTTACATCAATACAGGAAGCTTTTTGAGATCTTCTTTTTAGTGTTAACTGGAGGCATTTTAATGGATTCTGATGGTCCTATTCTAAAAACAATGGGAAGGAGAGGCCCTGGGGTTAGGTAGGGCCAGAGGGCAAAGAGGGATACTGTTGGTTGGGGGTAGGGGTGAGGTTGTAAGCCTTAGCATTGGTGATAATATATTGTGTGCTGTGTATCATTAAAGAGCAATTGAATGTCAAGCCTTCCATCTCTGGCTACTCTCTTCCCTCTCATGGAGCAGATAATCTCACGGTCAATCCAGCATATGATCCCTGAGTGGAGAAGAATCTGTCGCTTCTCTCCTCACGAGGATAAACCTCTCCGCGACCTGCTTGTGACACCCCTTTATATGGGAAGTTTTTTTTTTTTTAAAGAATTATTTATTTATTTGATGTATGTGAATACACTGTCTCTCTTCAGACACACCCAAAGAGGGCATCAGATCCCATTACAGATGGTTGTGAGCCACCATGTGGTCACTAGGAATTGAACTCAGGATCTCTGGGAGAGCAGCCAGTGCTCTTACCCACTGAGCCATCTCTCCAGCTCCATGGGCAGTATTTTTACCTGCAGTGACAACTCTTTATACCACAAAAATTCTGTTAATGCAGGTCATTCATGATTGTCTCTAAGTCATTTTGTGTAGCTAATATTCATGTCATTTAATGGAGAGACCAGTATCATTAGGACATGTTGTTCTAGGTTTCCTGATAATTTTTGTTTCCCAGAGCACAGGAGAAAGCTAAAATAGATGTTAGCATGTTGGGTGTGTCTAACATAGTTGTATTAAATCCTCCGCTGCAAGGCCAAAATATAAACATACAATATTTTGGGTACAGTGGAATATGCCTGAAATACTAGCACTTGAGAAGTTAAGCCAGGATGATCACAAGTCCTAAGCCAGTATCAGATGCACATAAGACCCTAAACCAAACAAAAACCAAATAATGAACAAGACAAAAACCAACAACTCAAGTGTTCACCTCAGAGCAGAACTTAACTATGTTCCTAATATTGTGTGAGGCTAAAGCTTGGAGCACATCTTGTTTCTCAGGCTTATGTGGCCTTGGAAAGTTCTATAATGGTAGTTACTCTTAATGGGGCAGTTAGAATACAACAGGATAGTGTGATAGTGTCAAGAATTTTACATACACTATCTTGCTTAATCGTCAGGATATGCCTGTAAGGGAGCTGTTATTATTCTCATTTTACAGATTAGATGAAATTATTTCTCAAAACTGCAAAGCTAGCATTGAAGCCCAAGCCTATAAACCCAGGCATTACAGGGCTCTTAGGTGTTTGATAATTGCCTCTTGGAGGTTTATGTTTTCATGATTCAGAGGATTATATTATATAACATATATAAAACAATTTTCTACAAAAGAATTAAATGCACAGAACAGAGGGACCCAAAAGAAGTTTCTTAAAGTTAAGGGAATTTGGTGACCTCAAATCAGATGACAAATTCCAAAACTGCATTTTATGAGGCTAAAAACTATAAAATGATAGTAAGGACTATAGCAATACTGAAAAGATGTCACTAATTACAGTTTTCAGAGTTCAGCTGACACAGGGAAAGCATAACCCTCACCTATTGATGGATTGACAAAGTGATGGAATGTCATACGGGCCAAGGATAACCTTGGTAATTTCAAAACTACTTAGTAGTATACAATTTTGAAGTGTGTTTGCCTGCTACAAATGTGTTTCCCCTGCTTATATTTTAAATATTTTTAAAGGTGGGCATGAAGGTTTACACTTGAAAAGCAAGCATTTAAGAGGTTGATGTAGGAGATGGGAAATTGGAGGCCAATCTAGACTACATAGTAAGAACACAACAATCAAAAATTTACAAACAATGAATAAGGAAACAATCGCAAATTTAAAAAAACTCATTGGCAACATGTCATTGTTATAGAATATTTATACAGTATAAAAAAGTGCGAGGAATAAAATATTTTAGAGATCCTGTCTTCACTCTGAAGTATGGACTTTGCAGTATTTCCTGAAGTCAAGGACTGGAATTCTAGATCACTCTTAATTATAAACTGACAACATAATGTCAGGCATTATTCCCATGATAACAATGTCCTAAGAGGGCTCCTCAAGCTGCATTTTGTCATTTGGTATAGCTACTTAGCCTATCAACTTCATTTTCCTACCATATTCTATAAAGCAAGTATACAAAGAGGTATAGGTGATCACAACATTTTCTTTTTGAAGTGGGGATGGTGATGGCTAGGTTCTATTGTTAATTTTATCGCATTAAGAAAAACCTAGGGAATTACTCAGGCACACTTCTGAGTGTGTCTGTAAGGGTATTTTTTTAAGGGAAATTTAACTGAGGTAGGAGATCCTGAATGTAGGTGCCACGAACATGGGGTGGGTCCCCAAATGGATAGAAAGGGAAGACAACTTCAGCTGAGCATGTGCACATCTCTCTATTGTTATAGAAATTATTTAATCCCAACCTGGGGTTTATACCCTGCCTTTGACCATTCAGTTCCCAGATAAAAGACACACACAACCTTTATATTTACAATAAGCCTTAAACAGCCTAAGAGCTGGGCAGATAACTACCCTCTTAACTATTAGAACCTACTCTCCTATCAATTACTTACTATGTTTCCATCTGGGCTTCTCTTAACTCCAACTGGCCAGACCTCTGGGCCATGTTTTCATGACTCAGCTAACCTGTGGTGGCTTCTCTCTCCTCCTCCACCTTCTTTCCCCTCATGGTCCTCATCTGACCCCCCAGCTCAGGAATCCTAAACCCTGGCTATGTCTCTTCTACCCAACTATGGATGTCAGTATTTTCATTTACCAGTCAGAAGTAACTTGGGGACCAGGTTACATAGCGTTTATGCACAGTGTCTCTGGGGCAACCTGCTTGCAGAACCACTATTAACATTAGAATATGAGCAGCATCAGGCCAACCCACTATACTCTATCTCCCGGTCTGCTGAGATGTACACAAACAGCTTCATGCTCTGGCTCCATCCATAGTGACCCAAAATAAATCCCTCCTCCCTCTCATCAGGTATTTGGTGACAATAATGAGAAAAGTAGTAACTTTTTGTTCTTGCTATGTAGTCCAGTCTGGCCTCAAATTTAGACCCTCCTGCCTCAGCCCATTTGAGTGCTCACATTCCAGGATGCACCACTATCCCAAAGTACTAATGAGCATTAGGAGTGAGGATTACTGCATCAGCACATCATGATACAATTTTAAAATGGTAGCTGTCTATCCGTTGATGACTGTATACTGAAACTCTGGTACATTTACACAAGACTGTTAAATTCAACTGTTACAAAAATGAAATTGTGAAATTTGAAGTTAAATGGATGAAGCTAGCTAGGGACCATTATCCTGAGTGAGGGAACCCAGACCCACAGATAAATACCATATTTTTCTCTTATTTGAGAATGGTAGCTTTAAGATTTTGATATAGGTGCTTTATTTTGAATAATCACATAGCTTAGGAATTTATAAAAAGGACTATTCCCAAAGATGTAAGGAGAAAGACTACCAACCCAAATCATCATGGCTAAATTAATTAAAGCAAGCTTTTTCATTCATGTACACAGCTGTCTCCCCGTAAAGGCAGCATTCAAGAACTCAGCATTGGACATGGGGAAGATAAGTGCTTTTAGGACTCAGGGTTAAGGGGCTCTGAAACAGGGGATTTAAAGGGGGAAATCAGGCAGGGTTAAAGAAGCAGAACATAGTAAGGTGGTCATAACAGGGTAGTCCTAACTACCTTTTGAAACAACAGTAGGGTTGCAAGATGGTCTTTTTAACTTTTTTTTAAAATCAATTTTACATTTTATTTATGAAATGAATGAATCCTAGCTTTAGAAAGTATGGGAAAAAACACACAGAGAACAAAAACAAAACATTAAAATTTGGGGTAATACAGTCTGAAGAGTTATGTGGTTATGCTTGGTTTCTTAATGCTTTTGCAGAGGATCAGGGTTCAGTTTTCAGCACCCATATGATGGCTCACAACTTTTGTAACTCTGTTCCTAGGGAACCAAAACCCTTTTCTGGCCTCCTAGGGTACACACATGAATTCATGCAGGTACATACACATCCACATAAACAAAGTTATAAAAGGTAGATTTAGGTTTTATTTCTTGTCTCCTTAGTCTGTGCTCCTGATGAGATTGACAGACCCCCTCCAAAGGGGCTGCAACCTATGGGTTGAATACAACTCTTTTTAGACAGTATTTTTATTTTTCCTTAGGTAACTTCACATGAAAAGTGCATATTTTTGGCTCCAAATATGATGATGTAGTTTTCAGGGGTCTGTTATACTGTCAATCTCATTTCACTTCTTCACTAGTAAATGGGATATTACTATTACCTATCTCACAGGGTATTGCTGTAACTTAAATGAAATACTATAAGCCGAAAGTACTTTGTTAATGTTAAAAAATGTTAATTCTAAATAATGTCTTGGTTACTAATTAAAATGTTTCTTGTGTAGATTTTGAGTCCTCTGGCAGCTGCCACTTGAGAATTTTGTTGTTGAAACAAAATAGACTATTTTCATAACCAGGAGAGGACACTAACATGAATTTCCCTTCTCCTTGATCTAAACAGTTGCTAGCAACATGATATTGGAAATGAAATGGTACACAAACTGTTCATGGGCTAAAGCTTTGATGTAGGCCTTTGGTGGAATGAGATTGGATCCCATGCCATTCCCAGTTAGTTCTCTCCCTGGCTCATGCATATGGATTGAGATGTAAGTTCTCAGCTATCGCTCTAGCCCCATGCCTGCCTGCCTGCCGCTAAGGCCCCACCATGATGGTGGTCATGAACTAGAGTTTCTTCTGAAACTCTGAGTCCTAAATTAAATGCTGTTTCTTATTATTGTCCTGATCATGGTGTCTTATCATATCAACTGAAAAGTAACTCAGATATCTTCCATTTGATCCTTTCCACAGCATGGCCAAGGTCCAAATGCTATCAGTTCTTTATATGAAAACTCTGAAAACTACATCATTATATTTGGAGTCAAAAAATTTGTACTTTTCATGTGAAGTGGCCTAAGGAAAAATAAAAATACTGTTTAAAAAAAGTGGTATTCAACTCATAGGTTGCAGCCCCTTTGGAGGGGTCTGTCAATCAATCCTTTCACAAGGGTCACATACCAGATATCCTGAATATCAAACATTTACATTATGATTCATAGCAGTAGCAAAATTATAGTTATGAAGTAGCAATGAAAATAATTTTATGGTTCGGGGTCATAATATGAGGAACCATAGTATTGCAGCATTAAGAAGGTTGAGAACCACTGGTCTAAAAGATGGAGAGATGTAGATTTATTTCAGCATGGGCTTGGTAGAGTATGATCCCAGGTTCCCAAAGAAACTTAGATCTAGCCATCTGCAAATGCTTGTGAGCAAAGCTAAGCTAGTAGTATACTTGAGAGCAAGACATTAAACATGTAGACTGGTTGCAAATGACCAAAAATTTTTTTTAAAAAAATTAACTAATTTTAAGTCTCTAACATACTATCAAGTTTTTCAAAACACCTAAATATGTGCCCCACCCCCACCCTAGGCTTAATAAGTTTCATAAAATCCATAGCCAGTATCTCAAAAAAACAAAACAAAACAAAAATCTTTCATGTTGTAGTTTAAAAGGAAAATGTAAATCTTTCTGAAAACTAAAAGAGTCAAAACAAGATAAAGAAACAAATGGTACTTTCTAGAAGCAGATGAATCCATGTTAGTTGCACACATTTTCCTGCGGGCATGACATGTAATGATTGCCTTTCTCTCTTTCCATGTCACAGGCAAACAGATATGCAAGAGTAGTGCCCTGATACGACATGAATCACAGAGGCGCAGAGAAGGGGCTCTGTGACCTTGCACTTCAGGGGCTGTGGATTTAACTCTGTAGCCACGGGGATGGAATTAGTCACTGTTCATCAGTGTGGAACAATCATCATCATCTTGTCACAGGACTGAGAAGCAAAAACTTCATCAGTTTTTCAAAAAGTGACATTTCTGCAGTTCTGAAGAATTACAGAAGGCACTTCCTTCATTTCAATATGAAATGCACTGTGTCACATGAAAGGGCATGCAGCTGTACAATACCTTATCTCCTAGTATGGTTTGAGATAAAAGGCTTGAAATTCAAAGCTATATTAATACAAGTATCTGCTTAATGTAAGTGTACTTTCTGATTAAATTGGCATATATCAAGTATAATCAGAAAGGTCATTTATAGTGAAGAAATACATAATTCTACACCTCAATGGGGACTAAATCACAGCGGATATTTGTTACTAAACACAACTTCTTTGGCTTTGGTGGTTTGAAAATTTATTTTTTATTGTTGACAGTGGACATACCTAATTTGGGAATGTGCAAAAGCATATATTTATGCTATATAAAAAGTAGTATTTGTGCTTCTAACAAGTCATTTGAGAAGCAGAGGGTAACCTTCCCATCTCTAGCTTCATGGTGGATACAAGCATGGAGTGTCAGAGCATCACAGACCATCCCAGCTTTCTTCCAGAGCTAAGGTTCATGTGTTGCCATGGTGCTCACAATGAGAAAGTCCCTCTAGTCATCTCTCCAGCAGGACTGATCTATGCTTGATTACCTGTTCTTACTAACCAGAAGTGAACACTATTGCTTTGTTTAATCCCACAATCCTCTTGGGCCAAGATAACCAAGATAGTTGTCTTTACTATTCCTGACAACTAAGGGGTGCACAACTAGCCCTGGAGTCACAGGTGAAATGGAGAGAAAACAGCACTGTGGCTCCCAATAGGGAACACTTTCACGCTTTATTTGCTTATGTTGTAAATTACATATTTATTTTGTTAGCATGAGATAGATAAATATTTCTACATATAAAGTTGTCCAGCTAAAATTAAGATAAGTGATATTAATGTTCTATGGTCAGTATTATTAAACCTCAAAAGCAATAATCTTTATGAGTTGATAAATATTATATTTGCAACATGGTTAACATTCCTTTAGTATCTCAGGCACTTATTACACATTGTAACCACAAGTCTACAATACATTATTCATATTTGGGATGTCACTAAGTGATGGATTACTGTAGGAAAGGCTGTCCTTTAAATAAATCAACAAATAAAAATGCAAATGTTAACATTTTCAGTCACAAACTTTTCCATCTTGAATAGGGAATGAAAATTTCACATTCTATTGACAGTCAGTAGAGAGAACAATTAAAAACCTATACTATGAATGGGAAAGATGACTCTGTCATGACTGTTTTCTTTGACTGTACATGGAATGATATGGGACAGTTTTAGGGGTTTTACAAGAACAAAGGAAAAATGTATCCCTGCCCCCAGCACTGAACCATACCATCATCTTTTGCAAGCCTTCAGTAAACCTTAAACATACTTGGAATTTAGGGTGAACAGATTAAATCTATTCTCTTCGAAGATTTGTGGAAGAAGCAGAGTTTGCATAACTGAAAAAAAACGTCTATAAAAAATGACTAGAGCACACTTTGAAATGAAAATGATTCAAATACTCTGGTTCTAACGATGGAGAAACACAAGTGTGCTGTCCCAGTAGCTGATTTTCAACTCTGCACTTTGTAAGACACACTGATGATACACCATTGTGAACTCTGAAGGTAGGATCTGGTGTGCTACACAATCTTTAGTCATCCAAATGCTTATTACTTACAAAGCTCCTGAGAATCTATATTTAGCTGATATGCAGTATTAAGGACAAGCAGATAAAAATCGTCTTCTGAACATCTGTAAAGATGAGTATTCGCAGCAAATTAAACCAGGGTTTGTAATACTCTTCCACACTGATATGGTTCATTCACAAAATTTATGCTGAGAATGTTCTACAAAAGCCTTACAGAAAAAGATTTTATTCCTCTTTTTGATGCTTCCTTTTAAACTAAAAATCAACCTCCAAAAATACACTAAGGTAGTGTTAACAATCACATTTTAGTGGTATGGTATAGCTCAGTGTTGGAGTGCTTGCATATGAAGTACAAGACCTACATTTGAGCCCAATTACCAACCAACCAACCAACCAACCAACCAACCAGCCAACCAACCAACCAACTAAATGCCATTTAACAGTAAGAAAATTCAGAGATTGAAAATGGAGAGTATTACCCATTTCTAGCCCAGCCAAGCCAATCCCTATGGGTTGGGTGGGAGCTCTGTCCATTTTCGAGAATCACAACTCATTTGTTTCTTTAGTAAATTCCAATGATGATAGCATTGAAAGCAAGAGAGAAGGTCAGTGGAGAGAGATGGGCAAGCTAACTAATTATTTTTATATGTCACATTCTGACAATGTTGGCCATTACACTACTTTGGAGTTTGAGATGCTGGCCTTGTCTTTTATTGACAATGCACTCAATCTCTCTGAGTCATAGTTTCCCAGTTTTAAAATGGGATGAGGACTGTGAAGACAAAGTCAAGGAGCTTGGCATAGTTCTGGGTACACAGCACTAAAAGACAGCAGCCTAACTTACTATTCTCTGTGCCAGTCACTTCTATGGTCTTTCTGCCTCCTCAATTAAAGGCATGCCAGTAAGGACCAGTTAGAACAGAGACTGCATCTCAAGAATGTGTAGGTTTGTCTTCTGTGGCATGTACTTACACAAGACTTCAGTGAAAGATAGCTCTACAGAAGGAAGAGTTAAAGCTCGTTCCTTTCTCAAACAACCATAAACTAAAGAATATGTTTTATAGTATACCTTTGAAATCAACAACTTTGAGATCAACAAACTAGGCAATTAAACTAAGAATTAGGCTTTAAGATTTATATTCATGTGATAAGATATGAGGTATTTAAGTGCCCCAAATCAATGCTATCCCCAAGGAAACATAAACCAAGTCATTTTCAAATTGATGCTTCTGAAGTGTAAAGTATGGGAGTTGCTGTATTAATATGAGATGCTTTAAATTATATATTTTCTCTAACTCCAGAAATAGATGATCAAATAATTGGCCCTTCTAAAATCTCTGGTATAAGTCGATGTCAAGATACCTTTAGCACAAAATTCACTAGGGTTTTCAGAATTTAGTCACTTAAAGTTGTAGGCCAAATACATTACCACCAATATGTTGTGGATTGGTTTAATGCTACTTCTGTTAATTTGGCTCCCCAAATTACTTGGGAACCCGCATGTCTGCATGTAAGATGCTGAGGGTCCCTGCCCTCAGTTGGCTTTGACTGATAAATAATGTTGCCAGCGGCCAATAGTTGAACAGAGAGACAGAGGCAGGATGTTTAGGTTCCCAGGCAATGGACACAGGAGAGGAGGGAGGATCACCATTGCTGGGGAAGGAGTAAGATGCAGGCTTGAGAGTGGCAGAGACAGAATACCAGCCATGTAAGAGCCGGGAAAGAGTGGCCTCAGTCCCTCCACCCCATTGGGTCTAGGAGAGCAAAGAGGGAATATAGATTTTAATAAATAATAATTCAGGAGTATCGGAGGGGAGGCATTAAGCAACGTGGAAGTTTGTGAGTGGCCAAGTCATTGTGCAGTTTAAGGCACAATATAATAGAAGGGGGTGTGTGTGTGTCTTTCATTTGAGAACCCAGAGCATTGGGGAAGTAGTGAGGAATGCGCACACTGCTGAACGTGCCAGGCAGATTAGAGCAGATTAACTAACTACAGCCACATTGATGATGAGCTGAGAAGGGCCCACTGCTAAGCAGAGCTTCTGTGGACAGGATGCTTTGGGTTTCTATGGAAATCCTTGTCAACTGTCATGATCATTTCAGAAAAGCTTGAATATAGAGAGAAGAAATCTGTAACAAATCTGGCAAATCTAAAGCTTCATAATAAGTGCCTGCTGAGTAAGATCACTGAAATTGTCAAGATTTCCTCAGTCTTATAACCATTCTCTTCTGGAGAATACTAAGTCAAAGGCTGTCTTAGGCTCACCTTGAGGTTTTGTGCTGAGACGACGATGAGGCTGGTGTCAGGGGGTCTTTAGGGCTTCTGGTTGACATAGGAGATGTGGATGCATCTTTTCTAACTCCTGTTGCTGTATAAACAATAAAGGAAATAATTTGAGTATTCAATAAAAGAAATGAAAGGTTCACTTCAAGTAACAAAGTAGACCATTTGGGACATCCCAAAACCTGAAGAACAGACTACTACTTTTCCTTCCTGAAATGAAACAATGGTAATTGAAAACTTCCTTATGTTGGTTTTTAAAATTTATCAGATTCACATTGCCTTACTTAAAAACAAAATCCACCCATCTGTGCAATAACAGGCTAAATTATTTTGGTTTTAGACATATTTGCCTGTCATATTTCTGATGATTTGGGTTTACTATAAAAATGAGCAAGAAGGCAAACTGTTTTAATTTGTTCGATTTAACTATTATTAATAGTAGTCTTCTTGTTGACAAAATAGAAAATCTTTTTTATTTGTTTAGTATAGAATAGAGTTTATTCAGGGCATGGGGAGGGGAGTTAAGAGGGTAGTAGAGGCAGAGAGAGATAGAGAGGGAGAGAGAAAGAGAGAGAGAGAGAGAAAGAGAGAGAGAGAGAGAGAGAGAGAGAGAGAGAGAGAGAGAGAGAGAGAGAATAGAAAATCTTAACGCCTTAACACCTTGCATCTCCAGACCTTTCAAGTGGATGGAGTCTCTTTAAAAGCATTTAAGATTAGATATAAACATCCCATTTCTTTTAAGAACTCTGTACTAGACTATATCATGTATCATGGGAAAGACGTGACCAGCATACTTTCATTGTAGGGTCTTAGATTCCTAAGCAATAATTTATCTTCCTACAGCCCGGCCTGTTCTAGCTCCTGTTCTGTTCTAAGAAGTACTAATTAGCTGATTAGTTACTCTTCTCTCCGAGATGTCAGGTAAAATGATAGTATTGTAAGGACACATCTTTTCTTTTTGGTTTTATATTTATTACTTTTCAACAACACAAAACATCCATCTTTATTCTGGAGTACTGAGAATTCTGTCACAGTCTCCTTCTGGTTCCTTGGAAACTGCTGCCCAGCAGGCATTATGAACATATTTGGAAAGATCCACTCTTTCTTGTAGGAGTGAGTGAATATCTATTAACATGAAGTGAGTTTTTGGAGTGTTAGAAATATCAGATCCTAAAATGCCAAAAATGCAGAGCATTGATCTTTTCTCCCAGGGCTTCTCTGTGTACATGGGAAGTTGATTCCAACTCCCTGTCTGAATCTGATCTTACTCTGTCCCTCTCTATCTCCAATTTTACCTTTTCTAGAAACCTTTGCCATGTATATTACATTGATAGCATATTGACAAATAATGAAAAAAAAGAAAAAAAAAAAAGATGGGACTTCTGTGGCTGGCCTAGGGTAACAAAGATATTAAGGCAGGGGCCTGCATCTATTTCCAGACAACAGGGAGGATTGTCTTCATTGTCTTTCACCATTATGAAAAGTGTGAGGCATTAAGAACTTAGCAATCACAGTATCTGGGAGTAGGGGTAGGGATACTCTGACATGGAAGTTAGAAGTATGAAAGTAAGAAATGAAGAATATAGAATTTGAAGCAGAGACTTATATGAACAAAAATATTATATTAAAATTCACAATGTTGAATATATAGTTTATTTAAGAAATATTGATTTTATATTTTGTTGTTGTTGTTTTTGTTTTTGTTTTTTTTGTTCTTTTTTTTTTGAGACAGGGCTTCTCTGTGTAGCCTTGGCTGTCCTAGACCTCACTCTGTAGACCAGGCTGGCCTCGAACTCAGAAATCCACCTGCCTCTGCCTCCAGGTGCTGGGATTAAAGGCGTGCACCACCACTGCCCGGCTCAAGAAATATTTATTAAATATCACTATCACTTGACTCCTTTCCAATGATATCTCGAGTCAGTTCTTTTAGCAGTCTCAGGTTTGACTGTCCACATCTTATAGAACCCGGGTGAAAATTAAGCGCATGCCCAGCACTGCATAGCTGTTGAGGGTGACACTTTGATGCAAACAGGTCTGCTGGACACCTTTAGCTACTGTTAGATACCTTCAAAAGAAAACAGTAACACTGGCAATACAGTGCCAAACTGTTCTCTGGAGAGATGAACCTGGTGGTAGATGTAAGGACAGAAAGAATAAAAATCGGAAATTTTAATATTCTAGAGAATTTAGAACGGACAGATTGGAGGCAGGGGGCTGAAGATACATAACAAGTAGAAACAACTAAAGTGGTTCATGGGTGTGACGGTTTGTATAGGCTTGGGCCAGGGAGTGGTACCATTAGCAGGTGTGGCCTTGTTGGAGTAGGTGTGTCACTGTGGGTGTGGGCTTTAATACCCTAGTCCTAGCTTCCTAGGAGTACTCTGTTAGCAGCCTTCAGATGAAGATGAAGATGTAGAAATCTCAGCTCTGAAAAAAAATTCTCAGTTCTGTCTGCCTGCACTATGCCTTCCTGGACGCTGCCATGCTCCCACCTTGACAACAGACTGAACCTCTGAACCTGTAAGCCAGCCCCAATTAAATGTTGTCCTAACTAAGACAGAGGGTGAGTCGACTGAAAAGAGGACTTTCTAGTAGGGACAGATTATGAATATCCTTCAGTTACCCTCTTGGAACAAAACACCAGTTTCTTTTGTCTTGATACTTCTGCTAAAAGTTGGTTCTGTAAGGAACTTTTAGAGGATCCAATTTGCAAACATATGCTCACTTATTTTTCTGAAGTGTATGGCATCCCAAAAGGTCAAGACTGTTGTCACTCAAGGTATAGGTTAAGTTTATTCTCTTTTGTCTTTTAACTCTCAAACGTTTTACTATTGTTGAGACAGGGTTTTCTCTGTGTAGCTCTGGCTGTCCTGGAACTTACTTTGTAGACCAGGCTGTCCTTGAACTCGCAGAGATCCACCTACCTCTGCCTCTCAAGTGGTGGGATTAAAGGCATGCACCACAACCCAGCTTCTCAAAGTTTTTTAAAAGTTAATCTTTCAAAACTCATGTTAGTTTTTAATTATATTTGTTCCTGAGAGACCTAAGTGAGAAGCAAGCTTAAGCAGAGGACCAGGTCCCAGGGTGAAACACATCCAGCCAGCTGCAGCTGCTGGGAGTCATAGGTTCTAGCCCATTCCTTTAGATAAAGTTTCCTAGTAGCCCTGGGAGTCACCAGTCCCACTGCATTCTTTTCAACACTTGGAGATACTGTTTCAAAGGGTGCGCCTCTTCTGTAGCAGCAGATAATCAATGAGCAGATGTTCTTCATAAACCTCTTACCTAAACATGTAATGCCAAGGCTTGGAAACCCTGGCTTTCGTTTTTTTCCTTTAAAAACCTTTTCCCCTAGACCTCATGGTTGCTTTTTCTATCCTATTGCATCAGGAAGGTTTGTGGCCCAAGCTCTCCAGCTTGAATAAAGACCCTCATGTGTTTGCATCAGAGTTGCAGTCCCTGGTGGTCTCTTTGGGGTTTTTCAATCTGGGTACAACAGTTCCTTCTATAAATTATGATTTAATATTTGAAGTGCAGCAATGCTGTAGTTTTATGTATCCACAGAAATACACAACCTTATACAATTACAAATATAAATGTATACAAAGATGTTTTATGTTTTTTAAAAACTAAGTCTCAAAATAATGCTATCCATTAGGCTAATCATATTTCTATATAAATGCTTGTGTTTATTCATGTGTGAACACACCTATATTATTTGCATGTACAGATGAATGGGGGTATTTCCTATCTATATGTAGCTGGGTTTGTGTGGCTATCCATCATCAACATTTCTGATATTTTTTTCTTGATTTGGTATTCAAAGAGTAAGAACCTCTGTTTTTGGACTTATTAAAAAACAGCTGAATTGTATCATATGTTCAGTTTAGCTTGAGGAATACTCTCTATGTGTATAACTATATACATAATGCTGGCGTAACTGATCCTAGATCAAGTGGCTACACTGGTGCCTAGGACAACTCCAGTTTCTGTCCCCAGTCATGATATCTTTGTTCCTCATGGTCAAGTGCGATTTATTATTTTTTTCTGTCCTCTATAGCTTTAGCATGTATGTATTTGGTTTAAAAATTTTCTTTAGCATTGTTCTTGATTTTTATGAAAACTAAAATAAGTTCTTAAAGTTTATTTGTTGATGATTGTGTATGTGCTGTTTCTTCTCTTTGGTAAGTCCTCTTCTGTGGAATGCACTATTGCTATGAGTGGATATATATTGAATTTTATTTATATTGCTGAGTTTCTTCATGCCTCTGTGTGGTCAGGTTGTTACATGCGCCAATCATAGCTTGTCGTATAAAAATGTTCCAAGTTTGTGACTCACATTCTTCTTTTCCTCCTTCTTTATCTAGAACTGTGGCAGGGTCAAGAGAGAGCTAAGGTTTTGTGGGCCAGACAACTCACTATGTTCAACTCTATGACAGTAAAGAAAACAAGCAAAACAGTATGAAAATAAAAGGCACAACTGTATTCTAATGAGCTTTACTTGCAGTGCACTGAATTTAGAGACAATATAAGTTCCTTCCTTGTTTTTAAAAGTGGGGGTGGTCAGTCTTTTATGGTGAATATTATATCCTATGTAGGTTTCACAGTAAGTTCCTAAATCTATGATATCTCTTACAAAAGATTTTGCTAAATGCTTTTTTTCTCTGTTGACTGAGATGATCATGTGGTTTTTGCCTTCTTTCTGCTAATGTGGTGGATTACACTGATTGATTTTTCTGAGGCTAATGTGGTGGATTACACTGATTGAATCACCTTTGCATTCTTAAGTTAAATCATACTTGGTCATGATTTATCATCTTTTTAATGTGATGCTACATTCAGCTTGCTACTGGTTTTTACTTGGGCTATTTCAATGCATATTTATAGCAGATATTGGTCTACAGTTTGTTTAATGATTGCATGGTTTCAGCATAAGTTCAGATGTATCCCTTCCTGTTTTATTTTATGAAAAAGTGTGAGAAGTATTTGCCTTAATTCTTAGAGATTTGGTGAAATTCACTTGTGAAGCTATATGGTTCTGGCTTCTTTTTCAGGAGAGTTTAAAAAAATGATTATTGTTAAAGATCTATTCAGATGTTTTATTTTCGGAGTAGAGTCTGGTAGTTTGTTCAGATTACCTAGGCCTTGTAGTTCCTTGTATACTTCTGTCCCAATGTTACTGTCTTATCCTAGGAGGCTGCAGCATGTTCATCTGGCTTTCAGAGTTCTCACAGATGTCATTGAAAAGTGCTTTAGGCAGAACAGAAAGCAGGGCTGTGTCAAACTTCTGAGGAACCTACGGACAGGTCAAAACCAACCCGATATCTGCTTCCACTGAAATCAGGCTCTTTCATCTGTGCTTGGGCAGACATCTTAAAGACAGATGTCTTCTTAGGGAAGGGATCCACAGAGTTCTCCTACCATGTCTCTGCAAAGCCTTTCCTTCTTCAGAGTTGGACTCATAATGGTGTGGCCTTCAGTGTTTCTGGTGGAGGATGAACCCTGAGGTTATCTACTCCACTTCTATTCCCTGATGTGTTATGATATCCTAACTTGACACAATCATTACAACAACCACAAAGACATACCCCAACATCTCAGTCAGTGAAAAAATGTGATTACTTTGATTTGATGGGAAATGTTCCCACAAAGGCTCATGGGTGGAAAGGCTGGTCTCTAGCTGGTGGTGCTATCTTTGGGGGTTCTAGAAACATTAGAAGGTGGGACCTACCTGGAAGAAGTAAGTCTTGGGTGTGGGAGTGAAGGGCATGTTAACACATGCCTGGATCCTTTCTGTCTCTTTCTCTGCTTCTTACATACAAGAAAGGAAGTACAGTCTCCCCTTTGCTCATCTCACCACGGTGTCTGCCTGAGTGTGGTAGGCACTGGAATGTCTGACACTGCGAACCAGAGTAAAGTCCTTGCTCTCTAAAACTGCTTTTACAGAGGTTTGGTCATAATGATACGTAATACAATTATTACCTCAACTGGTGCACAAAAAAATAGATTTGATGAAATCAAACACCCATTTATGACAAAAACTCACTCATGTAGGAAGGACTTTTTCAATCTGATTTTTAAAACAACAAAAAAGCACCAGTAAGAGCATACCTAATGGGTGAAGACTGTCTGGAGACCTACAGCAGGTGTGCAAATATTCTTTTATCATTTTATTCCTAGGAATGGAGCCCTTAGGCAGTCAACAACAACAAAAAACAAAATCCATAATTACTGAAAGAAGAAAGTTGTTTATGGATTTAGCTACATCCCAGTCCTAAGCCTCAGTACTCTTTAAAAGGGACTGTGCTAGGAGACAGGATCTTCAACGAGGTCAGCAAGGGCCAATGGAGTCACATGGGTGAGTCCTATTCCTTTATGACTGCTGAGGGTGGTATCTTTGGAAGGAGAGACAGCTGGGAGGCATATATGCAGAAAAGGGCCATGGGAAAGAAGAGTGAGACAAAGCCCTGGTAAACCCAGGGAATGGCTTCAGGGAAGGAACTGGTTAGCAGAGAGCACAGGGAACTTTTGATAATCAGGGAAATGTACTACATATGAACTGGTGTAAACAACTGTCAGACTTATCAAACTGTACATCTAAGACCTGTGCAACTGTATAGTATATAATTAAACCTCAATTGAAATAAAAGGAAATGAAATAATGACCACATTCCCTTGAGTTCTTGGGCACTGCTATTTTAAGTCCTCACTATAGTCTTTCTCTTTGACATTAGCAATCAATCATCATAAGGATTTTGATAATGTAAGCATTTATTTTGCTTAAATAGCTAAATTACTGCTGGCATTGGGGTCAAAAGGTCTAACTGATTAGGTCTTTATTTTGAGAAAATGAAACAAGGGCAGAAAAAGAAAAATCAATATATTTAATGTTATGTTAATGCAGTCAACAAGTATATAAGGAGCTCCTACCACATGTGGAGCTGTGTTCTAAGACACAGACATCCAAGTTATTGTCTAGTGACAGAAGATCCAAGACATCAACAACAAGTTGAGAAAGCTGGTTGTATTTTGAAGTATTTCTTTTGAATCAGAGGATGGGGAATACAGATGCTCTGGTTTAAGTAACAATATTTTATATTTACATTAAGATTAACTCTTAATGCTAGGGTCTTAAATTTGAAACCCTTTTTTAGTGAACCAAATAGGATAATTTACTCTACTGCCTGGGATTATTCATAGCACTCGAGTGTGCTTGCGTCTGTGTGCTGTTGATAAAGGCATTAATACTTAGCATATTTCTTATTTCATACTTCTTGGAATAACGTTTTTATGATTGAATATAAGATACAGATGACAGCAATAATGAAGGAAACATAAGTAAATCATCCTTAAAGGTTAGATGAAAGTTGCGGGGCGGTGGTGGCTCACGCCTTTAATCCCAGCACTTGGGAGGCAGAGGCAGGTGGATCTCTGAGTTCGAGGCCAGCCTGGTCTACAGAGTGAGTTCCAGGCCAGCCCGGGCTACACAGAGAAACCCTGTCTCGAAAAACCAAAAAAAAAAAAAAAAAAAAAAAAGATTTAGATGAAAGCCACTTCTGTACCAACATACTTAGTTTGTCTCTTGTGTTTATCCACCGTGGGTCATCATGATGTGTATATCACTATAAGCACAAGCTCATTACAGGCGTCAGTAGGAACACTAGTGATTATTGTTTACTTCAGTAAAGTCTATCACAAACATTTCCCAGTAAGAAAAAAATGTTCTTGAGATCTTCTTAGGGAACTCAACCAATGATAATGGCTGTGTAAGGTTAGTCTAAAAAGTCCTCAAAGGAAAAATGTAGAGTGTGGCCAATACTAGCAGCTAAGCTGGAACTACTCTGGAGTGAGGTTCTGCCACAGATGTGAAGGGATTCAGAGATTCACGGTGATTCATAGCAGGAGCTATCCCTAAATACAGTGGGACCTTTGGAATAGCTTTCAAATAAGAGTTCAGAAAGCCCCATGTCTCATATTTTCATTCTGGAACTTGTGCCCAGTGGCTTCAGCCTCAACTAGTTGATCAGCATCACAGGAAAAATGCCCCAAGTTCCCAGGGCTCTTGCGACAGAGTGGGACAGTGGCTGCTCAGGTAGAAGCAGTTCTAGAATGTTTGCTGAGCATGGCAGGAAGGGAGAGGCAGGAAGAGCATGTGTATTCTCACATCCCCCTGCATGCCTTCTAAAAGCTCTTGAATCAAGTCTAGATTTTCTAAAGTCACATTTCCCCCATTCCACATAACTCAGGGAAAAACAAAGAACAACAACAAAAAAAGCCCACGAAACAACAACAACAAAAACCCACTGAAAACATAGCATTCTAAGCAATAATGGAAGAGAATGCTTATATTGTAAGCTAATTTTGATAATAACATAGCTATTCTTGTTATCATAAGGCTGTTCATTGAGTCAAGAGTCTGTCTCTTTTATGTTTAGTGTCAATAAAGTTGGCAGAATGGTGTCGTGAACAAGAGAGGTAAAGGAATGAGAGATGGTAATAAAGATTAATGATCCTGCAGTAAATATCCTGTATAGCACTTCATGATTAAGGAACAACAAAAGAAGCAATGAATATAAAACAGAGATGTATACCAAAAGATTGTCATGCTAATGAGAGGAAAGCAATTAAGGAGGGGCCAACCAATCGGTGTAGCTTGGGCAGTTAGTGCTGGGTCACTGGCACTGTAATAACCAGGGCATCCAGACCCACAGTGCACACTTCGGAAAGTTAATTCACCCATTGGGCTGGGTGCTGCAGCAAAGGCCACAGCAATAACCCTGCCCTCTCTCTAATCTGCCCACACCAGCTCTGCACTGGTGGAGAGGCTCAAGGGGGCCACTTCATGTCTTCAGTAATCAGGCAGACCATAAAAGAAGAGAAAAATAATAGATAATCTTCTCCATGAGTAGAAAAACTTCATGGTTCCTCTAACTATCTTAAAATGCTAAAATATTCAAAGTTTTAAACAGATGAGGCTTTTGATATTATTTTCACTGTATATCCTCCTGTTCTCTAAAGACAAAGGAACAAGAGGAGTGAGGGGACAGGCTGGAAAATAAGATGGCGAATGACAGTGCTCCTGAAACTGCAGATAGGGAACAGCTTCCCTTCAGTAAGATCGATTGTCCAGCAGCACTGCTGGAATTCACTGTGCACAACCAAAGTGCTGAATGCCAGCAGACGACACAGCACAAGTAATGGCTTCTGAACTCCTGGTCATCAAAAATAATTTTGTTTCAAATTAGAAATTGATTTTTTGGGGTGGGGACACTAGCTCTTGCCAGGCTTCTGGCTTCTTTTGCTGGGACAGGAGAGGTTTGCCTCCAGCACAGCTATGCTGTCCTGAGCGTGTCTGACAAGCAGCTTGTGGAGCTCCTCTCTAACACTGAAGCAGTCAACCATGTGGGTTCTCATCTCACCATTTCATTTCACTGTTGTCACACAACATATGTGTGTTGACAAGTCAACAGAAGCTTATGTTAAGCTGAACAGAGTAACACCACAGCAGTTCTGACTGGTTCTCCTCTCTGAAGTGCAGTGGTAAGAATACAGAGGACCAAAGTAAGGGTTCCCAATGGCTGAAAGACCATTGCCACAGAAAGCAGAGGCTAGGTCAGACTCTAAGTCTTCTCATTTCATCTTTGTCTTAGGTAGCAACGATTAAAATGAAGCTTTAACACTGTCTGTCTTCAGTAGAGCTCTGTAGAGTATTTACTGTATGCCAAAGAAAAATGGTAACATTTTCCCTTTTGAAGTTTGGAAAAATTATCATTTCTCAATTACTTGGAAGTGGATAAAGCAATTTCTAGATGACTGGTTGTCATAGTTTGGGTTTTACTGTTGTGAAGAGAGATCTTGACCACAGCAACTCTCATAAAGGATAACATTTAATTGGGGCTGGCTTATAGTTTGAGAAGTTGAGTCCATTATCATCATGGTGAGAAGCATGGAAGCATGCAGGCAGACATGGTGCTGGAGGAGCTGAGAGTTCTACATCTTGATCCATAGGCAGCAGAAGGAGACTATGTTACACTGGCCAGATGAGTATATATGAGACCTCAGAGCCTCCACAGTTGACACACTTCCTTCAACAAGGCACACTTACTCAAAAAAGGTCATACCTCCTAAGAGTGCCACTCCCTATGACCAAGCATTCAAATACATGAGTCTATAGGGGCCATACTATTCAAACCACCACATTGCACTACCTGGCCCTCATAGCCATAACATAATGCAAAACGTATTTAGTCTAACTTAAAAGTCCCCATAGTCTGTCACAGTCTCCATAATGTTCAAAAGTCCAATGTTCAAAGTCTCTTCTGAGATTTATACAATCTCTTAACTATAATCCTGTATGTGTTAGTTACGGTTTTACTGCTGTGAACAGACACCATGACCAAGGCAACTCTTATAAGAATATTTAGTTGGGGCTGGCTTACAGTTTAGAGTTCACAGCACTCAGGCAGGCATGAGGCAGAAGCTGGATTTCTACATTTCATCGGAGACTGGCTAGCAGGATATCATTCCAGGACAGCAGGACTAGGAATTTAAAAACCCAAACACAAAAAAAAACAAACTCCAAATAGGGGCGCACACTAATTCCAACAGGGTCACACTTGCTAGTAGTTGCACTCCTTGCACAAACATACAAAACCATCACACTGTATATATTAAAACAATCAAAAACTAGTACCATACTTGCCACACTATTACAGTGGTACAGGTAGTATGATCTGACCACATAAACACAGCTAGGTAATACTCCAAAACTGATTCATTCTGATTGCAAAAATGGTCTTCAGAATCTAAACTCATATTTCCAGCTTAGGTTGACTGCATATCACAACTATCTTTTTCTTGGGTTGGTTCTATTCCCTGTTAGCAGCTTTTCTTGCCAAGTATCCAACGACTCTGACATCAACATTTTGGGGTCTCCAAGGAAATTCAGGCTTCACCCCTGCCACATGCTCTGGCCTCAGTGACTTCCCTTAGTCATGGAAGAATATTTCATAACCCATTTCTTTCTAGGCCTCTATGCAAGGACACCTCTGCCACAATCTGGCCTCAGAGACTTTCCTTAGTAATGAAGGGAAATTCTATATTCCCTTTCTTCTATTCTAAACTCTAAAGTCAGAGCCATGTTGGTGAAGCTACCAAGTTCTGCTTGCTGAGGCTGGAACATGGTCTTCTTATTCTATTGTATCTTCACCAACTTTCTGTTTCAGATGATTTCCTTCACGGCCTAAGTTTGGCTGTCTTGGAACTTGCTCTGTAGACTGACCTTGAACTCAAGAGATCTCCGAGACTTTGTCTCCCAAATGTTGGAGTTAATGGAGTAAACCACCATGCCTGGACCTAAGCTTTCTTTCATTTCTTTTCACAAGATGGAAGCTTCGTTCGGTGGGATCTTGCCCTGAGGTCATTACTCCCTTAATTCCATTTAATATCTTTAATCTGTTTATTTCCTTGAACACAGGATTTAGCTCCACTCTATTTCCTGATACCTCTTTAGTCCTTGAACCATACATTTTATATTTTCCTTGCTCAGTTTGTAAAGCACACTCTTCATAAGAGTAAACCACAGGACAGAGTCCTGTTTTGAGATTTCCTTTGCCAATATAATTATCTCAATTTCTTCACCTTAGCCTCAGGTAGACTCTTCAGACAAGAGCAAATGCAGTCACATTCTTCAGCAAAATATCACAAGAATGATCTCTAGGCAACATTCTAAAATTCTTCTCCTCTGAAAACTCTTGAGCCAGGGTCACACAGTTTAAATCACCCTCGGCATCACTGTCTTTCATATTCTTGTATGGCCCATTAAGCAATGGTTAAAGGGTTCAACTGTTTTCCTTTTTCAAAGTCCCCAAACCCACATTCCTCCAAACAAAACATGGTTAGGTCTATCACAGCAATACTTCATTCCCTGGTACCAACTTCTGTCTTAGATTTCATTGCTATGAAGGGACATCATAATCAAAGCAACTCTTATACAAGAAAACATTTAATTGAGACTGGCTTATAGTTTCAGAGATTCATTCCATCATCAACATGGGAGGAAGCATGGCAACCTTCAGGCAGACATGGTTGGAACAGGACCAATGCATTGGCCAAACTTGAACACATATGAGACCTCAAAGCCTGCTTCCACAGTGACACACTTCCTCAACAAGTCTACACCTACTCCAACAGAGCCACACCTCCTAACAGTGCCATTCCTCACAGTCAAACATTAAAACACATGAGTCTATGGAGGCTATTACCTATCCAAAGCACATACTCACAGGCTATTACCCCAGAACACAGTAATGCTGGCAGCAGTTGGCGAAAGCAAGGAAAGGTGCATATAAAATTTTCACAAATAAATAAGCTAATGTGAGAGTTGTAGAGATTATGTAGGTTGCTTAACATTAGCAGAAGAGCTTTTGTGGTAGAAGAGAGCATGTAAAAAGCAATCAGCATACTAGTCCTGAGGAAGGTGTGTGTGTGAAAAACCTGGGGGGCCACAGTGGCAGGCCCCAGGCCTACGCAGCAGTGGCCCGGGACCTGCGAGGTGGAGGCTGCCTGGAGGCTTCCAGGCAGCCTGTCTCACATTCCAGAGAAAGGTCCCAGGTTCCAGTGGCTGGAGGCTTCAGCGGCGGCAGACCCAGCAGGCCCCAATGATACGAGGAAGTCCTTGGTTCCATAAGGCTTTATTGTCATGGGATGGTGGATGGATCTGGATGTACCCCCCCAAACTCAGGGCAGACCTGAGGTAAGTAGGGAGGGAGAAACGGGGAGGTTCTGGGGAGGAATGGTTAATTGGCTCCGCCCTCTGACCTTCATTAGTATGTAAATCTCTAGGGCCTGAGGCCTATAGTTACACCCTCTACCTGTGCACTTTGGGAGGGGCTGTAATGGCCTTCGTGACTGAACAATGTAGGTCCATGGAGATTAGACTGCTTTTCTGGACCCTGAGTTCTGGGGGCGTAGCCGAACTCCTGCCGTTTCTCCCTTGGAGTCTCGGGGTTCTAGGCCCATGCCCAGCCAAGAACCAGGATACCCTTACACAGTCCCACAGGTGTGAGCAGAGGTAACCTGTTTCCTATACAGGAGGCTCATCCTTTCAAGTCAGTCCTTAAGGCTGTTGGAATAGACTGCACAGGAGTCACTCCAGGACCAAATGGGAAACATGTCTCTTTCAGTATTATTTCACAGCTACTTGTAGTTGATTTCCTTTTAAAACCTATATATAAAACAGGAAGCATTATCAGCACTTCAAAGAGTGCTAGGCACTACTTGTTGAGACTTGGGTGATTGGGTTTTAGTTACAATGTTGCTCATGACCTCTCTTCTATATTCCCTACATTATCAGTCAATTATGAGGTCTTACTTTTCCAGGAGAGATTTATGTTCAACTCTTTATTACTCACTTTGAGAAAATCATTTGGTATCTACAACCATACTTACTGCTCAATTCAGCTTTTAAAAGGAGGGCCAAACTGGACAGCTTCTGATATCAGTACTCTGAGAGATGTAATTGTAGATGTGATTTGAGAATGTAGTAGCTGGGCCACCCACAGCTTTCCAGGCATGTGTTTATCTGAAATGCTCACTGCAGCTCAGGATAGTGGATATCACCTGCTGTTCACTAGCTTGCATGCACCAGCATCTTCCACCATCCTTAGCAACGTCCCTTTATGCTACTGCTGACACTACACTCACCTCTCTGGGGTCTGCATGTATCATTCTGTTGACATGTCCATTGGATGCCATTCTCCACATGTGACTGAAACTCAACGGTTTTCTTGTCCCTCTGGTTTTGCCCACTGTTTGGAGAGTCTGGACACTTTTTAAAGGATGATGAGGTTCCACGCAGCCATCCATCACATTTCGGCTTCAATAAACTGAAAGAGAAACCATGAATGGACTCTGGAAGGCTCAGGGAAAGACACGGATCACATGCACACATTTGAAATCAGCATGAGTTGCAATGCAATTATGGCAGTAAGAATCCTTTCCTTATTTTAATTGATATATAATTTTGAGTATTTTTTTCTGAAGGTATATTTTGTGTCTTGCTACAATAATTTTGGAGAACAAATTATTTTGATGATGTTTAATCCTCAAACTGTACAATTGGAGTTTTGGAAATGAAACTTAGTTATCTAGGGCCAGTGAAGCAACTGGAGGCAAATAGTAGTTAAATACCATGGTAGGAAACATTTAAGTTAACTTTATGGTCTGGGATAGATGAGCAGAAGAAAGTAAAGCAATGAGGGATCAAAGACTGGCAGAAAAGCAAAAGGAATGAAGCATTAATTGTGTAAGATAAATAAAAAACAAAGAAAGAAAATGTACGTGAAAATTGTAGATGTGGTGTATGTGAGGAATGTGAGGCAGAGGTTCAAGACAAAGAAGCAGGAGCACAAAGGCAAGCATGATGGAACTACAGTAAGTGACACAAGCTTGGAACATGGTCACGTGTGAGTCACTTTAGAAAAGAGAGAAAAAAGAACAAAATGTCTTTCCCTACATCAGGGATGGACCAACCACACATGGATGGCAGGGTCAACAAAGGATGGCAGGAGTGTGGAAACACAATGACTTTGACTGGCATGTCAAAGCCTTACAGAAATAATGGTGGAAAACAATGGAGGAATGGAACACACTGAGATTCACACAAGGAGGCAGGCTTGTAGGAAAAATGCTGGCACACTTGCCTCTATGCTTATCAAATGTGACAGGGAAAAGGGCCTCTGTCACAAGCAGTGTTCTCAAAAAAGTGCTGATTTTAGGCACTGATTCATAGCCTGGTAGTGAATTTCTTTTTTCTTTTTTTTTTTGAGACAGGGTTTCTCTGTGTAGCCCTGGTTATCCTGGAACTCACTCTGTAGACCAGGCTGGCCTCGAACTCAGAAATCTGCCTGCCTCTGCCTCCCAAGTGCTGGGATTAAAGGCGTACGCCACCACTGCCCAGCCTGGTAGTGAATTTCAATGATCTAGAAATTTTTAGGAAGATGACTTCTGGAGTCTCAAGCATAGACCAGCCCTGTTTCCTCCCTACCTGTTTCCCTCTCTTGTTCTCAATTCTTTTTAAAGTCTCCCCAGGGGATTCTGTAACCATGGCTGTTCCTTTTGAAGATGACTTCTTTTGACCAGAATTCTAAACTCTAAAGAAAAGCTGCACCTACATGAGTAAGATGTTACCTGCTAAATAATCTTTTCTTTCCCCTTCCCTTCTCTTGCTTTTTCCTTTAGATTTACAAACACACACACCTAGTGAGCCCTAGATTTCATCAGATTACGTGATAGTCCTTCTTAGTTCCTTGTTCTATGTATCAACCACAAAGAATCTAAGTTGCTATGCAGCTTAACTTGCAAAGATCTGTTGAAAGAACTACAGGGGCTAGTCCTAGGCATCCAGAATTCACTAAAGGTATCTACCATAGAAAGATAGGAAAGAAGACATATACCCTGGACAACCAACTTCACGTGCACTGCCTCCTCATCTGCATATAACTGACTTTTCTAAGATTTTTTTTTTTTTTTTAATGTGGAAATAAGAGCTTTACATTCTCCATCTTATGAAGTTTTGGCCCTGGATGTGATTTTCTTCTCACTAACTCTCATCTTTGAGTAATTTTAAAAAATGTCCGTGTTCAAAAATTACAAGTCATGGCAGAGAGTGAGAGCAAAATTCTTGTGAAAAGTGTATATTTCCCAAGTGGGGAAACTTTAAAAGTCCTAGAGGAAGGGTGGACTGTAGAAAGAAGTCCCACTCCAAACATGAGGTACTGCTGAGCAGAGGAGGACGAAGAGGAAGCAAAACCAGGGACGTGCTTTCTGTTCTTCTCTCTCTTAATGAGAATGAAAACTGACTACTGAAGACAATCTCAAACCTACAAATGAATCTGGATTAACAGGATTTATAAGTAATATTTATCTTTACCCAGTCTGTACCCCTCAAAAATACAACATCCCTTTTCTTCTGTCTTATCATTTGTCTAGGATTTTATTGTTCTTTATTGAAGACAGCTGAAGGCAGAATTGAAAATCATCTCTGAAAATGACACATTTTGTGGATTTATCTCACGTATATAAGAAATACACATATGAATATATTTATGTAGCTTTTTCCTTGCTAATCTATCTCTTATAGGAACCAGCCTCAACTATAAAACTATAAAAGCTGAAAAATTCTTTACAGAACTCTCACCTACCCTGCCTGGGGTACTCTTCCTTTAGTAAAGACGAAGCCCTCCTTGCCCCTCTTAGAACTTACAGATGGCTGCCCTCCTCCTTCTGCTCAAGCGGGACCTCTCATATAGCACACTTTCCAGCATGGCTGTCCTCCCTCGTCTGAAAAGTCCAGAATTTCTTTTGTTGTTGAATCCCTTTGTATACCACTCAATGTTCTAATTCATCAAATGACCTTGACATGACACAAAGGAGCAAAGTTTACCCCATGTATTTATATCTGTTATATCCAGCATTATATTTAAAAGACTTTTTATTTATGTAGTCTGCTTTGTAGAAATAAAAACAGGTGCCAATCTGTAGCCTAGGCTGGTCTAGAATTCATTATGTAGCCTAGGCTGGACACATATACAAGGTGATTCTTTTGCCCCAGCCTCTCAAGTGCTGGGATTACAGGCATTTACTACCATATGCAATTTATATGGTGATAATAATCAAACCCAGGACTTTGGACATACTAGACAAGCACTATTTCAACAGATTACACCCCCGAGCTCGAAAATTAACTTTTATGTATTATGTTCTATGATTGTGGTAAGAGTTCTAATAGCCATTTCTATAGGTTCTGTAGAAATTTTCCAAATGGGAAGTCGCGTAATTTGAGGATAAAGGCAGTGTTGTTTATTCTTCTCTAATATTTTCATGCCTGATGACACTAGTTAGAACTTCCTACATAACAACTTATTTCTTAAAGTATTCATCATTAATGAGGTACAGCCTTGTCAATCTCCTTGATTAGATTTTAAGTTTGCCAAAGCCTCCCTATCCCCATTATGAATGAGAACTGATAGTGAAAAGGTCAGCTCAGAGCCTTTGGAAAATTCCACTAGGCCCCCTCCCTTCCCAGAAGGGAGAAGTCCTTAGAGCAGGTGGGCACCCCTCCCCTCCAGAAGGGAGTAGCTAAATCACATAACTCAGGAAAGACCATAGGGGGACCAATCTTTGACCACCTGCAGATAAGGGAAGCTATGAGCAAGTAGACACATTCTTCAGGGCAGACTGTTGCCCCTCCTTCCCCCCAAGACAAGAAAAGCTAGAAAAGCTCTTGCAACCTCATTCCCTAAGGACCAATCAGTTTAAAAGTCACACTTTTCTGCCAATTACATTGTGCCTAATGGCTGTTGCTCTATTCTACCCATGAAAATTGTATAAAAACTGGCCACCTGGGCTATCCATGGTCATTGCCTCTCCTTTTCGATACAAGACTACCCCAGCATGCTGGAACAATAAACTCCTCTTGCTTTTGCATGGATCTCTGACTCTGTGTGGTTCACTCAGGGGTCCCCAGTAGCTAAGGCTCATCAGAGTCTTACAATGGGTCATGTCAAACACTTCTTCTGCAGCTGTTTGAGATCATGTTTTACTTTATCATATTTATTATGGAAAATAACATTGATTTTTCAAATACTGAGCTGACTCTACTTCTAGGATAAATGTTATTTAGTCAAACTGTATAATACTTTTTATATACCTGGATTGGATTTGTTAACATTTGTTAAATATTTTTTTAACAATATTTTTGGAATTTATGCTCATGAGGAAGGTTCATCTGTCATTTTCTTTTCTTCTTATTCTGGTTTGGATCTCACTAAAGGTAAAAGGAAAACTTCCCTTGGTTCAGGAATTCTCAAATGAGGTAGGAAGAGAGAATTTTGCCAAACAAGGGCAACTGCTACTTCTGAAGAGCCTTTTATCTTTAATAATTGAGGTTGATATTAACATCTAAAGGTTAAAAGCCAATAATGCTCCTAAAGAATCCACGATACACAGGACAGATATCCTAACAACAAAGAATTATGTGATTAAGTTCATAGTGATAAAAGAATCCAAGAACAAACAATGCAACCAATCAGAAATCAATATACAACCTTATAGGAATTATCGGTCCTTCTCAATGCTAATTCTCAATGTCAATCATCTTAACTGTCAACCTGAAAGCTACAGACTCGGGATTAAAAAGGAGGATTCAACTATCAAAGACCCTCAAGCTGAGAGTGAAGGGGCAGGAGTCAGCTTACCATGCAATAGGTTCCCAAAACACGGAGACATAGATATTATGATACCTGATAAAGAGACTTCACACCAAAATTACAAGAGATAAGGAAGGCTATGAAAAAATTAATGCAAGAAACAACCCATCAAGAAACTATAATAATTATAATTAATTCTACATACACCACATATTGGGGATCCTCATTTAATGAAACAAATACTAATGGATATTAAAGGGTAAATATGGGCTAGTGAAGATCAGTGAACTGATGGTACAGTTAGGAGACCCTGAGTTTGATTTTCTGTGTAAAAGTTGGGTGAAGTCATGCATGTATTTGTAATCCCAGTGCTGTGGTGGATGGGGAGATAGACAGGAGAATCTCCCAGGATTTGCTGGCTGCAGTGCTGGCTCTGGGCTCAGTGAGAGAGACCCTGTCTCAAGGGAGTGAAGAGGATAGAAAATGATACCTAACTTACCCCTCTGGACTCTGCGTATGTGAGTATGAGTGAATGTATCGGCACACACATATGGGCATACAACACCCATGTATATATATGCTTCTCTCATATACACATATACAAATGTACACACAGAGAAATAAGTGAAAGTTAGGCTTTTACACAATAGTGTGTGACTTCAACACCACACTGACTAAAAATCAATAATAAAAAAAAAAAACCTTTAGAGTTACTATGCAACATAAACCCAAGGACTCAAGAGATACTTATAGAATAATCCATTTAACAGCTGTAGAATACACATTTTTGTTTTCTCATCAGCACCTGGTGCCTTCTCTAAAACAAAGTAGGATTCAGTTGATAAAGCCAGTCTTAGCAGATACAAAAAATATCAAAGTATTTTTTTGTATCTTATATATTATACTTGGTAAAAACTAGAATGCACTAGGAAAGGAAACCACAAGAATTATAGAAATTCTAGCAGATGAAACAATATAATCCCTCTCTACTTTTTTCTTTCATTTTCAAGATTATAATGTAATTATAACATTCCTCCCTTCCCTTTCCTCTCTCCAAACACTCTCATATACCTCCTTGCTCTGTTTCAAATTCATGACCTCTTTTAAAATCATTATTGTTAGTATTCTGTCTAAACTCCACCTCCACTGTTACCTGGCAACAGCCAGGTGTGCTCCTCCCCACAGTTACCCTTTTAAAAAATGTCCGTGTTCAAAAAATTACAAGTCTGGCAGAGAGTGAGAGCAAAATTCTTGTGAAAATGTATATTTCCCAAGTGGGGAAACTTTTAAAAATCCTAGAGGAGGGTGGACTGTAGAAAGAAGTCCCACTCCAAACAGAGGTACTGCTTAGCAGAGGAGGACGAAGAGGAAGCAAAACCAGGGACGTGCTTTCTGTTCTTCTCTCTCTTAATGAGAATGAAAACTGACTACTGAAGACAATCTCAAACCTACAAATGAATCTGGATTAACAGGATTTATAAGTAATATTTATCTTTACCCAGTCTGTACCCCTCAAAAATACAACATCCCTTTTCTTCTGTCTTATCATTTGTCTAGGATTTTATTGTTCTTTATTGAAGACAGCTGAAGGCAGAATTGAAAATCATCTCTGAAAATGACACATTTTGTGGATTTATTTTCACGTATATAAGAAATACACATTATGAATATATTTATGTAGCTTTTTTCCTTTGCTAAATCTATCTCTTATAGGAACCACCTCAACTATAAAACTATAAAAGCTGAAAAATTCTTTACAGAACTCTCACCTACCCTGCCTGGGGTACTCTTCCTTTAGTAAAGACGAAGCCCTCCTTGCCCCTCTTAGAACTTACAGATGGCTGCCCTCCTCCTTCTGCTCAAGCGGGACCTCTCATATAGCACACTTTCCAGCATGGCTGTCCTCCCTCGTCTGAAAAGTCCAGAATTTCTTTTGTTGTTGAATCCCTTTGTATACCCCTCAATGTTCTAATTCATCAAATGACCTTGACATGACACAAAGGAAACAAAGTTTACCCCATGTATTTATATCTGTTATATCCAGCATTATATTTAAAAGACTTTTTATTTATGTATCTGCTTTTGTAAAAAATAAAAACAGGTGCCAATCTGTAGCCTAGGCTGGTCTAGAATTCATTATGTAGCCTAGGCTGGACACATATACAAGGTGATTCTTTTGCCCCAGCCTCTCAAGTGCTGGGATTACAGGCATTTACTACCAATGCAATTTATATGGTGATAAAAATCAAACCCAGGACTTGGACATACTAGACAAGCACTATTTCAAAGATTACACCCCGATCTCGAAAATTAACTTTTATGTATTATGTTCTATGATTGTGGTAAGAGTTCTAATAGCCATTTCTAAAGGTTCTGTAGAAATTTTCCAAATGGGAAGTCGCGTAATTTGAGGATAAAGGCAGTGTTGTTTATTCTTTTCTAATATTTTCATGCCTGATGACACTAGTTAGAACTTCCTACATAACAACTTATTTCTTAAAGTATTCATCATTAATGAGGTACAGCCTTGTCAATCTCCTTGATTAGATTTAAGTTTGCCAAAGCCTCCCTAAACCCCATTATGAATAGAACTGATAGTGAAAAGGTCAGCTCAGAGCCTTTGGAAAATTCCACTAGGCCCCCTCCCTTCCCAGAAGGGAGAAGTCCTTAGAGCAGGTGGGCACCCCCCCCCCCTCCAGAAGGGAGTAGCTAAATCACATAACTCAGGAAGACCATAGGGGGACCAATCTTTGACCACCTGCAGATAAGGGAAGCTATGAGCAAGTAGACACATTCTTCAGGGCAGACTGTTTGCCCCTCCTTCCCCCAAGACAAGAAAAGCTAGAAAAGCTCTTGCAACCTCATTCCCTAAGGACCAATCAGTTTAAAAGTCACACTTTTCTGCCAATTACATTGGCCTAAGGCTGTTGCTCTATTCTACCCATGAAAAATTGTATAAAAACTGGCCACCTGGGCTATCCATGGTCATTGCCTCTTCCTTTCGATACAAGACTACCCCAGCATGCTGGAACAATAAACTCCTCTTGCTTTTGCATGGATCTCTGACTCTGTGTGGTTCACTCAGGGGTCCCCAGTAGCTAAGGCTCATCAGAGTCTTACAATGGGTCATGTCAAACACTTCTTCTGCAGCTGTTTGAGATCATGTTTTACTTTATCATATTTATTATGGAAAATAACATTGATTTTTCAAATACTGAGCTGACTCTACTTCTAGGATAAATGTTATTTAGTCAAACTGTATAATACTTTTTATATACCTGGATTGGATTTGTTAACATTTGTTAAATATTTTTTAACAATATTTTTTGGAATTTATGCTCATGAGGAAGGTTCATCTGTCATTTTCTTTTCTTCTTATTCTGGTTTGGATCTCACTAAAGGTAAAAGGAAAACTTCCCTTGGTTCAGGAATTCTCAAATGAGGTAGGAAGAGAGAATTTTGCCAAACAAGGGCAAACTGCTACTTCTGAAGAGCCTTTTATCTTTAATAATTGAGGTTGATATTAACATCTAAAGGTTAAAAGCCAATAATGCTCCTAAAGAATCCACGATACACAGGACAGATATCCTAACAACAAAGAATTATGTGATTAAGTTCATAGTGATAAAAGAATCCAAGAACAAACAATGCAACCAATCAGAAATCAATATACAACCTTATAGGAATTATCGGTCCTTCTCAATGCTAATTCTCAATGTCAATCATCTTAACTGTCAACCTGAAAGCTACAGACTCGGGATTAAAAAGGAGGATTCAACTATCAAAGACCCTCAAGCTGAGAGTGAAGGGGCAGGAGTCAGCTTACCATGCAATAGGTTCCCAAAACACGGAGACATAGATATTATGATACCTGATAAAGAGACTTCACACCAAAATTACAAGAGATAAGGAAGGCTATGAAAAAATTAATGCAAGAAACAACCCATCAAGAAACTATAATAATTATAATTAATTCTACATACACCACATATTGGGGATCCTCATTTAATGAAACAAATACTAATGGATATTAAAGGGTAAATATGGGCTAGTGAAGATCAGTGAACTGATGGTACAGTTAGGAGACCCTGAGTTTGATTTTCTGTGTAAAAGTTGGGTGAAGTCATGCATGTATTTGTAATCCCAGTGCTGTGGTGGATGGGGAGATAGACAGGAGAATCTCCCAGGATTTGCTGGCTGCAGTGCTGGCTCTGGGCTCAGTGAGAGAGACCCTGTCTCAAGGGAGTGAAGAGGATAGAAAATGATACCTAACTTACCCCTCTGGACTCTGCGTATGTGAGTATGAGTGAATGTATCGGCACACACATATGGGCATACAACACCCATGTATATATATGCTTCTCTCATATACACATATACAAATGTACACACAGAGAAATAAGTGAAAGTTAGGCTTTTACACAATAGTGTGTGACTTCAACACCACACTGACTAAAAATCAATAATAAAAAAAAAAAAACCTTTAGAGTTACTATGCAACATAAACCCAAGGACTCAAGAGATACTTATAGAATAATCCATTTAACAGCTGTAGAATACACATTTTTGTTTTCTCATCAGCACCTGGTGCCTTCTCTAAAACAAAGTAGGATTCAGTTGATAAAGCCAGTCTTAGCAGATACAAAAAATATCAAAGTATTTTTTTGTATCTTATATATTATACTTGGTAAAAACTAGAATGCACTAGGAAAGGAAACCACAAGAATTATAGAAATTCTAGCAGATGAAACAATATAATCCCTCTCTACTTTTTTCTTTCATTTTCAAGATTATAATGTAATTATAACATTCCTCCTTCCCTTTCCTCTCTCCCAAACACTCTCATATACCTCCTTGCTCTGTTTCAAATTCATGACCTCTTTTAAAATCATTATTGTTAGTATTCTGTCTAAACTCCACCTCCACTGTTACCTGGCAACAGCCAGGTGTGCTCCTCCCCACAGTTACCCGGCAATAGCCAGGTAGGCCTGCCCACTATAAAAGGGGCTGTCTGCGCCCTCCTCTTCCTCTTGCTCTCGTAAGCTCTTCCCTCTAGTTTCTCTCTGCCCCTTCCCCTTCCCTTCCCCCTCTCTCCACGTGGTCATGGCCGGCCTCCATTTCTCTCCACCATTCCTCCTGTTTCTCTCCCCACCCTCTGCCCTGAATAAACCCTCTCCCCTTGTGGAACTGTCTGGTCTGGTGTTGTCTGTCTAAGCTGCTGCGCCAAAATCTAACAATGGTGCCAAAAGCCAGCCACAACTTCGGGAAGCTCAAGACCCATGCAGCCGCTGGCTCTGGCTGCTGTGACCATGCAGGATGGACGCCATGTGGCCGGTTGCAACCCCACTGCCACCGCTGCCACTGCTACTCCACACGGACTTCATCTGCTGCTACCTGCCATCACTGACTGCGTGAATTTCCACCACTGCTGCAAAACTTCCATCACGTGATTTGTGCCACTATGGCCCCCATGTGGTGCTCTGCCATGTGGGCTAGGTAGTCAGATAGACACAGAACTCATGGTTTCACCTTTCCTGATACCAGACTGCACAACCCCTCAAACACACACCGGCCTATTAATTGGTAAGGAGTTTCCATTTGGTGGGAGGGACCCTGGACGTCCAGTTAGCGCCTGGCCAGCCTTTTTTGGGCTAAGGGGCTGGCTTTTCATTGCCCCAGTCCATATGACTGGCCTCTAGCTGACCTATGACTTATGACTTTGGCCCGTTGGTTGGGTGATTCCCCTATCGCAAATAGCTCCCACCCCCACCTCCAAGCTCTCACAGCTGCTGGAAATCCTGGTACCAGGTGGCTATTTTCAGGTGGACTCCAGGAGCTCCACAAGGCCCCTAGATATTCTTGTGATGACCTGATTATCTAGGCTGTTGGCCTGATTTTTTCGTTGCCAGTTTTTCTTTTAGAATGCTGATTGATGCTAGGCAATAGCTGTGTCACCAAATAGGCAATACACTGTCTTCGTTTGTACCTGCAGACACTCCACTGGGTTGTCTACTGAAAAACCTCAAATTTCTAAGATTAACGCCTGAGTTGAGGCCTTCCTAACTGATACACCTTTGCAATAAGGTCTGGATTCAGTATCCTCTAGATAATGGACTAAAGTGGCCACTTAATGACACTCTAGACCCAATCATTTTAAAAAATCTTAACACATACTGCTAGCAGTCTGGAAGATGGAAAGAAATTCCTTATGTCCAAGCATTTATCTACCTGTTCTATACTCCTTCCACCGTTCTGCCTGTTCCCCACCCTAGGTTCTCTTAGCCATGAAACCTGCTCAACCCCACACCTCTTTCTAATCTTTCTTTTTTTAATTAAACCAAAATGGGTGAATTGCTGAGACTTTGGCGGACGTCTGCAGGTTTGCATCAGATCAGCTACCAAAGGTTATCCTCTCTTACTAGCCTAGCCTAGAACTGGTAAGCTTCCCCATCCCCCACTAGCCAGAGTAACTGTCCACATGGTCCCAGGAAAGATTTCTTGAGCTCAGAGCTAACCCTATAACCCTGTGCTTCCCTGACCCTCGTTCTAGGATTGCTCCCTTGGGTGAGACACTTCCCCTCTCCTCTCGAGAGAGTTTCTTGTGGCTGAGTACCCAAGGCCAGGCCTGGACTGACCATTCTCTCTGCCTCAGTAGCACGGGCTCCAACTCTAGTCCTCAGCATGTCTCTCAGGGGTCAGCCTTTCACATGCTTCTCCCCCTCCTCCCCCATCATCTGCAGCCACCTGGTCCCACTTAGTTCAGCCGGTTTGCCTGGAAAGCAGCAGTCTGGGACCCTGCTTGCTCCCTCCCCCTTCACCTCCTCTGGGGCCGGTCCTCCGGTTTGCCTGAAGCAGTGGGTTCAACACCCTGCTTCTTCCCTTCCCCTCTTTGTTTCTTAGCTCTGCTCTGGGTCTTCTGAGACTTGTTTCCCCACATGCGCAACCACCCACGCAAAGGGCTTGGCTGCCCGAGCATGCAGGGAGATGCTCTCTCTCCGTTGCTGTAAAGTGAGTGCTAGTGGTACCTTCTGCTACAAAAACAACTAACATGAACGTTGCTGTGATATGGGACATGCTTGCTTTTTCCTTGCCCACTGCAGACTAGCTGCCAGAGGCACTGGGCAGTGACTTCCAGCTGCTAGCAGGAAGTCCTGCCCTGCTCCCTCTGCTGACTGCGGACTGACCTGTGGCTCACAGCTCCAACCCACCAGCTGTACCATATTCCACTGTTGCCACCTTATTCTGGTCCTAGCGAAATGTTTCTTTGCTAATACAAAATGCCCCTTTCTCTACCTATGCAACCTGCCAAAGTTACTTAAGAGTCTTTCCTATCCTGCGTCAATAGATTTTTACTACTGCTATTAAATTCTATTCAGTTACAACCAATCCTTATGGCTCTCAGTCTTGTCAGAAGTCTGCTAATAGTATAAGTTTATCGCTGACAGAATTCCAAAAGCCTCTAACAATTAACCCAAGATGGTTTCAGAAGACTTGGACACCAGACTCCTAGAAGATACAGCTGCAGTGGAGTAAACTGGATACTCTGAGTCAAATGACTTAGCTAAGTCAAACCAAGGTAAGTCATTTCTCATGTCACACGTATCCATTCCACAGAGAAAATGCCCTGCATCTTCTGCGCTTGGAAGTCAAACTGACTTTGCCCAAGAGACTATGGAGACCACGGGAACTTTTGGCTAGTGGACTCTGTCATTTTTTAAAATAATATATAACTGGTAAATTATTGCTTACTCTTTCTCAGACTTCTGACTACATTGACAGCTAAGCTTTCACAGATATTATCTGTTACCTCATTACCTAAACTCAGTTGCCATCAATTAAATGCTTCATATTTCCTCTTCTTGCTATGCCACTGTCCTAATATTATCTGAGTTCCTATAAGCTTGCCTAACTCTAATAAAACATTCCACTATACGATCCAACAAAGGCTCATCTTAAAGACTGCTCATGTTGTTAACTCATGCTGTTAATCTGTTTTGTAAACTTATAAGCTACAGGAAACCCACTAAGATCTACTGCTCATGGACCAAATAGATGCATCCAGATAATACATCTGCCTAAAGTTCCCACTTACTACCTATTACAAAGGGTGGGATCCCTCTGGGTTTCAAGTGTACATCTTAGAAAATTTTTTCTTTCTCCCAAATGTACTTAATCTTATTCCCTACATCTTGTTAAGTCCAGGCACATCCAGAACAGCTCCAGAGAAGCAACCTCCAGATGCTCCATCTCCTGTCACACGCACAGCTGCTTCTATTGGACCTGTTCCTTCTGGCCTATCCTCAGATGGCTCCATAGACCCTGGAAAGCAGGACCGGATAAACATCCCACATACCCATTCTTCTAGGTTCCCCCTAAAGACACGTCACCCCCAATGCCAGCAGGAAGTAGCCAGATATCACAACGACCCTATTCCTGCTTCAAAGTCACCTCTAATTTTTCTTTTTTAATTAAACCAAAATGGGGGAATGTTAGTATTCTGTCTAAACTCCACCTCCACTGTTACCTGGCAACAGCCAGGTGTGCTCCTCCCCACAGTTACCTGGCAACAGCCAGGTAGGCCTGCCCACTATAAAAGGGGCTGTCTGCCCCCTCCTCTTCCTCTTGCTCTCGTAAGCTCTTCCCTCTAGCTTCTCTCTGCCCCTTCCCCTTCCCTTCCCCCTCTCTCCACATGGTCATGGCTGGCCTCTACTTCTCTCTTCTCTCTCTTCTCTCCGCCATTCCTCCTGTTTCTCTCCCCACCCTCTGCCCTGAATAAACCCCCTCCCCTTGTGGAACCGTCTGGTCTGTCTAAGCTGCTACACCAGCTTATTACATATATATAAGTATACACATTATTACATATATATAAGTATATACATATTTTCCTAGATATACCTTGCCCAGTCAGTATACTGCTACTTGTATGTGTGTTTTGAATGCTAACCATTTGGTACTGGATAAGCAATTGTTGTCATCTTCCCTGGAGAAGATTATTTCTTCCACTCTCAGCATTCCTTAGTTTCTTATATGAAAAATATACTCTTGAATGCCCAGTTGTGAGCAAATTCCCATCACCACATGTCAAATATTCTTGCTGTCATGCCTTCTCTACCATGATGGGTACCTTTACTTTAAACCTCTAAACCAAGAGTTGTAATACATCTTTCCCAATACTTGTCCAAATTTATGCAACAGGATAAGTTTTATTTCATTACTGAAATAAGAACAGTAACTAATACAGTTTAATTAGAATCTCTTTACTTTATGGTGGTGTCAAAGTGCACACACATACACTGTTCTGTGCTTTCAGTATAGTGTTATATATTCAACATTTTATTTTAAAGTAGGCTTGATATTAGATGATTTTTCCTGGCTATCAGGTAACAAAAATATTCAGAATATACTTTAAAGGCTGACAAAGATAAGTTTTGATCCTTGGTATGGTAGGTATATTAAGTATATCTTAAGAGTAATAATAATTTCTTTTATATTCATTTTGCTACAGAGGTTTTTGGTTATTTATCCATTTATTAAAAATTTAAGCCTTGTTTTATTTTAATGACTGATCCACGTGAGGTCACAGTCAGGCCACTATGTACAGACATGAGAGAAGCTTTATTTCTTGGTCTTTTCCTCCTTGGACAGAGTCTTGATAATCCCCTTCTTCTTGGTCTGGAGTCATTCCTCTCAGCTCATTTGTGTTTACTTGGTCTTAGACCTCAGTCTGGTTATCCAGGAGCTTCCTGCTGGCCTTGCTGACCTTCAGCTTATGAATGTGTTCCTTTAGAGTTTGATTGTTTTGAATGTAGTCTCTTTGACCTTCAGGTACAGGCTGATACACATGACAGTCAATCTAGGATTCACTGTATCTCCCGAGAGGCCAGCACAAGATTCACATTCTTCTCACCTAGGCTACCTTTTCTGGCCTTCAAGCATTGGTAGTACCTTTCTGCTTCCCTGTGCCTATATGCCTGCCCTTCTGTCAAGATAATGTGTTTTTCCAGCATAGTATCCCAGGATATACAATTCTAGGCTTCTGGATGATTGGCCCATCTTTGATTAGCTTCCAGGAGTAAGCTTAGGTGAGTTCATTGGTCTCCTCGGGGTCCAATCAGACCTTCTTTGTACTGCAACAGAGGACAGTAGAAGCAAGCCTCTTCTGAAACCTTAGCATACTCGTGGCTGCAGATGCAGCAGGGAACAACTCCCCTGAGGTTGACCTCTGGCCTCCACATGTGAGCTGTGGGCTGTGTGCCTTACCCCATATTATTCATATATGCTCATAATGAAAGAAAGAACTAACTAGAAATTTTAGAGGTAAAGTATATAGTGGCTCACTCAAGAGTTCAAAAAACTGGACCAAACTAGCAGAGGAATGAATTGGTAAACTTTGAAGACAGGTTATATAAAATCCGGTCAGAAGAGAAACCACTGCTGCTTCTAGAATAATACATGGGTTATTACATGAAAATCTTAGTGCTAGGCTTGGAGCATCTTCCTATTAGTTATTGGTCAAGGAGGCCCCAGAGGTCTCCAAAATGCACAGGCTATTGCCATTGCTCTTGGTTATTCTCATTACTGGATGGTAAGACCCTATTACTGAAGACATCATTTATTTTGATTGCAGGATATGGCAGTGCGAATGAGAAAATATGCCCCATAGGCTCAGATATTTGAACAGTTGGATCCCACTGACAGTGCTGTTTGGGGAGGTGACACAGCCTTTCTAAAGGCAGTATATCACTGAGGGAGGATCATGAACATTCATAGCATCACTGCTTCCAGTTTGCTCTCTCTGCTTCACGCTTGTGATTGAATGTCATTTCTCTGCTTCCTGACCTGGGTGTCTGCTGCCATGCCTCCCCTGCTATGATGGGCTCTACCCTTGGAACTTTCATTTATTAAAAAAAAAATTAAATATCAAACATGTATATAATATGATCATATCTATCCCCTCCTCCCTCTCCCAACTTCCTTCATGTTCTAATAGCCTTCCATAATTTCAATTATTTTTTTTTTGGTATTCTACTAGGTCTAGTTAGTGCTGCCCATATGTGCACCAGATGTGTAGTCATCCACTGGGGCATGGGAAAACCACCAGTGGCTGTATCATTTACCCATCTCTACTGGTGCTGAGTCCAGCATGGCCTTGCTGGGTACAGAAGGACATGGTTCTTGTCCCTGGGACAGGGCCAGCAGACAAAAGGCCTCCAGGCGTGTCGAAGGCTGCTGTGTGCATAAGGCTTGTTTGTATAATAACGTCCATGTTTAACATTCCTTCTTTAAGGAATGTCCTCCTGATAGTTAGCATGAGTCTGGAAGATCTCATACCTAATGTCTTAGCAAAATGGTAAAGGATTTGATCTTCAAGACAATCCTTAAGGCTGTGGAAAAGAACTCTAAAAATAACAATTAGAAAATATATAGTTTCTCAACTATGCAAAAACTAAGGATGCAATATGAATAACATGAATCTAAAGAAACAGCAGCTGCACTGTGTGCCAGTTTGCCAGAAAGATACTAAGAAAGCAAGTAAGGAGATTTAGGGACTGGTGGTTACAGGAGAGCCCATCCAGATAAGTGGTTTGTTTATGCTTAACAAAGGCAGACATATTCCTGAGTCAGCCTGGGGCAGAGAAAAGTTAAACCCAGGTGTGGTTGATATGTAATTTCAGGACTGGGTCCCACTCTACTAGTTTAGCATCTTAACAGAGGCTGGCAGATCTCTGAATTCTTTTGCAATGTTAAAAGAAAACATGTACTTGCTATTTCCTAAGAATTAAGGGGCTGAGGCCAAGGGATGCTGATTCACAAGTTAATCAAAAGGAAACCTAGAGTAAATGACTGGGTTGACATGTAAAATAAAAGACTGGGCTTAGATTCTGCTTTCTGGAGATGAGCTATCCAGAGAATTTTTTAGGATAGCAAGAAAGAACTGCTTGAAGAACTGACTGGAGCAGAGAATACCAAAAGAAAGCTGTCTAGAGAGAGCTGCCTGCAGATCTCTAAAGAAAGCAGATCAGAGAGAGAAAGAAGAACATGGAGCTTCTTTTGCCCTTAGCTGGTCTGCTCCTGTGGAAACACCGGATCCTGAGACATCCTAGAGGGACCCACTGCACCCAGAGCAGAGGGTAAGACACCTTGCCCACTACTCCACGCCCCAGAGTTACAACCGGAAGCCAGGTGGGCTTAAGGAACTAGCAGGCACCCAAACCCCCTCTGGAATACTACTTCCCTTCCACCCGGACCCTGGTTCTTTTGCCTGGGGCAGACCCTTAGCTGGTCTGCTCCTGTGGAAACACTGGATCCTGAGACAACATAGAGGGCCTACTGCATCTAGAGCAGAGGAGCCTGGTCCTTCTGCCTGGAGCAGACCCTTAGCTGGTCTGCTCCTGTGGAAACACCCCGATCCTGAGACAACCTAGAGGACCTACTGCATCCAGAGCAGAGGACACTTAGTTGGTCTGTGTCTGTGGAAACATCTGATCCTGAGACATCCTAGAAGACCTACTGCATCCAGAGCAGAGGGAGCTTAGGATCACAGGAACACAGAGACATCTGGAATCCGAGGAGATCTGACACAAGCAAGATAACTGGAAAGACAGACTCCAGTCAGACACAGTGAGCACAGGTAACACTAGAGTCAACCAGATGGCGAAAGGCAAGCGCAATAACACAAGCAACAGAAACCAAAGTTACCTGACATCATCAGAACCCAGTTCTCCCACCATAGCAAGCCCTGGATACCCCATCACACAGGAAAAACAGGACTGAGAATTGAAATCACTTCTCATGATGATGATAGAGGATTTTAAGAAGGACATAAGTAACTCCCTTAAAGAAATACAGGAGAACACAGGTAAACAGGTAGAAGCCCTCAAAGAGGAAACACAAAAATCCTTTAAAGAATTGCAAGAAAACACAACCAAACAGGTGAAGGAATTGAACAAAACCATCCAGGATCTAAAAATAGAAATAGAAACAATAAAGAAATCTCAAAAGGAGACTACTCTGGAGATAGAAAACGTAGGAAAGAGATCAGGAGTCATAGATGCAATGCATCACCAACAGAATACAAGAGATAGAAGAGAGAATCTCATGCGCAGAAGATACCATGGAAAACATTGACACAACAGTCAAAGAAAATGCAAAATGCAAAAAGCTCCTAACCCAGAACATCCAGGAAATCCAAGATGCAATGAGAAGACCAAACCTAAGGATAACAGGTATAGATGAGAGTGAAGATTCCCACTCTAAAGGACTAGTAAATATCTTCAACAAAATTATAGAGGAAAATTTCCCCAAGCTAAAGAACGAGACACCCATAAACATACAAGAAGCCTACAGAACACCAAACAGACTAGACCAGAAAAGAAATACCTCCCGTCACATAATAATCAAAACACCAAATGCACAAAACAAAGAAAAAATACTAAAAGCAATAAGGGAAAAAGGTCAAGTAACATATAAAGGCAGACCTATAAGAATTACACCAGACTTTTCACCAGAGACTATAAAAGCCAGAAGATCCCGGTCTGATATTATACAGACCCTATGGGAACACAACTGCCAGCCCAGACTGCTATACCCAGCAAAACTCTCAATCACTATAGATGGAGAAACCAAGATATTCCATGACAAAACCAAATTTGCACAATATCTTCCCACAAACCCAGCACTTCAAAGGATAATTGATGGAAAACGCCAACACAAGGAAGGAAACTACAACCTAGAAAAAGCATGGAAGTAATCTTCCAACAACCCCAAACAAAGATAAGTACACAAACATAATTCCACCTCTAATAACAAAAATAATAGGAAACAACAATCATTTTTCCTTAACATCTCTCAACATCAATGAACTCAATTTTCCAGTAAAAAGACGTAGACTATCAGACTGGATACATAAACAGGACCCAGAATTTTGCTGCATACAAGAAACGCACCCCAGTGACAAAGACAGACATTACCTCAGAGTAAAAGGCTGGAAAACAATTTTCCAAGCAAATGGACCCAAGAAACAAACCCAAGAAGCTGGAGTACCCATTCTAATATCAAATAAAATAGACTTTCAACCAAAAGTAATCAAGATAAGGAAGAACACTTCATACACATCAAAGGAAAAATCTACTAAGAAGAACTCTCAATTCTGAACATCTATGCTCCAAATGCAAGGGCACCCACATACATAAAAGAAACTTTACTAAAGCTCAAAGCACACATTGCACCTCACACAATAATAGTGGGGGATTTTAACACCCTGCTCTCTCCAATGAACAGATTGTAGAATGAACAGAAGCTAAACAAAGACACATTGAAATTAACAGAAGCTATGAACCAAGTGCATTCAACAGATATCTATAGAACATTTCATCCTAAAGCAAAAGAATATACCTTCTTCTCAGCACCTCATGGTACCTTCTCCAAAATAGGCCATATAATTGGTCACAAAACAGTCCTCAACAGATACAAAAAGATTGAAATAATCCCTTGCATCCTATCAGATCACCACGGACTAAGGCTGGTCTTCAATACTGACAAAACCAAGGGAAAACCCACATCCATGTGGAAACTGAACAATGCTCTACTCAATGATGACTTTGTCAAGGAAGAAATAAAGAAAGAAATTAAAGACTTTCTAGAATTTAACGAAAATGAGGAAACATCATACCAGAACTTGTGGGACTCCATGAAAGCAGTGCTAAGAGGAAAACTCATAGCTCTAAGCGCCTACAAAAAGAAATTGGAGAGAGCACACATTAACAACTTGACAGCACACCTGAAAGCTCTAGAACAAAAAGAAGCAAATACACCCAAGTGGAGTAGGCGTCAGGAAATAATCAAACTCAGGGCTGAAATCAACCGAGTAGAAACAGAAAGAACTATACAAAGTATCAACAAAACCAGCAGTTGGTTCTTTGAGAAAATCAACAAGATAGATAAACACTTAGCCAGATTAACCAGAGGGCACAGAGACAGTATCCAAATTAATAAAAATCAGATCTGAAAAGGGAGATATAACAACAGAAACTGAGGAAATTCAAAAAAATCATCAGATCCTACTACAAAGGCCTATACTCAACAAAACTGGAAAATCTGGATGAAATGGACAATTTTCTAGCCAGATACCAGGTACCAAAGTTAAATGAGGAGCAAATAAACCATCTAAACAGTCCCATAACCCCTAAAGAAATAGCAGCAGTCATTAAAAGTCTCCCCACCAAAAAAAGCCCAGGACCAGATGGTTTTAGTGGAGAATTCTATCAGATCTTCAAGGAAAACCTAATACCAATTCTCTTCAAACTATTCCACAAAATAGAAACAGAAGGAACACTACCCAATTCGTTCTATGAAGCTACAATCACACTCATACCTAAACCTCACAAAGACCCAACAAAGAAAGAGAACTTCAGACCAATCTCTCTTATGAATATTGATGCAAAAATACTCAATAAAATTCTAGCAAACCGAATCCAAGAACACATCAAAATAATCATCCATCATGATCAATTAGGCTTTATCTCAGGAATGCAGGGATGGTTCAATATATGGAAATCCATCAATGTAATCCACTATACAAACAAACTCAAAGAAAAAAACCACATGATCATCTCATTAGATGCTGAGAAAGCATTTGACAAAATTCAACATCCCTTCATGGTAAAAGTCTTGGAAAGACAGGAATTCAAGGCCTATACCTAAACATAGTAAAAGCAATATACAGCAAACCAGTAGCCAACATCAAACTAAATAGAGAGAAACTTGAAGCATTCCCACTAAGATCAGGGACTAGACAAGGCTGCCCACTCTCTCCCTACCTATTCAATATAGTACTGGAAGTCCTAGCCAGAGCAATTAGACAACAAAAAGAAATCAAAGGAATACAAACAGGAAAGGAAGAAGTCAAAATATCAGTATTTGCAGATGATATGATAGTATACTTAAGTGACCCCACAAACTCCACCAGAGAACTCCTAAACCTGATAAACAACTTCAGCAAGGTGGCAGGTTATAAAATCAACTCGAACAAATCAGTAGCCTTCCTCTACATGAAAGATAAACAGGCTGAAAAAGAAATTAGGGAAATGACACCCTTCACAATAGTCACAAATAATGTAAAATACCTTAGGGTGAATCTAACCTAGCAAGTGAAAGATCTGTATGACAAGAACGTCAAGTCTCTGAAGAAAGAAATTGAAGAAGATCTCAGGAAATGGAAAGATCTCCCATGCTCATGGATCGGCAGGATTAATATAGTAAAAATGGCCATCTTGCCAAAGCAATCTACAGATTCAATGCAATCCCCATTAAAATATCAACTCAATTCTTTACAGAACTAGAAAGAGAAATTCTCAAATTTATTTGGAACAACAAAATACCCAGGATAGCGAAAACCATTCTCAACAATAAAAGAACTTCTGGAGGAATCGACATACCTGACCTCAAGCTGTACTACAGAGCAATAGTGATAAAAACGGCCTGGTATTGGTACAGAGACAGGCAGGAAGATCAGTGGAATAGAGTTGAAGACCCAGAAATGAACCCACACAACAATGGTCATTTAATCTTTGACAAAGGAGCTAAAACCATCCAGTGGAACAAGGACAGCATTTTCAACAAATGGTGCTGGTTCAACTGGAGGACAGCATGCAGAAGAATACAAATCGATCCATTCTGATCTCCTTGTACAAAGCTCAAGTCGAAGTGGATAAAGGACCTTCACATAAAACCAGACACACTGAAACTAATAGAAGAGAAGGTGGGGAAGACCCTCGAATACCTAGGCACAGGGGAAAAGTTCCTGAACAGAAAACCAATGGCCTATGCTCTAAGATCAAGAATTGACAAATGGGACAATTGCAAAGTTTCTGTAAGGCAAAGGATACTGTCAATAGAACAAAACAGCAACCAACAGATTCGGAAAAGATCTTTACCAATCCCACATACGATCGAGAACTAATATCCAATATATACAAAGAACTCAAGAAATTAGACTCTAGAGAACCAAATAACCCTATTAAAAAATGGGGTACGGAGCTAAACAAAGAATTCTCAACTGAGGAAATGCGAATGGCTGAGAAGCACCTAAAGAAGTGTTCAGCATCCTTGGTCATCAGGGAAATAAATGCAAATCAAAACACCCTGAGATTCTACCTCACACCAGTCAGAATGGCTAAAATCAAAAACTTAGGTGATAGCAGATGCTGGCGAGGATGTGGAGAAAGAGGAACACGCCTCCATTGTTGGTGGGATTGCAAGATGGTGCAACCACTATGGAAAACAGTCTGGCGGTTCCTCAGAAAATTGGACATATCACTACCTGAGGACCCAACTATACCACTCCTGGGCATATACCCAGTAGATGCTCTAACACATAACAAGGACATATGCTCCACTATGTTCATAGCAGCTTTATTTATAATAGCCAGAAACTGGAAAGAACCCAGATGCCCTTCAACAGAGGAATGGATACAAAAAAATGTGGTACATTTATACAATGGAATATTACTCAGCTATTAAAAATAATGAATTTGATAAATTCTTATGTAAATGGATGGAACTAGAAAATATCATCCTGAGGGAAGTAACCCAATCACAAAAGAACATACATGGTATTCACTCACTGATTATTGGATTTTAGCCCAGAAGCTTGAAATACTCAAGATTCAACTCACAGACCACATAAAGCTCATGAAAAATGACGACCAAGTAGGGAGGCTTCAGTCCTTCTTAGAAGGAGTAACAAAATACTCAAGGGAGCAAATATGGAGACACAGTGCAGGACAGAAACTGAAGAAGGGGCCGTGTACAGACCATTCCACCTAGATATCCATCCCATGTGCAATCACCAAAGGTAGAGGTTGATGTGGATGTCAGGATGTACATGCTGACAGGAGCCTGATATAGCTGTCTCCCTAGAAGTCTGCAAGAGTCTGACATACTCAAAAGCAGATGCTCACAGCTAACCATCAAACTGATCATGGGGTTCCCAATGGAGAAGATAGTGTGAGAAGGCTGAAGGAGTTGAAAGGATTCGTAACACTATGAGGAAAGCAACAATCCCAACCAACCAGAGCCCCCAGGGTCTAAACCACCAGCCTGGGAGCGCTTAGGGAGGGACCCATGGTGTCAGCTATATATGCAAGGGAGCTATATATAAGTGGGAGAAGAGATCCTTGATCCTATGAAGGCTGGACGTCGTGGGGGGGATATTCGAGGGTGGGGAGGTGAGGTACGGGGGAGTGTGGGTGGGGGTACACCAACGTGGAGGCAGGAGGAGGGGGGAAGGGATAGTGAGTTCCTGGAAGGAGGGGGGGAAATGGGGTAAGGAGAGAACATCTGAAATGTAAATAAAATTTCCAATAAAAGAAAAAAAGAACATGGAGAGAAAGCAGGCTGGAAAGCTGTCTCCAGCAGAACAGAGGTCTCCTGCTAGCTTAGCCTCATGATCTGATTTGTTTTCGAGGCTCCCAGACACCCCTTCCTGAGAACCTTTCTGGTATGTATTGTGTGGGTGACCAGAGCAGCTGTGACTTCATTACTGAGGTCAAGTGTAGAAGACTTTTGTTTTGTTTTAACAGCCTTAATGTCCATTTTGCACCTCTTACATTTTTTTCTTTCCTCTTGTTTCAGAACGTTCCCTGAGTATTGCTGATTTGGGGCTATTAATAAAGATGTCTCCCATTGAAGCTTGAGCACACAGTCCCTTATCCTCAGAACTTTCTAGTTATGTATCTCTATTGACTGTTGTCCACTGCTCAAAGAGGCTTTTCTGACTGTGGCTGGGAGCAACCCAGGTCTTAATGCTAGAAGCTGGGCTCAAGGGTGTATCAGGTAATCAAGTAGCTATATGATGATGGCCATAAACCAAAATCATAATGAACAAGCAGACAGGCAGCTTCAGGAGAGATATGTAGTCTATAATTAAAAATAGATGGAAATTTTAGAACTGAAAATTACAGTAGCTGATACAAATATTAGGAATGGAGATGAAAGCATAAATGTTAAATAGATTTTTATAACAGAATAAATAGAAATGACTTAATTTGAAAAATAGAAGAAATTTTTTGAAGGAAACCAAGCAGACTGTCTGGGAACTTAAAGGCAATGCAAAGTTTTCTAGGAAGAATATGCTGAAATCTTAAAGAAGAATACAGGAGAATGGGGAAGAACAAACAACTCAGGAAATGTGCCCTAAAAGGAATGTCAGAAAAAGGTTCTGAATCTGATAAAAACCCTCGACTTAATTGTGGCTCTCTGGAGGCTACAGACCACTGGCCAGAGAGGACAAAAGGAGAAGAAGGGGTGGGAGGTGGCTGGCAGGGTTCCAACAGCCATGAGCACCAACTGCTTGACTTTGGGGATCAGCTTCAGTGAGACAGCTCAACCTTATTCAGGGTAAACAAGGGCTATACAGATCTTGGGGGGTAAGTAGGGATTTCCAGGGTAGGTATACATTATTGGCTAGGACAGGAATACTGCATTTACATGAAGAGAAATTCCATTGGGAAGAGAGAAAGTTAAACCTGTAATCTGACCATAGGCTCTGACATTCCTCAGAGGTTTTGGGTTACAGGCAGGAAGGGCTGACTGGTCATAGCACAGTACCTAATTACCATACAGTGGAAAGGACTGAGTGAGACTGATGAAGTGACTCATGCAGCACCTGCAGGAAGTTAAGTACAGGGCCATTCTCCACAGAAGGTCAGGTACTTATGCTCAGAGACACTCTGGAACTATCAGGCAGAGGAGGAAGCCCCTGAGAAAGGGAGTTCTCCATAGTGTGACAAGTTTGGAGAGCTTCTCCAGCCATGGTGGACTGCAACTTCAATTAGCAGTGCCTTCCTACCCTTAATAATCAAATTGAGGAAAAGCAAAGATAAAAAGGATCCTTCAACTCAAGAAATGTGCTAGTAGCATGCAGAAGAATGATATTACATGTGACCTATTAATATCAGAACAGTAATGCCAGAAGATAAGGGTATCTCTACAATGCCCAAAGCGGACAAATCTGTCACCTCAGAACTTTACTTCTCATAAATTGTCCCTCAAAAAGAAGAAATAATATTTTAAAATTAAAAACAAATTTTCTTTCTAGAACACCTGCATTACAAGAAATAACAGGATGTTTTTCAAGTTGCAGGAAAATGACACCAGATGGAAATTGGATCTATAAAGAGAATGAGGAGCATCAGAAATAGTACATGTGTAGATAAATTATAAAAGGCTGTCATTTTTTAAGATTTCTTTTAAAGTATAGGAGTCCTCAAAGCTAAACTGGTAACACTATGCTATCAAGCTTACATGTATTGAGATACTGTCTGTCTGTCTGTCTAGCTTTCTATCTATATGATGACAGCACCACAGGTATCAACAGGGAACTAAACGTAAGGATCCAACAAAAATATTGTACTGTCTACACAAGCGGCACAGGGTTCCTGTCACAGTTTACTCTAAGCTAGGGAAGCATTCTGAACTGGTTACAAAAACTATCAAAAGAAACAGCTGGGGAGTTAAAAAACTATCTTCTTTTTTTCCTTTAAAAAGGATAAGAAAAGAATAACAAGCTGGGCTTGGAGCCTCTTGTCTGTAAACTCACCATTTGGGACGGTAAGGAACGATGGTTTTCAAGAGTTCCAGTTCCTAGCCTATGCTAGAGTAAGACCATGTTTCCAAAAGAAAAGGGATGGAATGAGCAGGCCCCTCCCCCAACATCAGCTTAACTTTAAATGCATTATGCACATAAATTAGCTTTTGCTCATCCGTTGGGTGGGAGGTTGTTTGAACATATCTTTTCAGGGCTGGGAAAACAAACCCAGAGCCTTACACAAATAGGCAAGCTCTCCAATACCAGTTGGTAACCTCTAGCAAAAAAAATAAACTAAAAAAAATAGTTTTCTCCAGTGGAATTTCACCAGGCTTACGAACCACAGTAAACAGAAAGGCCCTATGTCCAGCAGTACAAAGCCACAGAAAATGAACTCAATGATATTTTTGAAGTATTATCTCATTGCTTTGCCTGTGCATTTTTAAAAAACCTTACAGGTCTTTTGCTTATATTTATGATTTTGATTTTATTTTTATGGGTTTTTGGTGTGTGTGAATATGTCTGTTGTGTTACAACCGTGGCTTGTAATCTGGACAGGACACACCAGGCTACATGGGAGCTCTATTGGTAGGGAAGAGGGCAAGGGTACGACAAAGACCAAGGGGAAACAGAGGGAAAGAAGTGAGGAGGGTCTGGCTTTTATTGGGTTGTGATGTAACAGCTCACAGGTAAAGGTGAGAATGAGCCAAAATGGATTCTGGGAATGTATGGTTATTGCCATGGCAACACATGGACAGAGGTGGGTGGGGTGGGTTGGGGGGGAACCCTGTTGCCTGTGAAGTGACTGGGTTGGGAGCAGATCTACCAAGCTGGTTCCTGATACCAAACAGCGTCACTGTGTCTGTATGTGGGTTTTGTTTTTTTTTTTTTTTTGCTTTTACTTTTCATTTTTTCCTAGTCAATATATCAGAATATATTGTATAAAAAGTCTATTTTTAATTAAAATAGAATATAAATTAAAAAATATCAGAAAACACAAAAATCATAAGGACACAACGTATCTAAGACATGCTTTCAAAACAGTAATAGTGAAACTGTTAAGGCTGAAGACTAGAGAAATTCACATTCTATCTTGGGACTTTAGTCTTCCTTCATTATCAATTGATAAGAAAAATATAAGACAAATTGAACCCATCAGCTTCTAGTCAGCATGTGCAGATCACTGAACTCAATAGCAGAATGAACACTTCTTAGAAATGTATGTGCAACGTTGCCAATACATACTATATTGGTTTACAAAATAAATTTCAGTATATTTCAAAAGAATTTAAAGCTAATAGAATATGCAATTTAAACCACAATGGAGTTCAACCAAAATAAAAGTCAACATGTCAGAAAATTAGTGTTAAGTATTTAACATATTCCTAAATATTCCACAGGCTGAAAAAAGAAAGCAAAATTGGAGAGAAGCTCGTATTAAAAAATAAAAAATACCTAGGTCCTCTTGGGGGCACTCCCAACAGCTGTAACTTGCTCTTGGTCCCCTGCTCTCCATTTTCAGTCCCACGCCCTGCCTGCATTCCCTGAGGAAAGCTTGCACCAGGGCAACCAGGTGATATGTCTCCTCCCACAAACGTGCCTCCAACTCCTTGCCTACCAAGTCCCCTAAAGCATACCCAACAGGGGTAAACAGTACCCTGTCCCCTGCACTCCATTTTTTAGCCTACAACTCTGCATCCCAGAGGTCCCGCTAACACCAGGGAAAACCAGAATGGCTAAAGTCCTAGAAAGAAAACAATCAAAAAGCAGGGCAATATGTCCACCCCCAAAGCCATCTATCCTACTTAAATCACGTCCTGGATGTACTAAAAACAGCTGAAGTACAAAAAAAATGACGTTAAATACAACTTAATAAAGATGATAAAGGCCTTTAAAGAGGAAATGAATAAATCCATTAAAGAAATACGGAAAATACAATCAAAAGGGGTGAAGGAAAGGGGAATAGAAACTATTCAAGACTGGGAAAAATAGGATAAATCAATAATAAAAAAAAACATGCCAGGAGCCAAACCAGGAAATTACCTGCTGTTCTGGGAACCTGGTCTCATGGTCCCAGGAACTTAAAGAATGTCTGGCATTCCCTGGGAGCCAGTATGGACAGTGGGATGGGTCTAAAGCAAAAAAGGAATTACAGTGGGATGGATCTGGGGCAATAAGGATCAATAGTGGGATAGCCCTAAGTAAATGACCCTCACCCAAACTTCCCGGTTTGCTGTGTTCTTTATAAACCTGTCCCTGAAATTAAAGTTCAGAGCTTGATCAGAACTCCAGACTTGCTCGAATTCTTTGTGTCTCTTGTCCTTTCATTCTTTCTCCCCTATCCCATAGGGTCGGGGCAAAAACACAAACTGAGGAATCTAGAAATGAAAAACCTAGTTAAGAGAACAGGAACTAGAATGTAAACATCAACAACTGAATCCAAAAAGATGGTGAAGAGTGAATCATCTGGCCAGAAGATACAATAGAGCCGAGGCTTGGTGGTGCGCACGCCTTTAATCCCAGCACTTGGGACAGAGGCAGGCGGATTTCTGAGTTCCAGCCAGCCTGGTCTAACAGAGTGAGTTCCAGGACAGCCAAGGCTACACAGAGAAACCCTGACTCGAAAAAACCAAAAAAAAAAAAAAAAAACAAAAAACAAAAACAAAAAATAAAAAAAAAGAAGATACAATAGAAGAACTGACACAACAGTCAAATAAGAATTTTAGTAACCTAAGAAAGAGATCCTCTAATACACAAGATGCCTACAGAATACCAAATTGATTGGACCATAACAGAAAATCCTCTGCCACATAATAATAACCACTAATATATAATAACAGATTAACAATCCCGCTTTAAATCTCTCACATCAACAAACTCATTGCTCATAAAAAAGACAACTCACAGATTGGGTTGAAAATGGGATCGTCATTCTGCTGCATACACAAAGTAAAGGCTAGAAAACATTCCAAGCAAATGGACCCCAAAAGCGGCTGGAATAGCTTCAATTTTCTATAAAATAGACTTCAACCAAAATTAATCAGAAAGATGGAGAAGGATACTTTTATTAATCAAAAGGAAACATCACCAAGAGGACTTCTTACTTTGAATAGTTATGCCCAAGGGAAGTGAACTACATTTCTAAAAAAACATTACTGAAGCCAAATCACACTGAACCCACAATTAATTAAATATGAGAGACACAACCCCAAATTTCACCAATACACAGGCAACCAAAAGAAACGAATAGAAAATTTTGACTCAAATGGAAATTTTAAAAAATATCTACAAACATATCACCCAAACACATAAACATAACTTTTTCTCATACCCTCACAAAATCTTCTCCAAACTGACACATACTCTGTCACAAGTCTCACCACCCTAGGAAAAGTTGAATACCTCCCGTACTCATTAGACTTGCCATGGGTTATAGGCTAGACTTTAACAAAAAAAAGACCCGAAATCCTACAAACTCATTAAACTTTAACAAAGCTCCCACTCAATGAAACCCCTGGAAAAGGAAAAAATAAATTAAAGACATTAGAATTCAAAGAAAAGAAGGCACAACAAATCAAAAATTTAAAGGGGCACAATGAAAAAACAGTTCTAAAAGAAAAGTTCATCACAAAGGGGCCTTTTATAAAGAGAACCCACACTAGCAACTTAACAGCACACTTGAAAGATCTACAAAAAAAGAAGCAAAAAACACCCCAAAGGAATAGAAAAAAGCGGGAGATAAACAAACTGAGGGCTGAAATCCCTAAAATACAAAAGGGAAAGATAATAAACAAAGAATCAACAAAACTAAGACTGGTTCTTTGGGAAATCAAACCCAAAATAACAAACCTTTAGCCAACTATGTAAAAAGGGAAGAACAGTATCCAAATTAACAAAAGCAAAATGGGAAAGGGATACATACAGAAACCAGAGGATTCAAAGAATCAAAAAACCTTTTATTCCATAAAATTGGAAAATAAAAACAAAATGGATGATTAGACAGATACCACAAACCCAAAATGAAATCATGAAGGTAAACTATTTAAATAAGTCCTAAAGGCCCTAAGGAAAAAAAATCATTCAGTAAGTCTCCCAATTTAAAAAAAAAAAAAAAAAAGCCCCGGACAATTTTTTTACAAACAAATTCTAACCCGACTTTCAAAAAAGAGCAAAAACTAATACTACTACCAAAAATATTCCAAAAAAAAGATATAAAAAGAACACGGCCAAACTGATTTTATGAGGGCACAATCACCCTGATACCTAAACCCCAAACACTCAACAAAGAAAAGAATTTCAACCCAAATTTTTCTTATGAAACACTGATGAAAAAATACTCAATAGTAAGACCTTTCAAACTGAATCCAAAACACATCAAAGACAGATCCCCGGATCAATAGGCATTCATCCCGGATACAAAAGATATTTCAAATATATGAAAGTCTATCAATGTAATCACCATAAAACAAACTGAAAAAAAATAAACCCCATAATTTAAAATTATTAGACACTGAAAAAGCTCGATAAAATCCAAAACACCCCTTATATTAGGGATTAGAGAAATCAGGGTACAGAGCACATACATAAACATAATCAAAGCAAAAAAATCAAACAAGCCCAATGCCACCCTCAAACTAAATGGAGAGAAACTAAAAAAATCCATAAAATCAAAGAATAAGCCAGTGCCCCCCTTTTCCTACATGGCAGAAAGGGGAAAAATCCAAATATATAAAAAACTCAAGAAATTCAAACCAAAAAACCCAAGTTAAACCAATTAAAAAGTGGGTACGTGCTAAAGAGAATCTCAAAAAAGGTATTTGAAAAGGCCAAAGTCTTAAAGAAATGTTCAAAATACTTATCTCAGGGAAACCAAATCCAGCTCTGGTTTTCCCTCCCAACCCCTCGAATGTTAAGATCCAACCCTTTGTTAGCAGAAGTGTCCCAAAGGGTTGGAGCAAAAGAACACTCCTCCATTTGGTGACAGTGCAGCCACTTGTACACTACCCTTTGGTAAAAAAATTTGGTGATTTCTCAGAAAACTGGAATAGTTGTACCTCAAGCCCCCCTAAATCACTCCCGGCATATACCCCCAAAAAATGCTCCCCCATCATACAAGAATTGCTCATTACGTTCATAAAACTAATTAGCCAGAACTGGAAACAAACCCAATGTTTCTTCACTAAGAAAGATAAGAAAAAATGGACAGTACCAATGGATACTATTCAGCCCTTAAACAAAAGACATCATGGAAATTTTTTTGGGCAAAAGATGATCTTATAATTCAAACCCGTAAAGTACCCAGTCCCCCAAAAGACATGCAAGTAGTACTCATTTATAAGAGTCAATAGGGAGGGAACCCATGGAAGGAAGTTAGGGAATTGGGGTTTAGGATCGGTGAGGGAGGACAGAGGGGGTGGCCCCAAAGCGTAGAAGAATGGTCATTTAATCTTTGACAAAGGAGCTAAAACCATCCAGTTGGAACAAGGACAGCATTTTCAACAAATGGTGTGGTTCAACTGGAGGACAGCATGCAGAAGAATACAAATCGATCCATTCTGATCTCCTTGTACAAAGCTCAAGTCGAAGTGGATAAAGGACCTTCACATAAAACCAGACACACTGAAACTAATAGAAGAGAAGGTGGGGAAGACCCTCGAATACCTAGGCACAGGGGAAAAGTTCCTGAACAGAAAACCAATGGCCTATGCTCTAAGATCAAGAATTGACAAATGGGACAATTGCAAAGTTTCTGTAAGGCAAAGGATACTGTCAATAGAACAAAACAGCAAACCAACAGATTCGGAAAAGATCTTACCAATCCCACATACGATCGAGAACTAATATCCAATATATACAAAGAACTCAAGAAATTAGACTCTAGAGAACCAAATAACCCTATTAAAAAATGGGGTACGGAGCTAAACAAAGAATTCTCAACTGAGGAAATGCGAATGGCTGAGAAGCACCTAAAGAAATGTTCAGCATCCTTGGTCATCAGGGAAATAAATGCAAATCAAAACAACCCTGAGATTCTACCTCACACCCAGTCAGAATGGCTAAAATCAAAAACTTAGGTGATAGCAGATGCTGGCGAGGATGTGGAGAAAGAGGAACACGCCTCCATTGTTGGTGGGATTGCAAGATGGTGCAACCACTATGGAAAACAGTCTGGCGGTTCCTCAGAAAATTGGACATATCACTACCTGAGGACCCAACTATACCACTCCTGGGCATATACCCAGTAGATGCTCTAACACATAACAAGGACATATGCTCCACTATGTTCATAGCAGCTTTATTTATAATAGCCAGAAACTGGAAAGAACCCAGATGCCCTTCAAGAGAGGAATGGATACAAAAAAATGTGGTACATTTATACAATGGAATATTACTCAGCTATTAAAAATAATGAATTTGATAAATTCTTATGTAAATGGATGGAACTAGAAAATATCATCCTGAGGGAAGTAACCCAATCACAAAAGAACATACATGGTATTCACTCACTGATTATTGGATTTTAGCCCAGAAGCTTGAATACTCAAGATTCAACTCACAGACCACATAAAGCTCATGAAAAATGACGACCAAGTAGGGGAGGCTTCAGTCCTTCTTAGAAGGAGTAACAAAATACTCAAGGGAGCAAATATGGAGACACAGTGCAGGACAGAAACTGAAGGAGGGGCCGTGTACAGACCATTCCACCTAGATATCCATCCCATGTGCAATCACCAAAGGTAGAGGTTGATGTGGATGTCAGGATGTACATGCTGACAGGAGCCTGATATAGCTGTCTCCCTAGAAGTCTGCAAGAGTCTGACATACTCAAAAGCAGATGCTCACAGCTAACCATCAAACTGATCATGGGGTTCCCAATGGAGAAGACAGAGTGAAGGCTGAAGGAGTTGAAAGGATTCGTAACACTATGAGGAAAGCAACAATCCCAACCAACCAGAGCCCCCAGGGTCTAAACCACCAGCCTGGGAGCGCTTAGGGAGGGACCCATGGTGTCAGCTATATATGCAAGGGAGCTATATATAAGTGGGAGAAGAGATCCTTGATCCTATGAAGGCTGGACGTCGTGGGGGGGATATTCGAGGGTGGGGAGGTGAGGTACGGGGGAGTGTGGGTGGGGGTACACCAACGTGGAGGCAGGAGGAGGGGGGAAGGGATAGTGAGTTCCTGGGAAGGAGGGGGGAAATGGGGGTAAGGAGGGAACATCTGAAATGTAAATAAAATTTCCAATAAAAGAAAAAAAGAACATGGAGAGAAAGCAGGCTGGAAAGCTGTCTCCAGCAGAACAGAGGTCTCCTGCTAGCTTAGCCTCACGATCTGATTTGTTTTCGAGGCTCCCAGACACCCCTTCCTGAGAACCTTTCTGGTATGTATTGTGTGGGTGACCAGAGCAGCTGTGACTTCATTACTGAGGTCAAGTGTAGAAGACTTTTGTTTTGTTTTAACAGCCTTAATGTCCATTTTGCACCTCTTACATTTTTTTCTTTCCTCTTGTTTCAGAACGTTCCCTGAGTATTGCTGATTTGGGGCTATTAATAAAGATGTCTCCCATTGAAGCTTGAGCACACAGTCCCTTATCCTCAGAACTTTCTAGTTATGTATCTCTATTGACTGTTGTCCACTGCTCAAAGAGGCTTTTCTGACTGTGGCTGGGAGCAACCCAGGTCTTAATGCTAGAAGCTGGGCTCAAGGGTGTATCAGGTAATCAAGTAGCTATATGATGATGGCCATAAACCAAAATCATAATGAACAAGCAGACAGGCAGCTTCAGGAGAGATATGTAGTCTATAATTAAAAATAGATGGAAATTTTAGAACTGAAAATTACAGTAGCTGATACAAATATTAGGAATGGAGATGAAAGCATAAATGTTAAATAGATTTTTATAACAGAATAAATAGAAATGACTTAATTTGAAAAATAGAAGAAATTTTTTGAAGGAAACCAAGCAGACTGTCTGGGAACTTAAAGGCAATGCAAAGTTTTCTAGGAAGAATATGCTGAAATCTTAAAGAAGAATACAGGAGAATGGGGAAGAACAAACAACTCAGGAAATGTGCCCTAAAAGGAATGTCAGAAAAAGGTTCTGAATCTGATAAAAACCCTCGACTTAATTGTGGCTCTCTGGAGGCTACAGACCACTGGCCAGAGAGGACAAAAGGAGAAGAAGGGGGTGGGAGGTGGCTGGCAGGGTTCCAACAGCCATGAGCACCAACTGCTTGACTTTGGGGATCAGCTTCAGTGAGACAGCTCAACCTTATTCAGGGTAAACAAGGGCTATACAGATCTTGGGGGGTAAGTAGGGATTTCCAGGGTAGGTATACATTATTGGCTAGGACAGGAATACTGCATTTACATGAAGAGAAATTCCATTGGGAAGAGAGAAAGTTAAACCTGTAATCTGACCATAGGCTCTGACATTCCTCAGAGGTCTTTTGGGTTACAGGCAGGAAGGGCTGACTGGTCATAGCACAGTACCTAATTACCATACAGTGGAAAGGACTGAGTGAGACTGATGAAGTGACTCATGCAGCACCTGCAGGAAGTTAAGTACAGGGCCATTCTCCACAGAAGGTCAGGTACTTATGCTCAGAGACACTCTGGAACTATCAGGCAGAGGGAGGAAGCCCCTGAGAAAGGGAGTTCTCCATAGTGTGACAAGCTTGGAGAGCTTCTCCAGACATGGTGGACTGCAACTTCAATTAGCAGTGCCTTCCTACCCTTAATAATCAAATTGAGGAAAAGCAAAGATAAAAAGGATCCTTCAACTCAAGAAATGTGCTAGTAGCATGCAGAAGAATGATATTACATGTGACCTATTAATATCAGAACAGTAATGGCCAGAAGATAAGGGTATCTCTACAATGCCCAAAGCGGACAAATCTGTCACCTCAGAACTTTACTTCTCATAAATTGTCCCTCAAAAAGAAGAAATAATATTTTAAAATTAAAAACAAATTTTCTTTCTAGAACACCTGCATTACAAGAAATAACAGGATGTTTTTCAAGTTGCAGGAAAATGACACCAGATGGAAATTGGATCTATAAAGAGAATGAGGAGCATCAGAAATAGTACATGTGTAGATAAATATAAAAGGCTGTCATTTTTTAAGATTTCTTTTAAAGTATAGGAGTCCTCAAAGCTAAACTGGTAACACTATGCTATCAAGCTTACATGTATTGAGATACTGTCTGTCTGTCTGTCTAGCTTTCTATCTATATGATGACAGCACCACAGGTATCAACAGGGAACTAAACGTAAGGATCCAACAAAAATATTGTACTGTCTACACAAAGGGCACAGCGTTCCTGCTACACAGTTACTCTAAGCTAGGGAAGCATTCTGAACTGGTTACAAAAACTATCAAAAGAAACAGCTGGGGAGTTAAAAACTATCTTCTTTTTTTCCTTTAAAAAGGATAAGAAAAAGATAACAAGCTGGGCTTGGAGCCTCTTGTCTGTAAACTCACCATTTGGGACGGTAAGGAACGATGGTTTTCAAGAGTTCCAGTCTAGCCTATGCTAGAGTAAGACCATGTTTCCAAAAAGAAAAGGGATGGAATGAGCAGGCCCCTCCCTCAACATCAGCTTAACTTTAAATGCATTATGCACATAAATTAGCTTTTGCTCATCCGTTGGGTGGGAGGTTGTTTGAACATATCTTTTCAGGGCTGGGAAACAAACCCAGAGCCTTACACAAATAGGCAAGCTCTCCAATAACCAGTTGGTAACCTCTAGCAAAAAAAATAAACTAAAAAAAATAGTTTTCTCCAGTGGAATTTCACCAGGCTTACGAACCACAGTAAACAGAAGGCCCTATGTCCAGCAGTACAAAGCCAACAGAAAATGAACTCAATGATATTTTTGGAAGTATATCTCATTGCTTTGCCTGTGCATTTTTAAAACCTTACAGGTCTTTTGCTTATATATTATGATTTCTGATTTTATTTTTATGGGTTTTTGGTGTGTGTGAATATGTCTGTTGTGTTACAACCGTGGCTTGTATCTGGACAGGACACACCAGGCTACATGGGAGCTCTATTGTAGGGGAAGAGGGCAAGGGTACGACAAAGACCAAGGGGAAACAGAGGGAAAGAAGTGAGGAGGGTCTGGCTTTTATTTGGGTTGTGATGTAACAGCTCACAGGTAAAGGTGAGAAATGAGCCAAGTGGATTCTGGGAATGTATGGTTATTGCCATGGCAACACATGGGACAGAGGTGGGGTGGGGTGGGGTGGGGGGGAACCCTGTTGCCTGTGAGTGACTGGGTTGGGAGCAGATCTACCAAGCTGGTTCCTGATACCAAACAGCGTCACTGTGTCTGTATGTGGGTTTTGTTTTTTTTTTTTTTTTTGCTTTTACTTTTCATTTTTTCCTAGTCATATATCAGAATATATTGTATAAAAAGTCTATTTTTAATTAAAATAGAATATAAATTAAAAAATATCAGAAAACACAAAAATCATAAGGACACACGTATCTAAGACAATGCTTTCAAAACAGTAATAGTGAAACCTGTTAAGGCTGAAGACTAGAGAAATTCACATTCTATCTTGGGACTTTAGTCTTCCTTCATTATCAATTGATAAGAAAAATAAGACAAAATTGAACCCATCAGCTCTAGTCAGCATGTGCAGATCACTGAACTCAATAGCAGAATGAACACTCTTAGAAATGTATGTGCAACGTTGCCCAATACATACTATATTGGTTTACAAAATAAATTTCAGTATATTTCAAAGAATTTAAAGCTAATAGAATATGCAATTTAACCACAATGGAGTTCAACCAAAATAAAAGTCAACATGTCAGAAAATGTGTTAAGTATTTAACATATTCCTAAATATTCCACAGGCTGAAAAAAAGAAAGCAAAATTGGAGAGAAGCTCGTATTAAAAAATAAAAAATACCTAGGTCCTCTTGGGGCACTCCCAACAGCTGTAACTTGCTCTTGGTCCCCTGCTCTCCATTTTCAGTCCCACAGCCCTGCCTGCATTCCCTGAGGAAAGCTTGCACCAGGGGCAACCAGGTGATATGTCTCCTCCCACAAACGTGCCTCCAACTCCTTGCCTACCAAGTCCCCCTAAAGCATACCCAACAGGGGTAAACAGTACCCTGTCCCCTGCACTCCATTTTTTAGCCTACAACTCTGCATCCCAGAGGTCTGCTAACACCAGGGATAACCAGATGGCTAAAGTCCAGTGAAAGAACACAATCAAAAAGAGCTAGGGCAATATGGTACCACCAAAGCCCATCTATCCTACTACATCACGTCCTGGATGTACTAACACAGCTGAAGTACAAAAAAAATGACGTTAAATACAATCTTATAAAGATGATAAAGGCCTTTAAAGAGGAAATGAATAAATCCATTAAAGAAATACAGGAAAATACAATCAAAAGGGTGAAGGAAATGAATAAAACTATTCAAGACCTGAAAATAGGAATAGAATCAATAAAAAAAAAAACATGCCAGGAGCCAAACCCAGGAAATTACCTGCTGTTCTGGGGAACCTGGTCTCAGGTCCCAGGAACTTAAAGAATGTCTGGCATTCCCTGGGAGCCAGTTATGACAGTGGGATGGTCTAAAGCAATAAGGATATGACAGTGGGAGGATCTGGGGCAATAAGGATTCAATAGTGGGATAGCCCTAAGAAATGACCCTCACCCAAACTTCCCGGTTTGCTGTGTCTTTATAACCTGTCCCTGAAATTAAAGTTTCAGAGCTTGATCAGAACTCCAGACTTGCTCGAATTCTTTGTGTCTCTTGTCCTTTCATTCTTTCTCCCCCTTCCCTAGGGTCGGGGCAAAAACACAAACTGAGGGAATCCTAGAAATGAAAAACCTAGTTAAGAGAACAGGAACTAGAGATGTAAACATCAACAACTGAATCCAAAAGATGGAAGAGTGAATCTCTGGCACAGAAGATACAATAGAGCCGGGCGGTGGTGGCGCACGCCTTTAATCCCAGCACTTGGGAGGCAGAGGCAGGCGGATTTCTGAGTTCCAGGCCAGCCTGGTCTACAGAGTGAGTTCCAGGACAGCCAAGGCTACACAGAGAAACCCTGACTCGAAAAACCAAAAAAAAAAAAAAAAAAAAAAAAAAAAACAAAAAAAAAACAAAAAAAAAGAAGATACAATAGAAGGAACTGACACAACAGTCAAATAAAATTTTAGTAACCTAAAGAAAGAGATGCCTCTAAATACACAAGAAGCCTACAGAATACCAAATTGATTGGACCATAACAGAAAATCCTCCTGCCACATAATAATCAACCACTAATATTATAATAACAGGAATTAACAATCCCTGGACTTTAATATCTCTCAACATCAACAAACTCAATTGCTCATTAAAAAAGACAGACTACCAGATTGGGTGTGAAAATGGGATTCGTCATTCTGCTGCATACATCAAAGTAAAGGGCTAGGAAAACATTTTCCAAGCAAATGGACCCCAAAAGCCGGCTGGAATAGCCATTCTAATATCTAATAAAATAGACTTTCAACCAAAATTAATCAGAAGAGATGGAGAAGGATACTTTATGTTAATCAAAAGAAACATCCACCAAGATGACTTCTTAACTTTGAATAGTTATGCCCCAAATGCAAGTGAACTACATTTCTAAAAGAAACATTACTGAAGCTCAAATCACACATTGAACCCACACATTAATTAATAGTGAGAGACATCAACACCCCACTTTCACCAATACACAGGTCATCCAGACAGAAACGAATAGAAATTATGACTCAAATGGACTTAACAAATATCTACAGAACATTTCACCCAAACACATGAGAACATAACTTTTTCTCAGTACCTCACAAAATCTTCTCCAAAACTGATCACATACTCTGTCACAAGTCTCACCACATAGGAGAAAGTTGAAATACCTCCTGTATCTCATTAGACTGCCATGGATTAAAGCTAGACTTCAACAAAAGAAGGAACAGAAATCCTACAAACTCATGGAAACTGAACAATGCTCTACTCAATGACCACTGGAATAAGGAAAAAATAAATTAAAGACATTAGAATTCAATGAAAATGAAGGCACAACATATCTAAACTTATGGAGCACAATGAAAGCAGTGCTAAAAGAAAAGTTCATAACACTAAGTGCCTTCATAAAGAGATCCCACACTAGCAACTTAACAGCACACTTGAAAGATCTACAACAAAAAGAAGCAAACACACCCAAGAGGAATAGACAGCGGGAGATAATCAAACTGAGGGCTGAAATCCCTAAAATACAAAGAAAGATAATAATACAAAGAATCAACAAAACTAAGAGCTGGTTCTTTGAGAAAATCAACAAGATAGACAAACCTTTAGCCAACTATGTAAAAGGCAAAGAGACAGTATCCAAATTAACAAAATCAGAAATGAAAAGGGATACATAACAGAAACCGAGGAGATTCAAAGAATCAAAAGCCTGTATTCCATAAAATTGGAAAATATAAACAAAATGGATGATTAGACAGATACCACTTACCAAAGTGAAATCATGATAAGGTAAACTATCTAAATAGTCCTATAGGCCCTAAGGAAAAAGAAGCAGTCAGTAAGTCTCCCAATTTAAAAAAAAAAAAAAAAAAAGTCCAGGGACAGATTGTTTTAGCATCAAATTCTACCAGACTTTCAAAGAAGAGCTAATACTAATACTACTACTCAAACTATTCCACAAAATAGATATAAAAAGAACACGGCCAAACTGATTTTATGAGGTCACAATCACCCTGATACCTAAACCACACAAACACTCAACAAAGAAAGAGAATTTCAGACCAATTTCTCTTATGAACACTGATGAAAAAATACTCAATAGTAAGACTTGCAAACTGAATCCAAGAACACATCAAAGACATGATTCCCAGGATCAAGTAGGCTTCATCCCTAGGGATACACAGATATTTCAATATATGAAAGTCTATCAATGTAATCCACCATATAAACAAACTGAAAGAAAATAAATCACATAATTATATTATTAGACACTGAAAAAGCTGCTGATAAAATCCAACACCCCTTCATATTAAAGGTATTAGAGAAATCAGGGATACAGAGCACATACATAAACATAATCAAAGCAATATACAGCAAAGCCAATAGCCAACATCAAACTAAATGGAGAGAAACTTAAAAGCATTTCCACTAAAATCAAGAATAAGCCAAGGCTGCCCATTCTCTCCCTACATCTGGCAGAGGGCTAATATCCAAAATATATAAAGAACTCAAGAAGTTCAACACCAACAACCCAAGTAACCCAATTAAAAAGTGGGGTACAGTGCTAAAAGAGAATTCTCAACAGAGGTATCTTGAATGGCCAAGAAGTACTTAAAGAAATGTTCAAAATACTTAGTCATCAGGGAAACACAAATCAAAACAGCTCTGAGGTTCCATCTCACACCCATCAGAATGTCTAAGATCAAAACCTTAAGAGATAGCAGAAGCTGTCAAGGATGTGGAGCAAAGAGAACACTCCTCCATTGCTGGTGACAGTGCAGCCACTTGTACAACTACTTTGGAAATAAATTTGGTGATTTCTCAGAAAACTGTGAATAGTTGTACCTCAAGCCCCAGCTATATCACTCCTGGGCATATACCCAAAAGATGCTCCACCATCATACAAGGAACCTTGCTCAATTACGTTCATAGCAACTATATAATAGCCAGAAACTGGAAACAACCTAGATGTTCTTCAACTGAAGAATGGATAAAGAAAATATGGCACAGCTACACAATGGAGTACTATTCAGCCATTAAAAAAAAAAGACATCATGAATTTTGCGGGCAAAAGGATAGATCTTGATAATATCATCCTGAGTAAAGTGACCCAGTCCCAAAAGGACATGCATAGTATGTACTCATTTATAAGAGTCAGATAGAGGGAGGGAACCCAGTGGGAGAGGGGATGTTGAGGGGAATGTGGGGTTCAGGATCAGGTGAGGGGAGGGACAGGAGGGATGGCCAAATGGCTGTGAGAATGAATGGAAATCTGCAACTGACAAGGGTGGAGAGGAGGGAGGCACCTACAGAAACAGAGACAAGGGATAAGAAGGACACCTAACAAGCAATGGGGGTGTCCTTAGTTGTGTCTCACAGCATTGAGTATATGGAACCTGAAGAGGCCACCTTCTGTATCCAGAAGGAATCCCAGTGGAGTGATAGTGACACCAACAAACCCCAAAAAATTTTCCACCCAAAATTTATCCTGTCTAGAAGTAATTCAGGGACTGAGGACAGAACAGAGAGCCAGGGAATGGCCAACCAATAATTGGCCAAACTTGAGACCTACCCTATGGACAAGCCCCAATCCCTAACACTATTAATGATATTCTGTTATGCTTACAGACAGGAATCTAGCATGGCTGTCTTCTGTGAGGCTCCACCCAGCAGCTGACTCAGACAGATGCAGAAACCCACAGTCAAACAGTGATTGGAGCTTGGGGACTCTTATGGAATAACAAGAGGAAGGACTGCGGTGCCTAAGAGGATAGAAACTCCACAGGAGCAGTGGTGGCACACACCTTTAATCCCAGCACTTGGGAGGCAGAGGCAGGCGGATTTCTGAGTTCGAGGCCAGCCTGGTCTACAGAGTAAGTTCCAGGACAGCCAACAAACACAACAAACAAAAAAAAAAAAAAACCTCCACAGGAAGACCAACAGAGTCAACTAACCTGGAGCCTTCTGAACCACCAACCAAAGAACATACACAGACTCGACCTAGGCCTCCCTGCACATATATAGCAGTAGTGCAGCTTGGTCTTCATCTTGGTCCTGAACTGGAGCAGGGCCTATCCCAAAAGCTTTTGCCTGTATGTGGAAATGTTCTTCTAGATGGCCTGCTTTGAATAGCCTCAGTGGGAGAGGATGTGCCTAGCCTCACAGAGACTTGATGCTTCAGGGTAGGAGGATACCCAGGGATGTCCCACTCACCTAGAGGAGACGAGGTAGGGGAAAGGGGGAAAGATTGTGGGAGGAGGTGACTTGGAAGGGGGGCAATAATGGAGATGTAAAGTGAATTAGCTAAATAAACAAGTAAATAAAACAAAAGGGAAAAAAATCCTCAATTTTCAAAATGTAAGAAATAGAAAAATAGAAATAGTCCTAGACCTAGAAAACCTATAATCAAAAGTCAAAGATATTTTTACAATGGAAACTGCCAAAATAGCTTCACTGATAAATTTTGTCATGCGTAAGGAATTAATATTAGTGATTTTACATTAATTCTTTTGGAAACAAAAGAACTTCTCGACATACTTTGTTTGATACTCTTGTAGAGTTTGATAAAAGAGTATTACTAAGTCATAGTTCATATGAACATGTGATATACAAATTCTCAACAAAATATTAACAAACCATATCCTGAGATATAACACATAATGACCAACTGAGTTCTGCAAAATACAATGTTAACTTGTTATTTCCAAATAATGGTGACCACAGAAGAATAAAGGAGAATAATCACAGGAGTTTATCAATGTATGTACCAAAGTACTGGACAAAACACCAAGGAAAAGTCAGCAAATGGGGACATAAGGTAAAATTTCAGTCTGCTTAAGGGCTTGTGGTTTGGTACCCAAGGTTCATGTGTCAGGCATTTGGTTCCTTCAGCTAATGGTACTAGAAATTTTTAAGAGGTGAGAACTATTAAGTTTGAGCTCCTCAAATCAACTGAGAGTTTGTCCTCGAATGGATTACAATACCTCACTTCTTTGGCTTTCTGGTTTGCAGTGTGATTTCTCCTTCCTGCAGGTTTTATACGCTATGGGGACTTGCCAGACTAACTGCTGTGTTTGTGTGGACTTTTAGTCTGCAGAATTTGAGATCAAACAACCAAAACCACCAACCAACAAACCAAACCAAACCAGACAAAAAGCAAACTATTTTCTTATGTAGTTTGCCTGCTTCAGATATTTGTTACAGTAATGGACAAAAAAAGGATCGATATAGGATATATATTTAATGAACTTATTAGTGACATATTGAATGGCTTTTCCTTAAGATTGGGAACACTGTAAGAATTTCTTCTCCAGTTACTTTGATTTTACTCTATATTGTATTAGAAGTCTAAACAAAGAAATAAAATAAGAACAAACAACGAAAGATGCAAAGCTTGCAAAGGCATAAATAACTAACTATTCATGCATAATATGATTGTGAACCTGAATCTGGTAAGAAGTCTACAAACCAGAAAAAAAAATTGGCATAATAAATGCACTTAGTGAATTGTGGTATACAATATAGATATTTAAAAACTAGTATTTTTCTAAATTCTACCAGTAAATTCTTTTTTTTTTTTTTTTTTTTTTGGTTTTTCGAGACAGGGTTTCTCTGTGTAGCCCTGGCTGTCCTGGAACTCACTCTGTAGACCAGGCTGGCCTCAAACTCAGAAATCTGCCTGCCTCTGCCTCCCAAGTGCGGGATTAAAGGCTGCACCACCACCACCCGGCACTACCAGTAAATTCAATGAAAAAATATATGTAAGATCATTATAATGAATTTTACAAGGCATTACTGAATTAATTTGAAAAGTTTAAATAAATACAGAGATAACATAATTTTACTGTCAATATTTTGAGTATGTTAGTTATCCCTGATGATTCAAATTCAATTTCCTTAACAGAAATTGATATGCTAAGCCTAAGCACTAAATACCAAGACTAGGCAAGAGACATTTTAGTAAGAAAAACAATTAGAATATAGTTATTCTATATTATTTATATATTTAAATAATGTAAAATTAAAATAATGCATACTCCACTGACATCAGAATGGCTATATTAATCAATAGTGCTCTCTGTATATGTATGTATGGGTATTCAGTTGACTTCTGACACTGTTTTGTGACACTGACATAGTTTTATGAAGAAAAAAATTCAGTAAATAACCCTTAGATAACTGGGTATCAGCATAAAGAAAGAATGAGTCTTGAGACTTAACTCAGAACACAAACACATACTCATACCCAGTATTCAAAACGGACTATGACTTATATGAAAGGTACACTTCTACAACTTTTACCGAAGAATATTGTCTTTATTAAGACACCAGTTTCAAGTAAATAAAAAGTAATTTATACACTAGGAAAGATATTCACAATGTACATATTGGAAGGAGGCTAAAATATAAGAGCCAAAATAAACAAAACTCTCTATGTTCAGAGATGAGTTGTTTATCTGATTGAAACTAGTTGGAAGAGTTGAGTAGATATTATGCTAGATAAAACATGTAAGTTTCTAATGTGCAGTATCCAAAGATGTTCATCATTTATTCGAGCATTTTATATTAAAACTACAATGATAGGTTATTTCACAAAATCCATGAAACAGTTAAAAAGAAAATGATAAAATCAGCCTTTGAAGTGACTTGGAGTGGCAGGAGCTCTGAGTCTTTGCTAGTGAGAGTGTTGTGCAGATGGTCCCTAACTAACAATGGTTCAACCTGCGTCTTTTCAACGGTATACTACTATAGTGATATGGATTCAGTAGATATAGACTTCAAATTTTGGATTCTGATTTTCCTAAAGCTAGCAATATGTAATACAGTTATCTAGGGAGTTCTGCTTGCTGACAGCCATGAGATCATGAAGAGCCTCAACTGAGGACTACAATGTATTATGCTGTAAGTACACTTTTGGACTTACAAATTTTCAACTTATAATGGGCTTACCGAAATAAATGCCATTGTAAGTGATACCATTTATATAGCTTTAGGAAATGGTTTGCTATGTCATATACAATTTAAAAAAGGAGCTGTAATATTATAGTACTCTATAGGACTATAGCTCTAGTCCTAGATGTTGATTTAATACAAAAAGAAAACAGGAGGGGGTGTAGAGATGGCCCAGTGGCTAAGAGCACTTACTGATTTTGCAGATGATCTATGTTGGGTTCCTAGCACTCAGCTCACAACTGCCTATAACTCCAGTCACAGGGTATCTGACATTTTCTTCTGGCCTTCAGAGGCATCTGTATGCAAATAGTGCACAAAAATGGTGCACAAAGTTCATGCAGGCACACACATGCACAAAAATGTTTAAAAAATCAATACAGACACAGAAACACACCCACTAGCTACTAAAGATTGTACACATGCTATAGTAGCTCAGTTGTTTTTCCACCTCTAAATCTGAAAGCAATTGAATGTCTATCAATAGAGGAAGCAATAAACCACTAGTAGTATACCTATACAATGCATTGCTATCAAGAAATTTAAAAAGCAATAGATTTCTAAAACATGCAATCAAGTATTTATATTCCTCAAGTCATGGGAATAAATATATACATATTTATATGATTTTATTTTTATGAATATTTAGACCATGCAAAACAACTTGAATTGATAGCAATCAGACTGCTGGTTATTTGGGACTGAGACGATATGGAATGTAATGAAAAATGAAACAGTAATTTTTGGTGTGATGGGTGTCAGTTACACAATATATACAGTAGTATTTTCTGGACTTGACATGACTGTTACATACATGAATTCAAGTGTCTGTTGTCTGCTCAAGACCTGCACAAGATCAAGCCAGTCAAAATACCAGTATGGATAAGATGAGCTCATGAAGCCCCACTCTTATCTAAGAAATGATCAGCAGTTAATGGCTGATAACTTGTCAGAGAAGGCAGAGTCAGTAGCCCTTACTCCAGTGGATGACTTGATACCCTTGCACACATTGGGAGCACTGTTGGCGCTCAGTGGATTAAAAGCAGAGGACATTAAGATAGGAGGGAGACAGGGTGGAGGAGTGTTGCCGGGAGTTGGGAGGGGAGCAGGAGGTATATAAAATCAAAACACATTAAATATACACATGAAATTCTCAAAGAATAAATAAAATGTACATTTAAGAAGAAACTAAGCAGAATTATAAGTAGAAAATATGTCACCAAAGGAGTCTGAGATTTCTAAACGTCAACAGCAGATGTTGTTTCCTGGATCACGTTGACTAAGCTAACTGCATAGGCAGGCACTGCACACATGCTCTGTACCATGGATTATGCCTAAGTCAGAACCTAGTTCTCAGCTAACTGTATTTCTTACTATTTCTACAGTCCAGATGAACTATGTACAGAATTTACTGAAGAGGTATGACATTTAAAGACATGGAGTAGAGTTATTACTTAGTATTGACTGGAATGATTCAATTGATAGAAAATGATCAGATAAAGATATTAGAAGAAATTAAAGCTACAATACTTAGAATTGCTACATCTTAGACTCCCTCAATTTACTAAGATTTTACTAAGTCATACCTCTTGTTTCAATATTATAAAATACTACTAAACAGGGAGCTGAGAAACCCTACTTTGGAGTGGAGAAAGGTAAACCAACATACTAGAGCATGCTCAAGTTTTCTTTTTCTTTGGCCCATGTCTCATGTCGCAATAGTCTGCTCTTGAATGAGAAATTTTAAATGTCATTCAGGACCAATTGAAAACCACTTGTATTTGCATTCCTTAAAAAGTAGAAAAAACATTAACCTTTTGTTTTATTGAATTTAAATGCCAAGGAAATGCTGATGCAGTCTTGGGAGACTGAGATACATTTATAAGGAAGAATAGATGTCATTTATTAACACAAAGAACAATTACTTGATAGGATGCCTTCTGACAAAAAGCAGATTGGTATTCTCATCATAGAAAAGGCATTATGAAAAAAAAATCTAGCCTAGACCTCTGAGACTTGAATAATTTAAAGCTGCATTTGGTGCAATTTGAATTTTTCTTTAGGGAGGCAAAGTTAAATACCTTTAATTTGTTCTAATTATTTCAAATTTGCAAGTTAATTATGGCTGATCATTAAATAACAAAAAGGACTATCGTCTCCATAGAGTTTTACCTCCTACCCTCTGCATTACTTAAGCTAGATTTTAGTATGCATGAATTAACTTTCTAAATAATCACACGGTTTGACTAAATGGCTCAGTAAAATGAGCTCTGATCCTCAGAATAAGCATTAATGGACATTAGAAATGCTACTGGGACTCATGTTACTTACATTATAAGTATTTTTAATGGAGCCTTATTTACTAATCTTTATGTACTGCTCAAGTTAGAATGCCATATAGATATATTCTCTGCTTTACTAGAGAAAAAGTCCAATCTTGGAGACAATAAAAACAAATGTCCATTTAACACCAACTAAATTCATGTTGAAATTTATGCAGGGATGTGATGATAGGAATTCACTTGTTCTTGCTGTTCATCTCAGTAAATCAATCTAGGCCAGACAGGCTGCTCACTGTGTAAAAGGAATTACTGATACATTACGTGACTCAGACCAGCAAAGGGAGGTTCAGTAACCAACCTTAGTGGAATACTTATATTCTATCTACTGCTTTCCATTTCCATGGGTACCATTTCTAAGTATACTGGCAAACAGTGAACATGAAGCCAGATGTCACATAACCAGACTGCTTACAAATTTTCTTAAAAAGTTATCCTAACTATCCTAGATATATTGTCACATCCTTAGAGAGACCTGTGATTGAATAAAATATTTTGAGACCAAAAGAAAATCTGCAGAATAAAACCCAATGAAATGTTCCATATGCTCAAATATCTGCTTTTCTACTGCAGAACCATAAATGTATATATCCAGTACATTAAATCAGAGAGCCTACTGTATGTTGGTTCTGTATTCAGGCATAGATGCACATGATGGAATAACTATCTTTGAGTATTTATGATTAAACAAGGAGTAACAGATAAATTCATATAGAGTTTAGTATGGTATTAGGATCATAATGTAAGTAAAACATCATAGGGAGGAGAAAACAGTAACAGGAAGCTTTGAAGATGGGTAGAAAAGAAAGAAGAGACTGAAGTAAGCGAGGTCCTGAAGAGGAGTGGTTAATTTTACTATGCAAAGGCAAGGGCAATGGCCTGGTCCCTGGCCCCATTATATAACACTTCTATGGAAAATTTATGTCATAGGCTGGGGAGATGGGCTCAGGTACCAGCGTTCACTGCTCTTCCAGAGGTCTTAGGTTTGATTCCCAGCACCACATGGTAAATCAGTTCCAAGAGATCTGACATTCTTTTTTGGCTTTCACAGGGACCAGACAAACATGTAGTATATAGCCTATGAAGACAAAACTTCATGTATATAAAAGTTAAAAAGAATTTATTCCAGATCCCTTCTAGGAAGAATAATGGTGTTTGGACGACAGGCATATTAGAGGTCCTATAGACATAATTGTATAGTTTAGGAAAGAACGGAGTGAGACTTTAGAAGCAGGCAGGGGAGTCTGGTAGTTGAGAAGACTAGTTTTGGTATTACACAGAACTAGTAGTGTTTAGCTATTTGTAAGTTCTGGCAGATATGATTTCCTAACTTGTCTTGGCTTCAAAGTGCAGGTTTTTGCTAGTAAAAATAAAGGAACTATGAACATTCAAATAATTATAGGACCTGCCTTAAATCTCAGTTACATGGTAAAATAGAAAGCTGTCAAGTCTTAAGTACTAATAAAGCCATATTTAAAAATAAATCCCATTCCTTTTATTCTCAATTCAAAATTTTGTGAAAGCTTTGAAAATAAAGGGAAGCTGATGCAAAAGATTATTTGAGCCAGGAGTTTGAACTGTCTGGGCAACACAGTAAGATATTATCTCAATACAAACACCTAAATTCTCTAAATCAGGCTAGCAATTTACATTAAGATATATAGATCCTGTTTGTTCAGAGTCACTCACTGACTTTCAAATACGCTTCCTGAGACTTTATAAGGAATTGAAGTTCTAACTTGCTCTTCCTACAATCCATGCAATAGTTCTCTGGAGCCAGATTGCTCAATAAAACAACCAATAAGAGCCCATCACAAGACTTTCTCAACTTCTTGAATCAAATAGGGTCAAAACATCTCTATCTAGGACTACAATTATTAAAGAGATAGGGACAAGTAACGTGAAAAAGTCAGTGAAGGTTTTCTAAGAGTCCTGAAGAAAGCATGCTATAGACCTGTTATCACACATTTAAGAAAGCCAAGATCAGTACATATGCACTGTCCCTAGCTTGAAGCCCCAGAGAAGGCCCAAGCATTGATACTGAGCAAGCAGCTTTGCAGAAATGAAAGTAATTCTGAAATTTAAAAAATTTTTGTTATTGCTGTTGTTAGTAAGTCTTATTCATAGAAGCACCACCCACTGAAGGTGTAGAACAGAAAGCTGGGTAGAAAAAGAAAAATGTAGCATTTTAGAAAGATTCAAAGAAACATGTAAAAGGCCCCATAAATGGAGCAGCCAGCTTTCAGCTTCAGAGTCATGATTACTACCATTTGTACGGGTCATGCCCGGCACTCACGTGAATCAGAGTCATTCAATAGTATGAAAACCCCAGAAGTGACTACAGATACAGTGAAAGGTTCTAATTACCCCAGTGTGTAGAGTCTAAATGAAACTGACCATGCTCTTTAATGTTGGTAGTGACAAGTAGTTTGCAGAGATACTCCTTTATGTTTTATCACATATTGTTTCCTGCTACTGGTTTTACCGTATAGTTACCAAGTGAACCACACTTTGAAATGTCTGCCATTTGAAACTGGTCATTTGAATTGTGATCTGTATAAAAGCCTTCTGTGTGCGTGCAGCCAAGTGTGATTCATCAGTCCTCACTGTTAGGTATGATGCTTTATTACTTACTGGAGACAAGTGAAGAATAGGGGCAGAGTTGCTAACTATACATAAATAACCTCTCAGCCATGGAAAACAACTATGACAGTGTGCTTAGTCTACTACTTCATTCATTAGACATGAGAGTTCCTCTTACATTGACTAAAGGTATGGCAAACAGAATCAGAGGATCCTACCACAGTTCCTAAGATTGCCTTTACTGCACATCTCAGCCACCATTAGCACATTCTCATGGTACAAAGCAAGAACAACGTTGGTACCATTCTAATTTCCAATGAAATGTTAAAGATATTCACTAAAATTACTGACCAAGTATTACAATAAAATATTTATTGGATGTCATGTCAGCCACAGCAGGATACCTGTTACACTCACACCAAGCATTACCAGTGTAAAGAGGATGCTGGCTGTTCTCATACTTGACAGGATTGGCATTACCCAGGGTGATTTTAACATCACACATCCTTGGGCTTTCTCTCTCAACACTCTCATTTAGTTGATGAGGACAAAATGTCCTTGGAATTTCTATAATTTATCTCAAGACACAGGATTTCAGTTTTCATAGATCATAGTGAAGGGGATTAGATAACACACAGTAATTTAAGGATGTGATGACTAAACAATACTGGAATATATTTGGTTAACTCAATCACTAAAGTCTACAAACACATACAACTATGAATCACTCAACCAAACTATAATAATACAATGGAGTTGTGCTAAACGAGGGGGCATGGAAGGCGAGGCCCTGGCACACACAGCTATCCTTAGCGCCCCAAGCACTCTCAAGATCACTATGAAAAAGAAGCTGAAGTATCTGTCAGACCAGAGGACTCCAGGATGAAGTTTAAATTATTATGAACAGATACAGATCTTTGAATATTATTAAGAGAATTCTTGTTCAAATGCATTTGTCAAATCAGCATTTTCATCCTGCTATGTTTTTCTTTCAAGGTCAGAAAGCTTATAAAAATGAACTAAGATACTCAGTCATTTTTAAAGTAAATAATACACATGTGTGATTAAAATACTTTAATACTATAACATGGAGTAGTTACATACCAACTGTAAAATCAAGATTAACGTGTAAAAAGAAATCAATACTTTCTTTTTGCAACTTCTTCCCTCTTTACACATTTCAATTTTTAAAAATAAGGCTTGTTTCAATCCTATTTTGAGAAAGGACCTCCCTATGTAGTCCAAGATTTAAAATCACAATCCTCCTACCTCAGTTTCTGGGTTGTGAGGGAAGAGAGGCATATACTGGCATGCTCTGCTGAGATTACAGCTTTCATCTAAGAATGACTGCAGACATCTCATCATTTCCAAAGACAGTACAGACAAGTCCTATATCTTGTCACCCAGCCTTCCTAAATGTGAACATCATACAGAACTACTTCACTAAGAAAGCAAACAAGACTGAATTGTTTCTCCTTATATGTTTAATTACTTTTCCCCAGGGTAATATTTTAAGATAAAGCCCATTTTTTACCCCAGCTTCATACAAGGACACATCAAGAAAATAAACATGCAGCCAGTTAGAAAGTTCTATCTTCTAAAATTGAGAAAAGAGTAAATCCCGCTAAACCTTCCAATCCATTTTCCTTTTAAATAGAAGCTCAAGTTGACTAAAACAATATATAAATATGACTATATCTAATTCTTCTATACAATCTGATACCTGCTTGGTCCAGCATTATCCCTTCGCTAGTCTGTTATTTTGAGCTGTAGCACTTTCAGGCTGATAGACGGTGGGACACCAGTGTCAGTGGCCATACAGCACAGGCATCTATATCTCAAAGGAACAACTATTCTTTCTAGATAAGGATTCTTCTTTTGATGCACACAGTGCTTCTGACGAAATTGCCATCCATGGACTTACAGGACATCTTATCCACGATCACAGCATTTCATACAGTACTGCTTCTCATCATTTCCCTTGAGAGAAGTGAAGTATGGTGAGTGCTCACACTCAAGCTACTGATCTATGCTTAGTACCTCTCTCCATCATTGTGAAGCGGCATCTCCAGAAAAAAGTAAATGACCTTTTTGAAGACTCCGTTACAGAGTCAAATAGGTACTTTGTGGGAATTAAACAAGTTTCTCTAGGATGCTCTACATCCTGTTGATGTATGGACACGGTTTTCTCCCATATCTAGGATCCAATGGTTAGGAAAGAAGGGCAGGCACAGGAATGGCTCCATTCACTATCACTCTGCTGATGCTTTAGAGAAATTTTTGCTTCTCTCTCCAATAACCTTAAATAGGAAATTCTTCTGGTAGAAAACAATAATTTCACAGAACTAGAAGTTGACATGAAAATTCATACCTCTCAATTAACAGGCAAGGAGGGAGTTACTATACTATCTGGGGTGACTGATCATGATTACCAAGGGGAACATGGGTCCTTTCTATACAGGGGAGGAGTTTGCTTAGAGTATAGAGTCTCCATTAGGATATCTCTTAGCACTATTACCATGATGAACGTTGATAGGAAGCTATAACCCATTTAAAGGAGAACCACAAATGGCCTAGCATCTTTGGGGATGAAGGTTTAGATAGCCCTATCAAATAAACATTAAGATGGCTGCTTATGGCACATATGGTAATGGAAGAAAGCATTTATAAATATTAGCCATGGCCAATATTAATTATAAATACTTTTAATTTACAAAGATGAAGACTGTGGTAATTTAAAAATTACCTTCTAATTTTTTTCTGAATATGTCAACATATGTTTATTGGTTAAATATTTTTGCTTCCTTCTTTTTCATAAATCTGTATCATATACCATTAGCTATAGTAAATATTTACATTCTAACTTCTTAGTTATAAGGAGAAGAGGGAGTAAATATTCCCATTGTACCCTCTTGGGAAGGGGTCTGTATGAGTTCAGTGATTTGCAGGGTAACTGTATAAGGAGATGGAGAAATGAACATTTCACTGTTATTTAAAGGTTAACTATGGATTAATGATATGTGTGACAACTTTACAAGGCATGGGCTGTGGTGTTTTCCATGTGTCAAAATGACCAGGCTAAAGTCCTCAGTCAGTGAAATCAAACACTGACAGTAGTTGTTATTGTTGATCAAGGTAAGCTACAGATGTAATTAAAGATGTGAAATCCTAGGCAATTTGAATGGGAATAATTTTAGTTCTTCGAAGTTGAAAGGCAGAGCCAGAACTTTTCTGAAAAAGAAGAGATGGCTTCTGAGGTTTGCTGCTTGGTTGTGTTTCCCAGTTCTAGCTCCCCTTCCTGGTTGGTTTCTGACGAAATTGCATCCATGGACTTAAGGACATCTTATCCACGATCACAGCATTTCATACAGTACTGCTTCTCATCATTTCCCTTAGAGAAGTGAAGTATGGTGAGTGCTCACACTCAAGTATCTGATCTATGCTTATGGGGTTCAGACTCACCTGGCCAATACTGACCATGAAAGCAAACTTTGCAACATGTCTCACAATATTTATTTTTTTCTGATTTCTGTTTCTCTGGTAAACATGACATCAACAACAGAGCCTCTGTCCATCAGACAGGGCGAGGATCAGATTCAAGGTTAAGCAGTTAAGGCTCGCATACAATGTATACCAAAGTAGAAAATGGCAAACAGCAAAGCAATGCAGAAAATCAATCTTCACCACAGGAGCAATAGGGAAAGCAAATGAGCTCAATATAAAAACTTCTCTGTAGGATTATAAAAAATTAACACTGTTTCATATGCAGACGTGAGTTCTTCTGAGATAGCTTGTAACTAGTGCAAAGCATCGTCGCTGATCAAGATGGCTGTATTCTCAAATACTTTAACATGCTTAGGAGCAAGGTCATTATATTTGTAGCTTTGTATCTAATAACTCTTCAACTAGTCTAGGTATCCACAGAAAGTTTACATAGATGCTTCCATAAAGAATAACCCCCTTTTAAAAAGCGTAATGGATGCATTTACTGTATGCATTTATTTGTATATTATATGTTTATATGAATGTTCAGAATCTAAAAATTACATTTTTAACTATTTCTAGGCAGTTAAAAAAACAAACTTAAGATACTGCTAGTTAAAATTAAAATTGTTTATGGCATTAAAAAATTATGCACTTTCACAGGGAACTCTGTGGATTTCTGAAAACAAGAATAAATTAACTTAATAATCACTGTTCTCAACCTTGCTGCCTGTACACATTAGGAGGCACATAAAGGTCTTATGTATCAATGGGATGGTTGTTTGTAACATGATTTTTGGCTTCCATCTATTTTGCTTAGTGTTTAGTGTAATGCAAAACATTTAATGAGTAAATATTTCAGTTGTATAAATGACACAGCACAATATATTTAGAGATTTATCACAGGAATCTATTCCTACACATATTTTATCAGTTGGCTTACATACAGTAGACCATACCAAAAGTTTATCAACCAGAATCTGTAGGCCTCAGACTGATCTGTATTTATTGGTTCCTGTAAAAACAGTCGTAAGAAGTGACACCTGTGAATCACTTGCCGTCCTCAAGTCTACTGCTTTTCTCTATCTCTTGAGAAAGTGATAAAGAGCCAGGATGCCACCTGTGCTCCATATTGTGACAAGAACTTATACCTTTCAGATTTCAGCAGGTCACAGAGTTATTATTTAAAAAGAAATCAACTGCTCACCCATAGCAAGCGCTAGAATGAGGTGTACAAAGGCTCAAGTAGTGATGAAACTTTCAATTTCCCAATCCCATTAATGCTTGGAAGAAAAGTACTTCTGAAAAGTATTTATGTAGATACTTAGAGCATAGAATCACCGCTATTCCATCCATTCACTACATTAGGTAAGTTGTAAATGTTTACACAATTTATTACCACTGCTTGTATTTAACTAGCCACAGCTAGAGTACTTTTAGGAAACATCTCTGATTTCTATCCCCACACTCTGTATCATATGAGCAAATATAAGTCCCTGGGAAAGGCTATGCAGTTAAAAATAATTCACTATCCTGAAAATCCTGTGAGTTACCATATAAGGAAATGTCCCAGTAACTAACTGAGAGACCATGTCTTGTAATGTACTAAGATGACCAATCTGATTAAAAAGCATCTAGAGCCAGGAAGCTAAGTCAATGAAGATACAAATTCTAAGCATAGGCAATGCCAGATATGGGAGTGGATTGGGCAGGAGGCCTTCTTTTCCTATTTGAGTGTCTTCTACCTGAAAAGTAACAAAATCATGCAGACACAATAGCTGGGAAGGGCCCTCAGTGGCCTTTCCCTTCAGGCTAGTAGCCATCCTTGGAAAGCCAGTGTTTGGTGCAAGGGTGAAGAAAGGTGTCCCCACTTGAAGCACAGGAAGGCAGTTCTGCTGAAGAAGGTTCACAGGCCCAGGCATGACAAGCACAGGCACCAGACTATGCTGGCCTTACTTCTTCCCATAAAAATGTGTACTTATAATGAATTTATATATTTCAGTTGTTGGTTACACATAATTTTTAAATATTAAATTACTAGTAAACAGTCAATATCACAAACAGGATTGGAGAGTTTCTGTTCTTCTTTATGGTATCACGCTTATGGTCTATGGAGAGATGGCAAACAGTTATCTTGGAAAATTCAGTTAAAAAGAAATTCCTAAACAGTGCAAATAGGTGCAAGTGTGCAGGAAAATCTTGCTGGGGGTTCATGGGAAGACTTACATATTCTAAAGCAAAGCTTTGCACCACTTCTTCAGTTCTCAGTGATATTTAATTCACTTAGAATTTTGAATAATACCAAAACATGACACATTTTAAAATTTGAGAGTTTAGTTGCTTCAAGTGATGGTTAAGGCAGTACAATAATCATCACAACCAAAAGTTTCACCGTTTCTGCACACCCCAAAGAAACATTACATTGATGTGCATTTATGCCACATTTCCCCTCCCACAATGGGTCATCACTGATTTACAAGTTTCACCTATGGACTTGCTCCTTCAGGACATTTTGTATAAGTGGAATCATAGTAACCATGCTTTAGGTCCATGCATACCCTTCTGTGCAACAGTAACCTGCTCCTTTCTAACACCTCTGTTCCACTGTGTGGTGACATAGGACATTTCATTTTTCATGTATCAGCTATACATCTATAGTACCTCCTCTTTTCAGTTACCACGAGCAAACAGAGCTATGAGTGTGCACACAGTGCTCCATATGAATGAATATGTTACATAGTGGGATTTCTGGACAAGGGGGAGTCAGTGTTTAACTGACCACTGTACAGTTATTAAAAAAGGCAAAGAATTTTTGAAAATTGTACTGTGGTTCTAGAAAAATACTGAAGAAAAAGAACTTGTTCCAATTGAAAACAACTTGAGAGATGGAAAGCAGGCCCCTGAAGCATGGCCTCCAGCATCTGGTAACCATGATTCTACTCATAGGTTCTGTGAGAACAGGTGAATGTGTGATATACACACCTTGAAAACAGACACAGGCACCAAAGAAAAGAAGTCTGTGCCTACAGTAAGTCCACATATCTATAGTTAACTGATTTTTGAGTAAGGAGATAAGAAAGCATACTGGGGAAAAGACAGTTTTATCAATAAATGGCATCACATGTAAAAGAACAAAACCAGGTCCCCATCATTTATTAGCTCAGTCTCAAATAGACTGAAAGCTAAATGTAAGACTTGCTACAATAAAAACTGCTAGTAGGCTGCTAGTAGGAACATAGGATAAACTCTCAGGACAAAGTGATGGGCACTGCTTTTTTATTTTATTTAATTTTTTTTTGTGACACATTCATTGTGCACCTGAAATAAAACAAAAAGACAGGATAAACTAAAAACCATCTGTGCAGCCAAGGGAAGAAGCATCAGGTTAAAGGGATGCTATATAAAGTAGGAAAAAGTATCTGTAAAGGATATATCTCAAAAGTATTAATATATAGAATTATAAAGAACTGAAGAAACCAACAGGAAAAAAAAAACTCCAAGTAGCTCGATAGTAAACATGGGAATTATACTTAGGCAGACATTTCTCAAAAGACATTACAAATGCAAATAGGTGTATGAAAAAAAAAAAAAAGAAAAGGAAGGAAAGAAGAAAGGAAAAATATGAAGGGAAGAAGGAAGGGAGAAGAGATGCCTGGCAGATGGGCTCCACAGTGTCTGTCTCCCTCACACCTCCTTCCCGTTGGGTTCTCACAGGCAACTGTTTCCTAAGGCTACTGTTTTTTCCTGAACCTTTCTTTTTCAGAGATTAACACCTGCACTTATAAGTCTAACTCTAACACCCATGACTTCCAACTGAAATCTCTAACTTTGGTGTTTTTAAAAAGATTTAGATCCATTTCTTAGTCATGTATTTATTAGAGAGCTTAGCCTGAGAACCCTCTGTTAACAATCCAAGGCTAACTATGGCAGAGACTCCTGTAAACGTCCAGGGACACTCTCATGCACAGTATTATTTTTAAAGCTGCAACTAATTAATAAAAAGAGCAAAACCCAGCACCCGACTTTTATACCAGTGTTCTTCAGAATCAAGTTAGTCATCTCTTCACTGATCTGTTCTCTCCCTCCATATCACCCAGGCTCCAAACCTGGGAGCTGATACCCAAAACTCCTGCAATCTAACCTAATGAACAAGTTTATTCTTCAGTTTAATGTTCCCTTCATCTTGTAGTTACAGAGATACATTCCTGCCCTGGTCTTCACACACAAATGTCAATTTCTGCCTCAATCTAAGAGACTCTCCAGCTCTCACTAGAAGAAGAGGGAGAGGAGATCCCTACTCCTGGATTTTCTTTTTTTGTTTTTTGTTTTGTTTTTGTTTTGTTTTTTTTTTTCGAGACAGGGTTTCTCTGTGTAGCCCTGGCTGTCCTGGAACTCACTCTGTAGACCAGGCTGGCCTCGAACTCAGAAATCTGCCTGCCTCTGCCTCCAAGTGCTGGGATTAAAGGCATGCGCCACCACCGCCCGGCTTACTCCTGGATTTTCAATGTCCTATTTTATCTTTCAGGATTTTGCTCAGATTCTATATATAGATGTGTATCTTTTAGTTTCTATGCTTCTTACATAGCCCTTAACTGAATAAATTATAAATATTTTTGCCTTTTTTGGAAAAGTGTACATTATTAAAAACTTAATTACAACTAATAATTTCAGAAATTCTTTTACCTTTAAGAAACTATTTTATTAAGTATATTTTATTTTAAAAATCCTGCAAATAAAATATCATACATACAAAGTAATGAGCCCCAAAGTCTATACAACTTACTGAACTTGTTTAGAGTAGGAATCAGCATTCTGAACAGAAGCTGTGATGCTTCACATGAAATGTTACACTTTCAGCACTGCAAACATTTTATCCACTTATCCACCAACCAAAGCAGACAGACAATGCTGTCCAGGAGAGAACATGGGGCGTCTATCCATCACTGAGTCCTGACCCTCCTTAGAGTCCTGAAGGTAGTGGCTTCCTATGCTTCTGCTATAACCAGCAAACGACTTTTATTTATTCAGCGGATGAGATCCAACCCAGAATCTCAGTATGCTAGGACAATAGTCTGAGCTACATTCCCAGCCCCTACTTAATTTTTTAAATAGGTATTTAATAAAGTGTTTGGTTGAAGAGAGTAGATAATAAAGTTTGGTTAAAGAAGTGCTTAGCATTCTATGCAGGTGCAAGAATAGTAAGAAAGTTAGGAGACTACTTAATTAGAAAACAGCTACTTTATAAAAGTCTTCTTTGTTCAGTCAATAAACAAACATCCAAGGAATTCAGTAATAAAAACAGGCCTGTGAACAGTCAGAGACACTGTGAATTAAGTCAGCTCCATCTTTCTGTGGTAATTGCCTTCCAAGGGCTTGGCTCAGCTGTGCCCTATGATTTGATCTTATTGTCATTAAGGCCTTGCATATTATTTATTTTCATTCTATAGCGTTTCTGCAGGAAGGCAGCGATGGAAGCTCCCTTGTCTGTAATTCTTCCCACAGATAATAGAAAATAAATTGCAATTAGATTTTGGTAATTGTATATAATTAACTCAAAATGAGCTGTTAATTATAAAAAAATATGTTTTTTAACTTTCTCATTATCTCATTTATTTTACTTCCAAATTCTTAATGCCTCACTTGAGTCAGTTTGATATTTTAAATACACGGGGTACTTTAATACTCAGATAATTTAAATTTCCAAATAAACAAAATAAGCTTACAATTAAATTTTATCTAGGGAGTTCTTTTATTAATGTCAAAGAGCTTGCAAGGTAGAAAGAAGGTCATTCTCATAACGGCTCACGGTTATGTCTTCTTAAAGCAGCAGGCCTTCTCGCTCTGATACTACCACCCGGGCTGCTCACAGCCGCACAATCATCTCCATGGGCAGCTCTACCACTGTCTGCATAAATGGAGGTGAAAACCATTTCCATAACCAATTGAATCCAGGAGAATTTACTGTCTTCTCTTTTTAAATTTCATTTTATATTTAAAAGTTTAAGAGCTGCTGAGTGAGAATTCTTGGCTTTCAATGACTATCACACTGTCAAAGCAGTTACCAAAGCTGCTTCTAATTTTTATATTAATACTTTCAGTTTATATTTTCATCATCATAGGCATATTAGGAAATCGTTTTCTGGAAGAAGGGTATAATCTTACTTTACTATCTTCCCAATTTAAAATCATAGAGCATATACATCCTATGTTCTGGAAACCCTGCTTAGAACTTGTCCATATCTTCACTGCAGCACTAACTTACCCATCGTCATGTACACATCTGACCACCATGAAGGTTAAATTTCAGAAATCAAACATGAGAATTTAAATAGCTACAAACTTTTAGGAAAGAATTAACATGGTTGTATTAGTTATCTGTACAGCAATGGCTGCAATATCTGACAGAAACAACTCATGGGAGGAAGGTTTCTTTTTTCTTTTTTCATAGTTTCAGGTTCATGGATGCCAGAATGAATGCAGGAACTTTTCTTTTCCTTTTAAAAATTCACTGTATATTGACATTGTCATTTTGCATGACAGCAGACCAGGACCCACAGAGTACTACAGGAACCAGAGGCCAGATATAACCTTCAAAGACCAATCTGTTAGTGACCCATTGCTGACATGTGGGCTCACTTCTTAAAATCTGCCAAATGGTGATGGGGAAAAAGAGTTCAAAACACAAGTCTCTGGGGGGTACATTTCAGATTCAAAACATATCAGTTTTCAAGTATAATTTACAATAATAAATTATTCAAAGTATCTTGTAAAAGTAACTCTGGCCTGCCAACTTCATTTTGGAGGAATTTATAACTTAAAAAAGTACTAGAATACTGAATATGTAGATTTGCTTTTGGTAGGATGGCCGTTTTATTACACTAATCCTACTGATCCATGAGCATGCTATATTTTTTTTTCATCAGAACAGTAGTATTTAGGTTTCCCGTAGGCCCCTGGCCTGTCTAGTCTCAGGTTCTTGACTATCCTAGCACTGTCAGAGAAGGGTTACATCTCAGGGAGTGGCCTTAAATCAATCAGCTATTGGGTGGCCCTGTGCATGCTGTCACACTGATTTGAGGTTACTGTGTTGTTTCCTCATTCCTTTCCCAGTCCATATCCGCTGTAACAGTTCCCTGGTGGAATTAATAAAATCACTCACGTATACTATCACTTCACCTACAAATAAAGATACTTTGACTTCTTCCCTTCCTATTTGTGTAACCAACCAATATCTGATTTGATTTAAGACCCATTCCATGAGATGGTACCCATCTCTGACACTGCTAGATTAGCTAAGAACCTGAAACTAGATAGGTCAGGGATCAATGGGAGATGGAAATACTGCCATTCTGGTAAAGGAATGTAGCAATAAAATGATTGCTAATGACATTCTGCTCCTTCACCAGTCACCATCAGAGAAGTTTCCTCCTGCAGCATATGGGAACAAAAATAAAGACCCACAGCCAGACAATTTGCAAAGAATGAGAGACCTTCCTTGGAGCACTCAGCCCTATGTCACCATCAAATCCCTCTCATCAGAGGTCAGAGAACTCTGTGGAAGAGAAGGCAAAGAGTTTCAGAGCCAGAGGGAACTAAGGATAACAAGGGATCAAAAGCCCTGCAAGACACAACAGAGCTGGCACACATCTGAACTCTCAGAGATTGTGGCAGCAAGCTGGGGGCCTGCGTGGGTCTGGACCAATCAGGGTCCTAAAGCTGAAAGGAGAATTGGACACGCCCCCATCTCTAATCCAGAAGCTATCTCTAATTGACAGCCACTTGCATACAAAAATTTGCTTTTCTACTAGGGAGTCTCACTGGGAAAACCAACCTAGCAGTAGATGGCCAATATGAACTCAACAGCATCTTTGGAGGTTCTTTGTCTTGCAATATTAAGTAAGGTCATTTTTTGTTATGTTTTTTTTTCTTTCTACTTTACATGTTTCTTTTCTCTTCTCTCTCTCTCTCTCTCTCTCTCTCTCTCTCTCTCTCTCTCTCTTCTTTCTTTCTTTCTTTCTTTCTCAATATATATCACAGCTTCCAGTTTGGGTTTTTATAGGATTCCTGAGTGTGCAAACATATGTGTCCCTGAATTTATATTTATTTTTTTTTATGTGCTTTTACTTTGGCTGTTTTTCTTGTTTGTTTGTTTGGACATATTATGATTTTTAAAAATTTATCCTACTTTATTATTATTCCTTAGATACTGTTTTCTAACAAGAAACAGCAAGGCTGTGGATCAGGATGGAAGGGTAGGTAGGGAGGTACTGGGAGGAACTGGGAGGAGTAGGGAGAAGGGAAATGGTAATTAGAATATAATGTATAAAAAGAAATCTATTTTCAGTAAAAGAAAGATAAATTACCAGAACACAAGAACATATGTTCCAACATGCTTATCATATTATTGTGTTTAGTACTAAAGGACATGAAATAACTTCAATGTTTGGTGGTAGAAACTTATTATGTAAACTGCCTGTATATACCACGGACTGTTATGTACTCTAATAAATAATAAATTAGAATATGTAGTAGAAGTCTATTCATTCTTCAAGAATTTACTACAAAGTAATTGGAATATATAAAATGAATCTATTCCTTTACAATTTTGAGTCAGAAGTCTGCCAGGGTCTCACCCTGGTAATGAATGCACCAGTATCAGCAGGGCTGTTTCCTTGCTCACTGAGGGTGCTATTTCTTTAATGGCTGTCAGATAAGGTTTGTTCTTATTCTTCTACTTGTATTCCTTGGCTTGAAGCCAGCAATGACAGGTTAAGTCACTTTCTAATCTTCATTTTATATGCTGTGTCTGAACCAGCACATAAAGGTTTTCCACATTGAGGGACACCAATAATTAGACTGGTCCCATTAAGAGAATCCAGAGTACCTTCCCATGCCGGGTTCTACCCTTTAGTCATACCTGCAAACCTCTCTGCCAGGTGAAGCAACAGATCAACAGCTTCCAGTTCATGAGCATGAACACCTTTGGGAGAGCATCATTCTTTAAAAAATATTTTTATTGTATTTTTAATTATTTTTAAAAATTAAAAGAATTGTTGCATGTATGTATGTATGTATGTATATACATATATGTGCATGCATGTTTATTTAGAGAGGGTGTGCATGCAACAGCGCATGTGTGGAGGTCAGAAGACCACTTCCAGGAGTTAGTTCTTTCCATCCATCTCACAGAGTCTCTGGGGTGGACCTCACTTCATCAATCCTGGCAGCAAGCACCTTTACAAACAAAGCCATCTCACTGATAGCTAATGGGGGAGAATTACTCTGCTTACTCTAGTTATATATCTAAAACATCACAATAATTAAGTATTATGCGGGGGGGGGGTTGGAATCCAATGTGTTCAGAATGATCTGAAGTGCATACATATGCTTGTGTCTATAAGCATAAAGAAAGGCTTAGGAAGCTACATATCAAGGTTCCAATAATTGATTCAACCAGAACAGTCAGGATAGGGATTCAGATATAGAACAAAAAAAGACTGTATTTTCTTGATATGCCTCATTTTATTTTTTATAAGTGTATGCTTTACTATTTGTAAGATGAAAAGGTATTTTAAAATTTTAATGAAGGTTAAAATATTTGAAGACTATGATTTGAATATTTGATAAATCAGTGAAACAAAATATATATTAATATATAAAGCATACTGATTTATCAGATGTAAAAATTATATAAGATTATGTTTAGATGGTAAGTTCCAGGTATCTTTTATTTTCTTGTTTTGACTTGCTAGCATTTTTGCTTTTTTTATGACACAGGTAAGATAATTTTATATATATATATATTAATTTATTACAGTTAAAAAGTAATAAAAAAGGCTGGGCATTGTGGCACACACCACCCTTAATCTCACCACTTAGAAGGCATAGGCAGGCTAACTTCTGTGAGTTTCTGGCCAGCCTAGTCTACATAGTTATTTTAGGTCAGCCAAGGCTGCACAGAGAGACACCTCCTCCAAAGAAAGTAATAAAAAGTTATTACATAGCAACTAAAAACAGTAATGGTCTACATAAAGAGGAAATACAAAGTGCTAATGAATATAAACAAATGCTCATCTTATTTGAATATTGGGAAACTGCTAATTACAATAAGATTCTCTTTCCACTTATTAAGTTGCCAAGTGATGCTTAATTATTCAAATCAACATTAGAAAGCCAATTTCCTCGCCTGACTGAAAACATAACTCTGTCCCTTTCTTCTCTGAGAGAACAGTTTGAATGAGACTATACAGCCTTTCAAGCTGTACATATGTGCAACAGGTAAAAGATGTCACAAAGTTCACAAGTCTGAAAGGCAGATATATGAGTTAAATTCAATTAGAAAAAAACCTTCTATGAGTGAGAAGAAGATGGGCTGAACTTGCCAGAGAACTCCTGAAAGGTTAGGGCAGGCAGGAATCCAGCAAACATGAAAAACAGCTGGCTGAAAGTGGGTTAGCTTTAAACCGCCAAGCTGCCCTTGACTCTCTGTCCCCATCTAGTGTTGAAGACTGTAGGTGCACCTCCAGAAGGTGGAAAAGTGACTGCGGACTGGGGAGATGGTTCAGTGGGTAAAATGCTTGCCCGATTTGATCTTCAGCACCACTGAAAAATCAAAAAGCATAAGCAAACAAGCAAACATACAAAGAAAAGGCAATCCCCAATAGGCGCAGTGCCACATGCTTGTAATTCCAGCACTGGGGATCTGGAGATAGGTACATCACTGAGGCTCACAGGCCAGCCTTGTTTGTTCTTAAAAATCAAGGGAAGGGGAGGAGGGTCTGGAAGGAGACAGCGGGGAGGATAGGAAGGTCAAATGCATTACATGATAACCTCAAAGAATTAATAAAAATGATGCACAAGGCTATTCCTGTGGCTTCTACATGCATGTATACGTGAGCATGTATACATGCAGACATAAGAATGACTCTACACTTGGGTGTCTAAAATTCTGTAGGGGGTAGAAAGCTATGCAGTTTCAAGAGGTAGTAGGAGAAAGCTACATAATAACACTAACGGGCCGTTTTCTTCCTCCCCAGTGCTCTTTACACTGCCAGCTGGAAAGCTTTGAATCTTAAATGTTCTCCTGAGGAATTTCTAGTTGGTGGTGGTACCTTTAGAAGATGAGCAGAGTACAGCATTTAAGATACATTGAAGAGGATATCGGAACTTTGGTCCCTTTCTTTCTTTGCTTCCTGGCTACCATGAGGTAAATAACTTTGTTCTACCACGTGTTCTCTTTAGCAATATTCTGACTCACCACACACCTAGAACCAATAGAGCCAGACTAAAATCTCTGAAATAAAAAGAATCCTTTCATCCGTTTAAGTTTTAAAATGTATTTTGTTATAGTAATAAAAATCTGACTAACAACAGCCTAGCTCATAAAATGCTCCCATCCAATTTCCCCAGCAAGCCATACAATTTATCTTTAGAATTGACTACCCAAGAGAAAAGACCTATGGGCAGAAACAGGTAGGAGTCCCCATGGCTTCTGCCTAACCACAGGGAACCCATGAGTTGACAAACCTTGGTGATACACATCAAAAGATTTTGACAGCTGTTTTCTAAGCTTCTGCTTAGAAATAATACTGGCTTACTAGACATTTGTGGACAAAACAAACTTGAACTTGTTGAAAAAAAAATGTGCCAGGAACAGAAGCAGCTTCAAAGCCTACTATAAATATCTTCAGAGTTATGAAAAATATGACACGTATAAACCAAGAATGGGTGAATATTTTTTAAAGGCACATTTGAAGAATAGTGGCTCTTTGGCATTAAAAATTATAGCAATAATAAAATTCAACAGAAGCACTGATAGATAAAACTCAGAAAGTGTCTTAGAAACTAGGAGGGAAAGAGGAGTAGTAAAGAAAGGAGAAGAGGAGAAAAAGTAAATGAAAGATGATTCCAGAAAGTCAGAATCTGAATTCCAACTCAAGGTGCAGGAAGAGACCTGAGAGACTGATAGATTGAACAAAGTTTCCCAACCGTGGAGTATACTGTTTACTCAGTATAAGATAGGTATTTAAAAGGGTAGGTAACGCATAATACCACTAATATTTACGATCGTCACAGAAAGACAAGGTCCAAATACTTTTCATAGAGAGTGAATCACAAAAGATTAGTAATCAAATTGCACCAATTTTAAAACGGCAGTAAATGTAAAACAGGTTAATAAAGAAATATTGGGGCATACAATAGCTATACAATAAATATTTGCTGATTAAACTAACATGGTTTTACAAAATATTAAATGATACTTGAAAATAGTGAATAAATAAAATTTTGTATAAGCATAATCTTTATTACACTCTACAGAACACACAATAATTATGAAGAAAAAAAAGAAGGGTTTAGAGATTGTCTCCAAGAGGTAGGATTGTGAATGATTTTTGATTCTTTTCAATTTTTTCAAAGTTGTATAATGAGAATGTATTTATGCAGTTTTAAGTGATCAAAGACAGTAATAAGAGCAGAACATGTTCATACACATGATCTGTGTATCCTCATGGAAGAGGTGGGAGGAACAGGGCCCCAAGGCCAATCTTGGTCATATAGTGAGTTAAAGGTCAGCCTGAGACAGAAGAGATCTTGCCTCAAAAATACCATTATCAACAGTTATAAAAATTCAATGATAAACAAAACATTATAAATTATTACAAATCCATTCTGAATAAGTATATCCTTAGTACTTTTGTCTTCTCCCACCCTCAGGTTTACCTTGGTGCAGAGTCACTCCCATTCATATCCAGATCAGGTTTAGGAAACTCTTTATCAGCAACCAATTCTCGAGAATTAAACATAGCTTGAGTTCTTAACCTGTAAAAATAAATTTAAGAATTTCTAATCCTGAGGCACCTGATAGGCTGAACAGTAATCTTTGGAAGCCAAGCTCCTCAAGATAGGTACCAGACATTGTCTTCCTATTTCAAGTCAACTGTTAAACATGAATGCATAGGCTAGTGGTTGTCATGAACGGACGTGCGCGCGCGCACACACACACACACAATCACACACACTTCCTAATGACATATTAAGTAAATGCATCAATTTAGAGGACTTTAGATTTCCTTTACAGAAACACGTGGGAAGATTGAGCTAGTTAGAACATAATTTAAAAACCCAGGATTATAAATGTTTTAGGAGCACCTTAAAATCTCAAGTTTAAAAGGTGAACTCTTTCATCTGTTCATTGTTGACTGTCTTGCTCATTGTGTTACTACATTTGTCCTAGTTACTTTTCCTGTGATAAAACACTAGACAAAAACGCCTCACAGTTTGACAGTAGGGAAGGGCTCAAAGTAAGAGCTTGAGGCAGTTGGCCATGTTGCATTTGCAGACAGGAAACAGGAAGAGATGAGTGCTGGACTTTAGCCATTCTTCCCCTTTCTATGAAATCTAGGACCCAACCTCAGAGAACCTGATAAAGGTAATCCCTCCCAGGCATGCCTGCAGGCTTGTCTTCTGTGCTTCTGGATCCTGTCAAGTCACCAGTCAACATTAACCATTACAATTTTCATTACTGTTACAAGGCACCTGAGTAAACTAATTAATGAGAGGAAGATTTATTTGACTCTTGGCTTCTGAGATTTCAGCTTATAGTACGTTAGTTCTATTTCTGTAGGCCTAATGTAAGTCAACGGACTATAGTAGAGGAAAGCTGCTTACCTCGGGTGAGCTTGGAAGCACAGAGCGATAGGAAATACCTATCAAAAGCACACAAGGGTAAGCTACATCTCCACAGAGGTCTGCCTTGCAGTTTTTACATGTCATAATAATGCCATAAATGATGACTTATCAAGAGTTTAAATGGAAAACATCAACTCATTGATGGATTAATAGATTATTCCATTGACTTAATTGCTTGATTATGCCAGTGCCCTCATGATTCAGTTATTCCCCTTAAACTCCATCTCTGAACATTGCACTTGGGACCAAGCTTTCAACATGCAGGCTTTTGAGGAAACACTTCAAATATAAGCCATTCAAGTCATCATAGTGTAAATAAAGACTCGAGTAACTCTCAAGTATTTTTGACCCTATAAAACATAAACTTATGAGGTAACCAACTTCTCAACTGACACTTCTAAAAGTAGGAGATCAATGACCAACATATTTTCTTATGCCACAGACATAAAAAAAACTAGGTGTCCTGGTCAATTTCTTTTGTCATTTTGACATAAACTAGAGTCATTTGGGAAAAGGGAACCTCTCGTAAGAAAATGACAATACCAGATTGGCCTGTGGACACTTTCTTAATGATTGATGTAGAAGGGTCCAGTTCCCTACAGGCAGTGCTACTCTGTATTGGTGATCCTGGGTGTTGTAAGAAAGAAGGTTAAGCAAACCAGAGGAGAAAGAGAGAAAGCAGAGTTTTTCCATGGCTTCTGGTTTGGTTTCTGCCTTCCAGGTTCCTGTCTGGCTTAATTTTTGCCTGACCTTCCTCAGTGATAGACTCTAACATGGAAATAAATCCTTTCCTCCCAAACTTGGTTTTGCTCAAGGTATTTTAGCACAGCAATCAAAACCCTGGCATCTACTAAAGATTAGTTAAGACTATACTCACAGGTACGGAGAAAGGAAAGCTGTTGAAAATATCAGTACAAAAACTTTATGTCTAGAGTATATGAATCAATCCTTGATACATATATGTGATATTTAATATCTATTCCTTCAGCTTTTCAGAAATGTACAATCATATTCTTTAGCTAAGAAATCGAACTATGAAGTAGTAAAAACACCATGAACATAGTATTCCTCACTGTCGAAAGACATTCTTTTAATTGTGACTAACTACAATAGCGACATACAAAGAGATAGAATTTACATATAATTATTTTGTAATGACATGCAAGTTGTTAGGTAAATGCAGGTATAAAATGTATCAGGAAATTATGAGAAAAGTATGAAAAATAGTAAAAACAGCCATGAGAACAGCCTGTGCAGCAAGAGCAGAAAGGATGATGCTGTTGACAATAGTGGCAACCCTTGTGGCATGCATCTTACATATATTATTGTACGGGTCCTCACACACACTTCATTATATGTATTTACAGCGGAAAGTAGGGCAGGCCCAGGCACAAAACATGCCCAAGGTGATAGGCTTGTAAGTAGTGACAGTAGTACATTTTTAAAATACCTAGTTATATAGTATGTATATTATAAATTCTGGAGACAAAGACAGATATTTGTAAATAGCCTTGAATTACTTTACTCTTACTCCCAAAGGAACTATGGTAGTTCTTGGCACTGCAATCAATAGTATTTTGGATAAATTATCTTTGATCAACTTAGAAAGGACACACAAAGAAAGACTTTCTCACAGCACAGACTATGCAATCTCTCGGCAGTAGAATCAATTATTAATCAGAATTTAAGTAAGTGTTCATGCTTTCCCAAATTCATTTCTGTGAAAAAGGCTCATCCCCAAACTATCTACTTTAACTTTCTGCTACTCATTTGGTTTTCAACTAGAGACAGTCTTTCCAATACATTTCCCGAATACCTTAAGCACCATAAATAATGTCGTATACTCAAGTAGCATTAATTTATTATTGTAATTGAAGTGAGTTACATGACCATTTAAATTACAAATTCAGTAAAGATATACAATAGTTCACATTCTGCATAAATTAGTGTGTGAGGCTGTGCATAACACACTGAGAGAGGTCAGTTTTTATTCATCTAAGTATTCCTTCCACATAGTTATGGGCAGAAGTAATACATTTTCCTAAAACAATGAAAATTGAGCTGAGTTATAAGTCTATATCACACAAAAATACTATGGTGTTCTTTTGTATATTTTCCATAACTTAAAGAGCTAGTAAGAAAGAAACTAGCACTAAAATCAAGTAGTATAATTTTAGCTATGTGGCAATGAATATATAAAGTGTAGAAAACTGGAAAAGGAAAGCAAACACACTTAAAGCAGAGAAGGCATGGCTTGAGTAAGAAATATGAATGGCATATGGAAAGAGTTACAAGATAAAATTTAAGAAAAATATTTCTTAGGAAAAAAGGGGGCAAATGGGTACAGAGATGACTTCAAATTACAAAAAGCTTTGGAAACCAGGTTGATGGGCAGTATCTAATATAGAAAGAAATATCTATCAAGTTTTAAAATTCAGAAATGTGAACAAAATAAAGTGTGATAAAATAAAGGCATTGTATTAGGAGGATTCATTCATGACAGATATTCTTGGTTCATGACACTACTGTGCAGATTTTCAGACAACTCTTAAGTGATAAAATTGAATAAATCTAAAAAGCAGGCCAGAGAATAGGTAGACTTCAGCCTAGAATATGAATTGTGATACTGATTGAACAGATAAATCAAGGCTCTGACTTCTGGTCTGCCCCAGCTAAACATGATAGGTTAGATGATTTACATGGGAGAAAAGCTGTAGAAAGAGAACCACCTCTAGTTAAAAATGTCTTCAGCCTGGTGAGTTGAAAGCTACAATCACATCACTTGGGAGGAGGCAGGAGAAAACACAGGTTTGGCTACTCTCTCGAAAGGCCTCCACCCCATTGTCTTAAGTGACTGTTTATCTGGGTATTTTACTTGAACTTGCCAGCTTCTTGACTTGGAAGAATTTTGTTATATAGTCAGAGCTCCAAATAACAAGTGAAATGGTAGAATTGTGAGGGCCAAGAGTCATAGAACCAAACAGACCTTTAGCAGATGCCCAAGGCACCAGAAACCAGCATTAACAGGTCTTAAGATGGATGCTACTATACTTGGGCATTGTTTTGTGGTTTGTATATATTTACTTCACGAGTCTTGCTCAACAAGATTGAAAACATGTCAGGGTAAAACACTGAGAGGGGTCTGAGCAGATCCCTGGCGGCAGCTCTGCACCCAATCCCACAAAACCCAGAGGAAGTGGGCCTCCCAGGAGATCTAACCCGGGCAGCATCTTAGGTAAGGAGACAGCAACCCCCCCACCCACCAGGTCCCCGCAAACAGGGAGTAACTGGGACCCACTAGGACCCAGGAATTCACTCCTGTCCCGGAGCACTGGTTCTTTCCAGTCTGGTCCCAAGCACTGAGCAGATCTTGGGCCCCAGCTCTAACCACAGTAGTAACATCCACCCCACACAGTTCTGAAACCACCAAGATAATAGGAAAGACAGGCTCCAGTAAGAGACAGGGCAGGTAGCACTAAGGTGATCCGAATGGCGGCAAAAGACAACCCAGGTTACTTGGCATCATTAGAACCTAGTTCTCCCACACTAGAAAGTTCTGAATTCCCCATATCACCAGGAAAGCAAGATTCAGATTTAAAATCACTTCTAATGATGATGATAGAGGACTTTAAGAAGGACATAAATAACACTCTCAAAGAATCTGAGGAGAACACAGGTAAACAGGTAGAAGCCCTTACAGAGGAAACACAAAAATCCCTTAAAGAATTATAAGAGAACATAACCAAACAGGTGAAGGAATTGAACAAATCCATCCAGGACATAAAAATGGAAGTAGAAACAATAAAAAAATCACAAAGGGAGACTACCCTGGACATTGAAAACCTAGGAAAAAAATCAGGAGTCATAGATGCAAGCATCACCAATAGAATACAAGAGAGAAGAGAGAATCTCAGGTGCAGAAGATACCATAGAAAATATTGACACAGCTGTCAAAGAAAATACAAAATGCAAAAAGCTCCTAACCCAGAACATCCAGGAAATCCAAGACACATTGAGAAGATCAAACTTATGGATAATAGGTATAGATGAGAGTGAAGATTCCCAACTTAAAGGGCCAATAAATATCTTCAACAAAATTATAGAAGAAAACTTCCCTAACCTAAAGAATGAGAAGCCCATAAACATACAAGAAGCCGCCAAATAGACTAGACAAGAAAAGAAATACCTCATGTCACATAATAATCAAAACACCAAATGCACAAAACAAAGAAAGAATATTAAAAGCAGTAAGAAAAAGGCCAAGTAACACATAAAGGCAGACCTATCAGAATTACACCAGATACTATAAAAGCGAGAAGATCCTGGGAAGATGTCATACAGACCCTAAAAGAACACAAATGCCAGCCCAGGCTACTATACCCAGCAAAACTCTCAATTACCATAGATGGAGAAACCAAGATATTCCATGACAAAACCAAATTTACACAGTATCTTTCCACAAACCTGGTATTACAAAGGATATTAGCGGGAAAGCTCCAATACAAGGAGGGAAATTATACCTTAGACAGAGCAAGAAAGTAATCCTTTTCCAACAAATCCAAAAGAAGATAGCCACACAAAGATAATTCCACCTCTAATAACAAAAATAACAGGAAGCAACAATCACTGTTCCTTAGTATCTCTTAACATCAATGGATTCAATTCCCCAATAAAAAGACATAGGCTAATGGACTAGATATGTAAACAGGACCCAGCATTTTGCTGCATACAAGAAACCCACCTCAGTGACAAAGACAGACACTACCTTAGAGTAAAGGCTGGAAAACAATTTTTCAAGCAAATGGTCCTAAGAAACAAGCTGGGGTAGCCATTCTAAAACCTCCAGCCCAAGAACACAAAGGGAGGGGGACTCATGGCTCCACCTGTATAGGTAGTTGAGGGTGGCCTTGTCAGGCATCAGTGGAAGCGGAGGGCCTTGGTACCCAATAGTTTGGATTACCTAGTGCTGGGGAATTTGAAAGCAGGGAGGCAGGAATGGGAGGATGGTGGGAGCACACCCTCATAGAAACTCCCAGAATTATATGGATTAGATACGATAGAGACGGCCACCAGAAGACTAGATTCCAGAATTCAAACAAAAAATATCTTGACATTAAAATTTGTTTTGAGAATTGTATATTGCAGAATACACAGCCTTGGTGTATGTACTCATCAAGCAAGCTGAGCAGACCTGCTCGAACCTCTGATGTCCTGGAATTTCAGCTGAATGCAGTGAAGACACAGATGTCAGAGGCTTATCAATTTACTCTCCCCCCCCCGCCCTCTTCTAATATCTCAGCGCCCACAATCATCTTGAAAAAGTTAATGAAGAGTCTGTGCCCCTATTCCCTGGGCTTGGGGACTGAGGTAGTTAATATTGGGCTGTCTTTCTGAGGGAAAGTAGTGGTTTTGTTGGAACAGGGAGGAATAGCTAGGATTTATTGCATAGCCATAACCTATTGGTAGAAATCTGTATAATTGTTATTAAGCTGTAGTTATAATTTCTTAAATGGTACAAAATTTACTTTGATTTCAAATTTAAGGTTTTCATTGATACAAGTTTCTTATTGATATAGAGGTGAGATTAATACTGTTACTCTCATAGGCATTGTGCCTATGTAACACATTTAGGAATATAAGGCTTAGACCTAGTCCTTCTTTAACTTTTTAACTGATTTGAGATGGTTAACCTGTGAGTTAAGGGCCTATAGCAAATTCATGGCTCTGAGTTTATTGTTAGAGTGTTTTCTATATTTTATTTAGAAATAGCTGAGAGAAGTTAACAGACAGCAGTCCAGATTGCCTTACATGGATGGTTGGTTTTCAAAACGTCAGAAGTCCACAGAATTGACGTTACAAACATTTCTGTATTAAGGTTCGTTTTGATTAGAGACTTGTCTGCTCCTGACAGCTTCCTGTCTTGGATTCTAAGAAGAAATTGAGCATCTTTGGAGTTACTCCAGTTGTGGTGAGACAGCCACTAGGCGAGAATTGCCTCTTTTCATCTATAGACAAATTACTGTCCTGAAAAGGACACACTTGTGGAATAGTTGACTGATTATATCTGCCAAGACAGAGTAATCAGTCCTTAATAATTCTGCATCACTAGGTCTGTCAGATGATCCTGGGCCAGAAGGCTGAAGATCAGATGCTCCAATATTTTGTAGTATAGGGACTGTCCAGGTGTTCAGCAGTCTCTATAAATTGGCTAAGTTTTAGAAGCTATGCTTTGTGCTTCCCATAATTTCAGTTAATTCAGTCATTCTGGATTTCTGACGGGGTTGAAAACTTATAGTCTCATAGCCAATCCTGGCTATTTACTTTGAGAGAAAAAACTTAAGAGGATGGTTTTCAGCTGACATTCATTCTAAAGCCAAGAAAAAAAGCCAGGTTCAGAACTCAGTCTTTTAGTTAGGAGAGATGACAGAGGTTCTGGTTAGTCAACAAAATGATGGGCTGGGTATTAGGTCTATTTTGTACCTTACTGATACAAATTGGTATAGTTATTGTATTTTGTATTTGTAATTTGTAATTGTATTTTGAGAGAAAAGTTTTATCTTAACATGAAGGGTGATATGCAGGAGGAGCTAAGATGGGAGGAGTAAGGAGAGGAAGAGGAGGAGCTAGGAGATGAGAGAGACGGGGTGGGGTGGGGGTGGTGGGGTGGTGGAGGGGAACATAGAGGCGAATGTTCGCATGTCTCCGCCCGTCAAAGATAGTTGGTATATCTAGGTTGGGTATTGGGCTACACTTCTGATTGTATGGGCATCTTGTTATTGAGCATTACTAAACTTATAAAGCCTTTGATTAACATTTAAAAATAAATAAATAAAAATGTGTAAAATTTTAATATATTCACAAAAATACATAAAAAATTTAAAACTGAAGTTATAACAAACAAATAAACAAACAAACAAACAAACTGCTGAGAGGGTTTTCTAAGCCTGAATATAGCAGTTACCTAGGGTAATACTCATTTGTGCAATAGAATTTATTCAATTACATAATTTAAGGACAGTAATTCTGAAAACAGAGTCAACTTAAAAAGAAAATTAGAATAAAGACCCATGGTGGAGCTCAAACTATTTTTGAAGAGTTTTCCAGAAGAGAGTAATATTTAGAGTCTTAGGGGTCTCTCTTTTGAGTAGTTAGTCAGAGCTGTCTAAAAGATTCAAAAACAGTGTATTGCTGTTGTCCATGATTGACCACCAGAGTTGGAAGTCAATTCCTATTGCTTAAGACTCCATACACATCAGAAATAGGGTCCATAGGTCCTTGAACTGGAAGTTATATGAATAACTTTGTCGGGACCAGAAAATGCTAGCAAGCTTCCAGAGCAGGGAGGCAATCAACAGTCCAATCCAGCTATGATGTTTATGAACCTGCTTGCTGACATTGAAGGAAAGAAAGAGAGAGAGAGAGAGAGAGAGAGAGAGAGAGAGAGAGAGAGAGAGAGAGAGAGAGAGAGAGAAAGAAAGAAAGAAAGAAAGAAAAAGAAAGAAAGAAAGAAAGGAAAGAAAGAAAGAAAAAGCAAGTAAGCAAGCAAGCAGCCGGCAGTGGTGGCACACACCTTTAATCCCAGCAGCTGGGAGGCAGAGGCAGGTGGATTTCTGAGTTTGAGGCCAGCCTTGTCTACAGAGTGAGTTCCAGGACAGCCAGGGCTACACAGAGAAACCCTGTCTCGAAGAAAACAAAACAAAACAAAAACAGAAAACAAAAAACACACACACACAAAAAAAAAAAAAAAAAAAGAAAGAAAAGAAAAGAAAAAAAAGGAAAGAAATAGAGAAAGGTGGGCAGCTAGTAGATTGGGCTCAGAGGAAAAATTGTGTTCCAAGGACTCTGTTGTGTCTGAACACTTAGAGTAGTGGAAAACTGGTAACAGAGGACTCATAAGCAGGGAGGGGAGAAAAAGCCTCTCCCATTTAGTCAAAGCAGCAGGAAGCTTCTAGACTGTAAACTCACTCTCTGCTCTAGCCAACCACACAATGGGTGGCTTCACTTGCCCTGCCCCCACCAGCAAAGGGTGAGTGGAAGTCAGACTTACATTTTCTATGGGCCCTGCCTCAGCAGTATTAGAGAAGGTATTCCACAGAGGAAGAGTTAAGTAAAGCCCAGTGACTTAGGTTATAAACTAAATGCCTAGGAAAAAGAAAAGCCAACAGTAAGATGGAAAAATATCTATTGAGAATATTAGAGCAGACATTACAAAAATGCCTCAAAGAAAATGTCTGAATATCCCTGAAAGAAGTTGAAGGACAGAAAAATCTCTAGAAAGAAACAGAAGACATAAATAAAAAGGCAGAAATTGTACTTTGGAAAATTGCTCACTTGAAATAAGTAAGAAAAATATCATCAGCAAAAGTAGAAAAGAAAAAAAACTCTCACTAGATTATTGATAATGATGGACTAAGAGGCCAGTAAGGAAAGTCCTACACTTGACTAAAGCACAAGAGAAATATCACAGTTGAAATAAAAGCAGCAGTAGCTCCCAGGGTTAGATCTCAGGGACCATAACAAAAGATTTTATATTTATGTCCATGAAGTTTAAGAGAAGATCATGGGTGGGGCTCAAAAAAGTGTTACAAAACATAATGTTTAAAAGCTCCCTATAGAGGGGACCCATGGCTCCAGCTATATATGCAAGGGAGCTATACATAAATAGGAGAAGAGATCCTTGGTCCCATGAAGGCTGGACGTCGTGGGTGGGGGATACTTGAGGGTGGGGAGGTGAGGTACAGGGAGGGTGGGTGGGGGTACACCAACGTGGAGGCAGGAGGAGGGGGAAGGGATAGTGAGTTCCTGGGAGGGAGGGGGGGAAATGGGGTAAGGAGAGAACATCTGAAATGTAAAAAAAATTTCCAATAAAAAAAAAAAAAAAAGCTAAAACTCAAAAAAAAAAAAAAAAAAAAAAAAAAAAAAAAAAGCTCCCTATACATGACAATCATTGTAGTGACAAAACAGCTTTGTTTTTATTGTGGTGGTGATATCCACGAACAAGACACTCAGTAACATGGCAGCAGTAACCCCACACAGTGCTGATGTTAATTCATGAGTTCCGTTATACAGCGTGTAGCCACCCATTGGTGAAAGTCATAAGGAGTATCTCTGTAATATTTTTAAAATGGCTAATGAACCTATAATTATTTCAAAATACAAGTAATTATGAATATGTATAACTAAAAATAAATACAAAAGTCCTATTTCTTAGCTCTCTTTTCTAACCTAGAACTATATGGAGAGAGTGTTTCTAATAAGAATGTAGACAAGAGGAATGGTGGTCAAGAAGGCATTTCCCTTAGGAAATGTGCAATACATTGTCTTTTAAAGATAGAATTACAACATTTTAGAATTTTCAACATACTTATATCTGACTTACTAGTAGTTTTCTAAAATAAAACAATGAACTTTATGCATCTGAATGTAAAACCACACTGAATAGTACATAACATTAAAATAGCCACCCAGCTTTTGAAATACTGCTGCAAGAGATCATTATTAAGGGACCAGCAATCGGGGTGAGGGTATATCTCAGTGGCAGAACACTAGGCTAACATGCTAGTCCTGTGATTGAGCCCTCCACCAATGAAAATAAAAAAAAAAAAGGGAGGTACAGAGCAAGCATGATCAACACACAGCACATGTTTTGCTCATACATAACACACTACCACATGCTATGAAATATATACAATGAAAATTTAAAGTGATTACTTGAGAAAAAGTAATTTTTTAGTAGAAAAAAAGGTATAAATGTGGGCCTGGTTACTAAAATTAGTTATAAGGAAAGCTATGTTAAGACTAGTAAGAATTAAATTTAAATGGCTCTCATGATTTGTTTTATGTGATGGCACAAAGATATGAATGTAGGATAATGACAACTAAACCCACTTCTTTACAATCTTATTCAATACTCTGAAATAAACAATTTACCTTCATCTCTACCTCTTCATAGTGACACCAAATAGAAAAGCACATGGGATTTGAAGTCTAACAAAAGTTACCACTGCATCTTGGATGATAGCTCTGTGGGTAAAGAACTTAAGTGTGCAAGCATGAGGACTTGGGTTCAAATCCCCAGATAGGTATGATTACATGTCCCTGTAACCCTAGCTTTGAGGGTGGATAGACAGGTGGATCCAGGAGCTCAATGGACAGCCAGCCTAGTTGAAATGGTGAGCTTCTGATTCATAGAAGTAAGGTAGAGAATGACAGATAAAGACACTTGATGTCTTCGTCTGACCTCTACATGTGTGCTTATAGGCACAGGCACCCATGCACATACATGCATGCATATCTTTTGCAGAAGATAGGAACTTACTTGTAATCATAAATGATCTGTACTCGAGCAAGTCAAGATGCTGAAGAATCTCTATGAACTGTAGTCTGTAAAAACTAGCTTTTGAAATTTTATTCCCCGACCTACAGACAGTGCTGAAAGAACAGGTAGGACTCACCAATTGTAATCTAGTCGGGATTGGTGCAGCTGCTGTTGTTTAAGGAGAAGCTTTGTCTCTTGTTGGGCCAGGAGATGCTGAAGGCGTTCCTTTTCAATTTCCAGTTCCATTTTCTGAAGCATCAGCTGTTGCCTTCGATCTTCTGAGAGTTGTTTTTCTATGTAAGTTTCTCTGGGTTGCAGTGCCACCTGATCATGCATGAGCGATGCCCAGGACATCCTACAATGACTGCACGATTCTGGATGTGTCTTACAGCACTGAGGGGCCATGTTCGCAGGATGATAGTTCTCATGAACATAAGCTTCACTTTCAGAGCATTTATGACCACAGTACTGACTAGATGGAGTAGGTGGAAGGTTTGGATATTCCTTTGTCTTCAACTCTTCTGGTAGGGCTTTCTCTATTGGAGCTGCATTTATTGGTCTCCTCCCTGGAGATTCATAAGTACATGTTCTGGTTTCTGCTGACATCCTCTCTAAATCCTCTTTGGGATGATTAAGTGTTATTGGTTTCAAAGAACTATTCCTCAATGCTGTAAGGGATTCTGAAGCTGAGTCCTGGTTTGCTGACGTAGGCCTTGCCTTAGTCTGACAGAAGGTTTGTGGTTTGGCTACACTCAGATAGGAACCATCCAGGTTCATCAGTGAAGACTGGTGAGTGTTTTTCTTCTTGGCTATCTAAGAGAAAAACACATAAAAAAACAACTTCTGGTTTTGGTTTTTCAGAAATCAAATATATATATTCACTAAAACAAAACTATCCACATCGTCAATACTCAAAAAGCCACATCCATTTTCAAACAACCTATCCTTCAGCAAAGCTATAGGAGGATAAGACATATCTAGCATTATTCCATTTCAGTATGCAAATCTTGATGATCTTAGGAGTTCCAAATTCTGAAGGTTACATAAAATCAACTTTAAGATGCAAATATATAAAATATTAATATCTATAATGTCTATCTTTGAATATTGAGCCAAAAAAATCCATGCAGTCATCTTAAATATTCTTTGACTGGTCACTACACAGAATAAGATTTGATGTAAAGCACTTCACATTATTCTGAATAGCTGCTGATAGTTTAGTTTTTATAAATATCTTCAGAGAACACAGATAAAACCAACTACTTCCAAATACATAATTCTAATAAAAGTACTTACTTAAATATAAAATATTTAATTTCAGCTACAAACAAGTGATTTTTAGTTAAACTATTCAAGTAGTGACAGTCTGGTAGAACTCAGGCAGAAATGAAGCAGTTCTAAATTGGAGCTGCCAGGACAAGAGTAAGCTTTCCCAATATTGTGGCTGTGAACCTGTCCTATGGAGAGAGTGAAACTTTGTCTACATCACTTATTCTTAAACTTGAAGTGGATAAGATTTACCTGAAGGGCTTGTTAAGCATGAAAGGCTGGTTTCAACCACAGAGTTTCCAACTCTGCCTGGAAGGGTCAGCTCATTTATAGCTCTAGGAGGTTTTCAGGTGATGGTGATGTTCATATGGAATCATGCTTTGAAAACTGCTGGTCTAGATATGGAATCTGACTGTTAGCTTTGGCCTTAGAAGACTGAGTTTGCATTTAGCTCAGCTCTGAGCATGTTTGATTTATTGTAAGCAAGCAGGTTTTCCTCTTAGTGCCTTTCAGAAACCCACTGTATCTAAATTCTAGGCTGCCCAAGTTGAAGTATTTTAGTTTTATGAAAATGCTGAGTGAACTACAGATGGGCAGCTTGTTTATGATGTTGGATACTTGGGATTAACAAAACATTAAGAAAGAAAGTTAATACAGAAGAATCTTAATTCATTAAATTTAATTAATTAAATAAAATTAATTGATTAACCTTACATCCCAACAGCTACTTCCCCTCTCAGTCCTTCCCAGGCCTCCCATGGATATCAACTAGCCTTGGCATATCAAGCTGTAGTAGGACTAGGTGCATCCTCTCCTACTGATGCTGTATGAGGCAGCCCAATAGGAAGAAAGTATTCCAAAGGCAGGCAACGGGCTCAGAGACAAACCCTGCTCCAGCTGTTAGAAGTCCCACTTGAAGACCAAGCTGTACAACTGTAACAAATGTGCAGAGGGCCTAGGTCAACCCCATGTAGGCTCCATGGTTAGTGGTTCAGTCTTGGTGAGCCCCTATAGGTCCAGGTTAGTTGATTCTGTAGGTTTTCTTGTGGTGTCTTTGACATCTTTGACTTCTACAGTACTTCTTCCCTCTTCTGAAGGATTCCCCAAGCTCTGCCTAATGTTTGGCTGTGAGTCTCTATGTCTGATTCCATCAGTTGCTAGGTGAAACAGATGATGATTATGCTAGGATCCTGTGAAGGCTAAAATGCACAAATAATTTACCTCTGGAGAAACCACATTCCCTAACACAGACTTCACTGAAAGGTGAACACTAAGAGCCAAGTAAACACTAAGCAGATGTAAATGAGAATGACATTTGAAATATTTGTTATAGCTTCCACTCACACCTTCCTCTTCCTTCTGGCATTCATTTAAAGGCCATTTACATTATCTCTTTTACTTTGTTGCTATTTCATATGTGTATTTAAGAAAGCCCAGAAAGCCATTAATAGTATTGAACAGTAGTATTAACCAAATGAGAAAAAAATTGTAATCTTCCTCAGTGTTGTCTAGAGCAGCAGCTTTCTGGCCCTTCCTTGTTCTGAGTTATTCTATTTTGTCAAGAGCAGCTGCTTTGTCCCCAGTTACTCAATGCTGGGTACAAATACTTAAGACAGAATAAACTGGCATCTTGTTCATAAATAATAACCATCTGTCTAGCACTGGAAAGCATTGACTGATGAGTAAACTATTCATGCTTAGTAAAAATACCACCTTTAAGCTTAGTGGACGCATCAAACCAATGAATGGTGCAATGACACATCTGAACATAGGACAACCACACCATGGCACATTAACTTGGCATTTGGTCTTGGGCCACTCAGTGTATTTGTCATGGCCCCTGAATAGGAGACTGTCAGATGACGTACTTCCTATTGACCCTGATTGGCCTAGCCTGTCACTAACACCACCAACTTCAAAGTTGTCAAGATTCCTCAACCAGTGTCTTTGAGATGTGTTCTTAGCATAGTACCTACGCACCTGAAATGGCTCTGACTGGTGCCAACTCTGCATCTACATTTGCATTACCCATTAGTTCCTACAGACTCATTTTTAACTTTGTCACCTACATGTAATTGATTGAAATGTGATATATCATTCAATGGCCAGATATTATCAGAATGGAATGGAATATTGTCATAGTTATGACTCCAAAGGAAGGATAAGTACTTGAAGTGCAGCTTGTGACTCTTTTAACACTCGATATATTCTGACATTGTAGAAAGGCATACATATGTTCATTAATGACATAGCTTGCTAATAACACCCACTAGAGTAATTTTTCACTTTTCATGGATGATTATTTGCACACTGATGTAAGCATTTTTTTTTTTTTTTGCTCAAGGTTGTGAGAGAAATATCCCTTTCACAGTAAACTAATAAATTACAATTTCTACATTCATTTCCTATTGCCACTATAGCAAATTACTACAAACTTTGCAGTGTATGACAACACGTCTTCCCCAAAGATTGTGGAGGTCAGAAATTAGAAATCTATCTTAATGAGCTCAAATTCAACTTTTGGCAAGGCTTTTTCTTTTTCAAAGTTCTGAAGAGAGAATCTCCTTCCTTCTTTCCTTCCTTCCTTCCTTCCTTCCTTCCTTCCTTCCTTCCTCCTTCCTTCCTTCCTTCCTTCCTCATAGTGATCGTATATATTTCTTGGTTTGTGGTTTCCTCTCCATCTTCAAAATGCCCCACTCTAGCTTTTGCTTCCAAAATCATAGTGTCCTGTTCTCTGACTTCTTTTTTAGTCTTACAAAGACCATTTTGACTATAGGTACACCTATCCAGGTAACCCAAGGTCATTTCATCACTGTATGATACTTAGCTTAACCACATATGCAAAGTCCTTTGTTCATTAAGTCAATTTAGCCATATAAATTGATACAGGTTCCAGGATTTAGGCTATAGGTAGGGGGTGTGTGTGTGTGTGTACACATCTTTTTAAATGAACTAACTCATAAACAGTTTGGATAGCTTGTTTAGAGAGAATGAATGAATGTTGATATCTCTGCCAGCAAAATAAAATATCTCCTCAATTTACAAGAACAGAAAATGATGGATATTCAACAACTTCTGATAGAAGGGGCTATGTACATATCTGTGAATGGGACATTTGGGCATACTACATTCTTAATAAGTATTCTTTGACTGCATCATGGTATTGGAAAAATTCAAATTGAATTATGGGCTAGAAATGGAAGAAAATTAGAATCTCAGCACTTTATGGAAAAAGCAGAATCAAAGCCAGTGTGGGCTCTACAGCAGGCTCTAGATCATCATGGCCAACATAGGAAGACTGTCTCAAAAAAAAAAAAAAAAAACCAAAACAAAAGGAATTTAAGATTAGGCTCAATCATGTCTTACCAAAAGAAAGCAATAAATAAATAAATAAATAAATAGAAAGCAAACTTCTTAAAACATTCTAAATATAAAATCCAGCTGCTTTATTAGTAGAGCTGAAGATATCTAATGCCTCTGGGACCCATGCGAATAACACTAGGCCTGAATGAAGCAGATGTGCTTTTCTTTCTAGAGTTGTTTATATGTAATATTAACTAACACAAATTTACTTAACAAAGGCTTCAACTAGCAAAGCATCTCATTTTTTTCTGAGGCATATGGGTGTTTAAAAACCTGTATTAAAATTTAATTAATGTCAGTATGTGCATGCACACATGTGTGCCCAAGTACATGGCTGCCACAATGCTCGCAGAGAGGTCAGAGGACAACTGTGGGGGTTGGTTCTTTCCTTCAATGATGTGGGTCCTGAGGATCAAACTGAAGTGGTCATGTTTGATAGCCAGCACATTTACCTAGTGAACCATCTCTTTAGCCTGCATATAGGTTTAATATGAAACCCATAAATGATAATACAAACTTAGAAAATAATATTTTAAAATAGAGGCAAAATCTGTAATAAACTGCATGGCTTAAGCATCCGGCTTAATGAAATTTCACATTTGTCCTCTGTATAACCATACAATAATAAGAAAATATTCTTTGCTCATCAGTTTTATAAAACCATGTAATTAGCTCTACTTGGCCTGCTGTTGTCAATTAAGGAATTCTAATAGTGTTAAAGGTGGAGTTCAATCCCAGAGCATTTACATTGCATGTGGAAAGCCCTAGGATCAATCTCTAGAAAAAACAAACAAACAAACAAACAAACAAGAAAACCTCTCAAAACCCAACAAAAGAAGTAAACAATGCATTTGAGTTTAGTGACAAGACTATAATCCCAGCACTTATACTCACAAGGCAGAGTAGAGGGAATCTTGAATTCAAGTCAGCCTGACCTTTGAAGCAAGCCTCTGTCCCAATAATAAACAAAATGAAGAAACAAATAAACATTTCAACTAATCAAACCACCTAAACCAAGTGCCTTGTAGTGCTCTCTATATGTTTTCTATGTGATAATAAATGGCATGAGACACTTAACCAGAAAAGCATGCCACTAATCTACATAATGCCAGAAAAATGAGCTGCATTAAAAAATTAGGGGTGATTACCACTGATAAAAATAGTTCACCATGGGGACCTTAAAAATTTTTTCTATACAATGAACATCACCATCACTGGCCATGAGGAGTGACTTCTTCCTGTAAAATTCTTGGCATACCATGGGGTCCACAGCGCGCGGCGCGCGCGCGCGCACACACACACACACACACACAACAAATAATAATAAAATAAAATAAAATAAAATAAAATAAATAAATAAAATAAAATACCAGCACTTCTGTTTTACAACAGAGCTTGAAAATGATGTTATTTAACCTGGGTAGACATGGACTAAAAAGAATAGATGGAAAAATACCATAGGAAGAAAAAGGATTTACAGTCAAGTGTAACAGGGCTGGCAAGATGGTTCAGTGGGCAAAAGGCTTGCTGCAGAAATATGAGCTGGATCCCTAGAACCTATTAAGTTAGAAGGAGAAAAGCCACTACAAAGTTGTCTTCTGACCTCCACACATGAGCCATGGCACAACCAAACCCACACACACCACACATAAATCCTACACGTCTACATTCATAGAGTAATCAGTAAAGAGAAAAGATATGAAAGATGTAGGTCATGAAGAGTTTTCTACAAATAAAATTTAAGAAACTATTGGAGCTGAAAAATTTCCTGAAGTTTTAAGATACCTTTTTATATAATTATACACACATACCTGCATGTGTACACACACACATATAAAAGTGTATGAAAATGATATCATATATATATATAATGTATGCAAGTACATGAATAAACAGGGTAATCCATGTTATTACATGTTTAAAAAGCCCTTCATCACTACGTTTGGGAATTATCCACATACACAGCTGGTACTATGATAATAGAAATAGAGTTGGATAATTTCTCTGTTATAAAAATTCTAGTAGATCATAAACTAAATATCGGTAATATTTCGTATTTGAAGATTATTTTTGAGAACTTATACATGACTATTGTATTCACTTCATTTCCATTCCACCCTCTCCAGTTCATACCTCTTTTTAAATTAATATTGTATTACGCATACACATTACAGTCTGCTGAGTTTCTTTAGTGTTGCTCATATGTGTATGTACTTAGGGCTGGTCACTTAGGATTGAATAACTACTAGGGTGATGGAGAAGACTGATTCTCCCTCTTAGCAGTCACTAATTACATGACAGCTCTTCAAATGGGACCTTGTAAAACTTCCCCTGTGCACTTTGGGACATCAGTCTGTGCTGTCACCACCTTAACTTTGGGTACTTAGGAACTGATTATGTCCAGTGCACTCGTGAGTTCTTATCCACAGGAATAGGAAATACTACCAACAGGTCTTATTGGTATGTTTTTTATGGTAAATAATTTTCCTATCTTGCCAAGTGTTTACATTCTAATTTTCCTCCTTGTCAGCTTACGAAAAGATGAGTATCAAGTCTGAACTTCAAAATTTTTCTTTGCTTTTAAAAACTCAGTCGTACTGTGCATATGTGTGTGGAGGAGTGCAAGTCACTGTATCTCCCAGACTATTTTGTTAATGTGGAATAAAGCACAGAATGGCATGTTGCATTTTAACACTATACATGGACCAGTTGTCAAACTGACAGAAAATGTGTAATGCAACAGCTGCACTGTGTGGTTTGCCAACATCTCATCCTAAATAAATGTTCATTTTCCTCAGTGCAATTAACTCTCCTACACTGGCAGATTTTGCTAGAAGATCATCAAGGTAGATTACCTTCCAGCATTATGAACTAAATACTTACAGGTGTTATATCATCAGTTATAACTTACAAACTTTTACATTCAGCAAGACACTCAGGCAAATGAATCATCTAATTTATGAATAATTTATAAGAAATTCACAGCATGCTCCTGGCGTCATCCATGGCCTCTTCCAGGTCATATGACACCAATTAGAGCTGAATTTTAAATTATTCAATAACCTGAACTCTCTTGTCATTTAACATATAGATATCAATGCAGTAAACAAGTTAAGTCTAATGGACCCTGGAGGTTTAAGCTTCCCAGCTCAGCAGCTGAGGCCGTAGGCTATCAACGGAAGAGAAAATGACAGAACACAGCCGCCACGCACATCTGCAAGGCTCTAATAACGTATTCTAGTTCCCAGAGGGACTGCAGCACACTTTAGGAATATTGAATCTAAAAGACATTAAAGTCACTAATTGTGAGGTTTTAAAGAATGGGACAGAGAAGACACATAATGACATGTAAATGGCAGAACAATGGATTATATACCAGGTCCTAGGAATACCACCATAGATAGGCCTGCCAATAATGTTTGCAGTGACTACCAGACCAGGAAAAGGCTAAACCTTCTTTAATCATTACTTTACTTCCTGAAAGTCAGAATTTGTTGAGTTGCTATAAAATAATTAGCCTGTCATAGCTGGCAGTACATTCAAGCTGAAGTCAAAACATACTGGTCAGAGCTCCACTATGGTCACTTCGGAGTTCTGTTGCCTTAGGCAAATAACTGTGGCTCTATTAAGTGGATTAGTGGTTTATAAAGAAGAGACTTGGGCTTGATAATGTTTGTGATGTATGCTATCTTGAAGATTGGTGTTCTGTAACCCAAAGAAGGGAGACACAGGAAAAAGGGCTAGATGAGAAATCAGCAGTGAGCAAATTCTCAGTTACTGCTCTCTGAGGCTTACACAGTAAGGAAGGTAAGTCATCTTATTTTATATATATGCCCCAAACAGATGACTAAATAAAACAAATGTATACTTGTGATAACAATTCTACAAATTATGATACATTTTTTAAAAGGGACAATTATTTTATCAAAGCAACTATAGTAGTAATTCAGCACATTCACAGCCACAATTGCAGAAAAAGGCAGCTTTATATAGTTTAGTTATTTTCTAAGAAATAAACAAATGGCTAGTTTTAATTATTTAATGAAGAAGGAAAAGTATGTGTGTGTGTGTGTGTGTGTGGTGTGTGGTGTGTGTGTGTGTGTGTGGTGATATATGTGTGTATGTGTATGTGTGTGTGTGTGTGTGTGTGCATGTGTGTGTGTGGTGTATGTGTGGTATGTGTGTGTGTGTGGTGTGTGTGTGTGGTGTATGTGTGTATGTGTGTGTGTGTGGTGTGTGTGTGTGGTGTATGTGTGGTATGGTAGTGTGCTGTGTGTGTAGAAGCTGAGAAAGCAAATGTATAGCCACATTGGAAAAGGAACAAATAAAAGTGTGCCAGTGACTCATACCTCATACATCCATCTTCAGAGTCTTAAGATGAGATGTAGGTTTAAATACAAGGCAGGAAGTATTAGTCACTAAGTAGTCATGGTGAAATCCTGCCCATCACTGCCCATCCTGTTCGAATTCAGATATGTCTTACACAGGGTTCTGACAAGTTGTCAAAATTGTGACAATTATCTTTCTAAGAGGCAGGTTCCTGCTCTGGTAGGATGGCCATTTTTTTCTGTATTAATCCTACTAAACCAGTAACATGGGAAGGTTTTCCTATGTAGGGTTAGTGGGGTCCAGCATCCACTCAGTCACAAGGGCTCAGGTGGCTCAGGGTGGCAAAACGTGAGGGTTTTTACATTGCTTACCCCATGCTGTCGCCAGGAGAGTGTTGGCCAGGCGGGTGTCAGGCTATGGGGAAGCCCCAGGATACTGCTCCCAGGGTTGGGGAGGGCAGTCTGAGGTCACAGGGACAGCCATAGCTGTCTGGTTCTTAGGCTCTTGGACACCCAGGTGCCAGCTCGCTGGGTACTGTGGAAGAGCTGAAATGGAGTGGGGACTCTCGGGCTGGATCTGGCCCAGGGCCAAGGGGTAAAGGGGAGTTCCAGCTGGATCCTGTGGGGAGGAGTCCTTGGCTTGTTCTGTAGGGTGGCTGGCTTGGTGGTCTTGGCTGGAGCACAGAGAGGCCTTGTACGGGAGATTAGACAGAGGCTCTATAGGTGAAGACCTTCTCTATGGCTCCATATAGTAGATACCAATGAAAAGAGGCAGTCCATGGTTTTAAGGCATTTATTGTCATGGAGGAACGTGGCTGAGTAAAACCATACCCCACTTCCCAGGGCAGGCCTGAGGTTAAATACCTTTTGCAGGGATGAGTGTTTGGGGAGTTTATTGGCTAAGCTGCCAGGCCTTTAGCTACCTCATTAAAATGGATATCTGTGACCACAGGTCATGTCCTCTACCTGTGGAGGGGCTTGGAGCGTTGCACTTTAGTGACTAATGGCCACAAATTTATGGAGGCTGCTGCCTTGTGTCAGGAGCCTAGTGTCTGGGAACCAGGCAAAATGCCTGCTGTCCCTTTAGGTTCACCAGGGTTTCTAGCCTTAGCTCAACCAGGAACCAGGCTACCTTTCAACGTCCTACATTCTATCTTCTGATTTCTTCAATTTCTTTCTTGGACATATTAAAGGTTTTATTATACAAGTTATTTACTTGCTTGGTTAGAGATAGCTCAAGATATTTTTACTTTTTCTGAGGGAACTATGAAAGGCACTATTTCCCTGATTTCTTTCTCAGTCTGTCATTTGTAGATAAGGAGGTTACTAATTTTTTTGTGTGTGTGAATTTTATATCCTGCTACGTTACTGAAGAAACAAAAATAATGAAATAAGAACATCCTGACTACTTCCTTTCCCATTATATTCCACTTGGTGTCCTTCAGATGATTTGAATGCTGTATAAAGTAATGGAGACTCCATTTACATGAGTTCCCAACTGTATTTATGCCAGATGTCTTAAGGATCTAGCTATGGTTTCAAATACTATATTGAATAAGTATGTAGAGGACATCCTTGTATTGTTCCTGATTTTAGTGGAAATGCTTTGAGTTCCTCTCTGTTCAGGTTGATGTTTCCTATGGGTTTGCTGGAAATCACTTTTATTATGATGAGGTATTTCCCTTGTATCCCTAGTCTCTCTAGGACTTTTATCATGAAAGGACATTGGATTTTGTCAAAGGCCTTTTCTTCATCTGATAAGCTGATTATGGTATGGTTTTTGTCTTTCAGCCTGTTATGTGGTGGTCTCCATTTTTGATTTGTTGTATTTTCAACTAGTCCTGCATAAATTTTATAGTGAAAATCAGGCACAGGGAAAGATACCTTGACAGAAGTGGTGAGAAAAATGTTTAGAGGTCTACCCAGTTAAAGATACAGCACACACAGGCTCCTAATAGGGTTATATGGAGTTTTCTTGTGCTTCTCTCTTAGTGTGGGCTATGTAGAAGATGCCTAACTCCTAGGTAGCACTTCTAGGGTGATTTACTGACTTGTCATTCTGCATTAAGCATCAGGCTCCAGAATAGACCTAAGAATTGGATGTGGATAGATGTTTCACTTTCAAAGGGGACAAGCAAAATGAATTTCTGTTTCATGACAGAACTTTTAAATGTCTTACAGCTCCTACCCCACCAAGTCCTGCACTTTCTAGTATTCAGTTAATACTATCTGAATGTGACCAACTGTTCCTAAAAGGGAGACCAGAAGTCACACTCTTATATATGCCACTGACTAAGAGAAAATGATTTCCATTAAACTTTTAGATTAAAAAAAAAAATCTACGGAAACTAAGGACAGAAACTGTTCTGAAATAACAAAGCATATTTAAGAACAAAGAAGTATTTAAGAAGTTCCTTTAAATATAACTAATAGCAATAGAGCTGGAAAACTAGAGTGTTATTAGATTAAGAATTGTGAAAGTAAATCACAATCCTTTAACTTAAGACCAGAGTCCTTCCTGAGTCTCCATGTAAGCAGCTACAAACCACAGACAGGACAGGGGAGAGCTAGGGAGAAACCAATTCTAAAAGCAGAGGAAAATAAAAGACCAAAGACTGAAGGTGGCTGCCCTTGGAGGATTAGCCCTGCCTTAAGACCAAAAGGATTCTTTAGAACTAAACACTTGGCACTATGGCAACCTTTATTCTTAAAAATTTTAGACACTGTTACTTAGTTTAGGTTATTGTGAAAAAAAATTAGTTAATTTAGTTTAGAAATAAAAAACCAAGAGATTCAATTTTCTATTGCCTAATGCCCCAACTCCCTTTTCTGTTCTGTTGACTCCTCTGTTGGTGCCATTTCCCTTCATGTGGTTTTACCATTCATCCCTAAGCTCAAATGATTGTGACTTCATAAGCACCCCAAACATGTTATTAATGTCTTTATTGTTGAACTTACTTCATCCTGCTCCTGTGCAGTTAACTGCTAGCCGTCTTCACACTTCTACATTTTCTTGTGATGTTGACATATTTATTTACACTGTTTAAAATGGAAACTCAGTCCAAGCTGGGCTCTAAGGCTTTGGGTGACTCCACACTCCTTCTGCCTGAAGGTCTACTTAGATTTTTAAACTACAGATGTGTGCTATTTTTTACACAGATTCTGAGACTGGAATCATGCTTCCATAGTAAATGCTTTTACCCATTTAGTCAACTCACCAGCAACTAGATGACTTTTTAGCTTAGATATGAAATAGTGAATTTTAAGAAAATTTGGAGTAAAGTTTCAATTGAAAAGAGATCATTATATTATTTTTGTAATGTTTCATAAAAAGTTTAAAACAAGAAATTATAATAAAAAAACTACAAAATATATGCTCTTTCAGACTGAAGTTGGGATAGGCAAATAGGCAGACTACAGGATACAAAATCTAAATGAAAGGTAGCATTGTTGTAGGATTCATACTTTGATTAAAAATTTACTCTAATGCCATAAACAAATATACTACACTTTGAGACACAACATGTTCAAAAGAAAGGAAGGTTGGAACAAGCAAAGATTAAAAAATATAAAGCATATTGTATTTCCTATGAATCATTTTTAGTTAATGTCTTCAAATATGATAGAAATTATTACCAAACAAATATGATCTTGTAACTATTAAAAATACCCATGACCCACACTTCTTACTTCCTCCTGCAGGGTCTAGTTTGAGGAGTACCCCATAATACAAATACTTATTTTTCTGCAAACTTCTAGATCTAGCCCATCCACAGCCAGTGCCCTGCTGGCCTGCACCACCTCTTCCTGCACCAAAGCCAACCTCTAGGCTTTTATCAGGACCTACCACACCTGCATCCATGCACAGGAGCCCACACACACAGCATCCACCATCTTATTCTACACCCAGATTTCCCCATCACCATTCAGAGTCTAGTCTGACATGACCTTATCCATTCCTTTCTGCAACCTACCAAGTTTAACCTGAATCCCAAAGTGAGTGTACCAGCCTAGTCTGGCCTTGCTGCTGTCACTGAAATGGAGCTCCAGGCTTGGGTCAGGATTCGCTTTACTTACTTCCCAAGTCACAGAACAATGCAATATCATATTCAATCTTTCCATTCAGACCTATCTACCCTCACACTTCTGGCTTAAAACAGGAAAAACAAATCCTGTTTCTAACCCAGCCCCCTCTGTCCATGTGATTTCATCCTGCTGAAGCCATTTCCAACCTGTGGATGGAAAATGCCCTATATCTTCTTTTCCTCCCTACCCTACATTGTCCATGAGGAAGTCTACATGCTCTTTGCCTTCTTACCCTCATTCTCACTGGCAAATTCATCACCATTCCTTTATTGCTATTAAAGCTTACTTTGGGATTCTAGTGTGTAAGGAAGACCAACTGAGACATTCAGCCTTGTGGAACGAGAAATTACCGGATTCTTGGAGTTTCCACTTGGAGACAGCCAGCGTTGGATTACTCAGACCACAGACTGTAAGTCACTCTAATAAATCCCATATTTGTATATTTTTCATTCTACAAAAAAAATTTATAACCAACAAACTAAACTTAAACATTATTTTGGCTGAAGACAAGAATGAGCATAGAAAAGAGACTGAAAAGAAACACAAAACCATAATTATTAAAACACAAAATACTACTGAAAACACAATACTACCAAAACCCAACAATACAATGACTACAAGTAACAAACATTTCAATAATAACTTTAAATATCAATGCCCTTGATTCTTCAATCAAAAGATATAGACTGAATACTAAATGGATCAAGAAACAAAAACATGCAGCCTGTATATGGAGTATGGTCTTCTAAAAAAACAGTTGTTCAGTTATTCATGGAATATTATTTTTTTATATCTCTAGTATTCAGTTTGCAACTACTTCATTGAGAATTTTTGTATGTATATTCATAGAGGATACTGGACTATAACTTATATATTTTTGTTGGGTTTACACTTGATTTCACTATTTCAATATTATTTGCTTTGTGAAGGAGCTTATTGTGGTTCTGAATTTTTTAAACATAACTCAAAAGTATTGCTTGTTGAAGCTCTATAGAATTCTTGTATAAGTATATCTGACCTTGGTATTTTGCTTGTTTGTTTCTTTCATTTTATTCTGTTTGAATGCTTTTTAAATTTTTTTGATTTGCTGAAAATAAAAATTAAAAAAAAAAAAAAGAAAAAAATAAGAATGTAAGAAAGCAAAAAAAAAAAAAAAAAAAAAAAAAAAAAAAAAAGAAACAAAAGCAATCTCTCTGCTTCCTCCAAGAAACACATCTTAGTTTTAAAGAGAAGCAGCATTGTAGAGTAAAAGGATAGACAAGAGCACTCCAACCACATGGGACCAGGAAGCAAGCAGGACTTGCTATCCTAATATGTGACAAAATAGACTTCAAACTATAACTAATCAGAAGAGATAAGGAGGGACACTTTATTCTCATCAAGGAAACAGTTAACTAAGACAATTACTATCCTAAACATATGTGCACCAAACTCAGGTGTGACAAATTTCATAAAAAAAAAAAAATCTACTACTGGAATTAAAGACACAAATTAACATCAATCCATTAATTGTAGGTGATCTCAACATCCCACTTCCTCCAATAGACAGGTCATCTGGACAAAATATAATCAGAAAAACATCAGAATTCATTAATATCACACATCAAGTGGACTGAACAGAATCTACAGAATTTTCTATTTAAGCACCACAGAGTACACATTTTACTCATAAGCATATGGAAACCTTTCTAAAACAGACCACATCTTGAGACACAAAACAAATCTTTACAAATTCAAAAATATTAAACCACTCCTTGTAGCCCATCTAACCACAATTCAGTAAAACTTAAAATTGAAAGGACAAGTGAATCATAGGCAGAGTCATAGTGACCTGTCCCCTGAACCTTCACCCAGCCGATACCCTGTTCTGAATGGAATCCGTACTCCCCGTGAACACCTATGCTCCAGTGTCATTCCCTTCCCACATCCTGCCTTTTTGTGTTTATAACCCCTTGTGAATAAGTAAATTACGATGTGATTTAAATAACTAAATAAAAAAAGTTAAAAAAAACAAAAAAAACTTAAAATTGACAGCAAAAAACAAAAATACAAAAATAAAAAATCTAGTAAATATAAAAACTTGTGGAAATTAAACAATTCATTACTAAACGCTGAAGGGGTTAAAGACAAAATTTAAAACTTCCTGGAACTAAATGAAAATGAAAACACAACACACAAAACCTTTGGGACACACTAAAAGCAGTCCTACAAGGGAAATTTATAGCTTTAAGTGCCTACATTGAAAACTCAGTAAGAACACAACAAATAACTTAATGATATAATTCCAAAATTTGAAAAAATAAAAGGACAAACCAAATCCAAACCTACTTAATGGCAAGAATTAATAAAAATTCAGAGCAGAAATCAACAAAATAAAAATAAAGAAAACAATACAAAGAACCAATAAATCTAAGTGATGTTTTTTTGAGAAGATAATCAAAATTTACCAAACCCTTGACCTAACTAACCAAAGGAAAGAAAGACAGGATCTATTTTTGATTTTAACAAAAATCAGAAATGAACAGGAAAATATTATAGTAGATACCAAAGAAATTCAGAACATTATAAGGGGAATTTTTAAATAATCTGTACTCCAATAAGTTAGATAATCTAAAACAAACAGATGACTTTCTAGATGTAGCCAAAACCACAAAATTAAGCCAGGAAGAAATCAGCAACTTAAGCAGACCCACAACAAAAGAGATTAAAATATAAATAAAAGGCCTTCCAGCTAAAATAGGAGTCCAGGTGCCAGATGGCATAGCACAGTTCTACCAATATTCGAAGATCTACAGCCAAGATAAAAAGAAAAGAAGAGAAAAGAAACATAGTACTACCAGATTCCTTCTCTGAACCAAGTCTCACTCTAATACACCAATCAGAAGAAGACACAACAACAAAAATCCTACCAGCCCAATGTCCCTGATGAACAGACAAACAAATACTGAATAACATACATATAAATGGAATACAAACATACATTGAAAAGGTTGCTCACCATTACCAAGCTGGCTTTATCCCTGAAACATAGGGATGGTTCAACATATGCAAGTCAATAAATGTAACAAACTGCATAAATAGACTTAAAGACAAAAAAAAAGTCAAAAACCTTTGACAAAAATCTAACATGCCTTCATGACAAAAGTAATATAGAATGTAGGACTAGAACAAAGAAACCTCAATATAATAAAGATTATATACCAGAGACCCACAACCAACATCATCCTAAATAGAAAAAAGTTAGAAATAATCCCACTGAAGTCAGGAAGGAGACACAGACCCAAACACGAGCACACATAAGTTCAGTCACTACATATTTGAATAAGATTCCAAAAACATATACTAAAGAAAACATTTTCAACAAGGTGTGCTGGGAAAACTGGATGTCCATATGTAGAAGATGGAATTAAGATCCATATCTATCACCTTACACAAAAACTAACTCCCAATGCTTTGATCATAAACATGAAACATCAAATACCGGAACTTCTTTAAAAAAACAAACAAAAATAGGCAGTATTATACATGATACAGGTATAGGAAAACCTAAATCATAAATAAGCCTCTCTCCATTTGCCCAAGAATTAAGTCCAACAATTGACAAGTGGAACTTCAAAACAGAAAAAAAGATTTATACAGCTAAAGAAACAAGTAACCTGGTGGAATCAAAGCCCACAGAAAGGGAGAGAATCTCTGCCACCTATACATCAACGGTTTAATAACTAGAATATAAAAGGGACAAAAAATTGCAGAACCAAATAAACAAATGATCCATTCAAAAATGAGGCTGGTACCTGAATAAGTATCCGAATAAGGGTTCTCCAAAGAAGAAAAAAATGGCTAAGAAATATCTCAAAAATGTTTATCTTCCCTAACTGTTAGGAAATGCAAAGGTAAACAACTTTAAGACGTCATCTTCCTCCAGTTAGAAGAGCAAAGAGCAAGAGAACAACCAAGAGCAAATGCTAGAGGAGATGCAGGGAAAAAGAATCCTCTTTCACTGATGGTGGGATTCCAAACTGGTCCAGCCAGTATGGAAATCAGTGTATAAAGTTCTTAAAAGCTAAGAACAAGTCTATAATATCATACAGCCACACCATTACACACAGCCAAAGAAACCAACATCATACTCCTCAGGGTATGAACTCTGCCGTCTTCATTGCTGCTGTAGTCAGGTCGTTTGGAAATGGAAAGAATGTAAATGCCTTCCAACTAAGGACTAGATAATAAAAATTTATAATATACATTATGGAACACTATTCAACTGTAAAGAAAAATAAAATAATGAATTTTGTAGCTAAGTGGATGAAACTAGATGGAGGTCATCCAGACCCAGATAGACAAACATCACTATGTCCTTGCTTACTGGAGGTTCTAGCTCCAAGTCTTCAGATGTGAGTACATAACCTGTAGTAATTACAGAAACCAAGAAAGTAATATGGGGTGGTTGTCAGGATGGGGGTGGGGTGGGGAACAATAGAGAGGGGGAATAGCAGAGGGCATGCAATCTGACCGAAAAATGGAAAAGGCTCTTTAGGGAAGGGGAGAGAGGTTAATACAGAGGAAGGGAAGTGGTAGGATACAAATGATATGACAGGGAAAATGGGGAAAGAAGGGCTTAGAGAAGGGGCATGGAGGTAAGTAGAGGAGAATGAGGGAAGTGGGTAAAATAATAGATTGAATAAATGTCTAAAAAAGCCACAAAGAATCATTAACAATTTACCTAAAAAACTATAATGCACATATTACAGTTCATATATGTGTATAAACATGCATATATAATTTTAATGAACCTTTCTCATTTAGGTTGATAATATTCCCTCCAAGAGGGAAAGTCCACCAAACAAAAACCCTATCATCAGATATGAGCTCTCTTGTCTTAGTCACTGTTCAATTGCTGTGAAGATATAACATGATTAAAGCAATTATTATGAGAAACCATTAAACTGGGGCTTGCTTACATGTTTAAGAGGTTAGTAAATTATCATCATGACAGCAGACAAGGTGGCATACAGACAGACACTGAAGCAGTAGCTGAGAGCAATATCCTAGCCCATAGGCAGAAAGACTCTGGGATTGGCATGGGCTTATAAAACTGCAAAGCCCACCCCCAGTGACACACTTCCTCCAATAAGGTCATACCTTCTAATCTTTCCAATCCTTTCAAATAGTGCATTTCCTGGTGACTAAACATTCAAATATATGAACATATACTATGATGGCCATTCTTAATCAAACAATCCTGGTCCCCATAGCCATCTCATAATTCAAAATGTAGTTAGTTCTACTTCAAAAGTCCCCATAGTCTTATCATAGTCTCAATACTCCATAGTTCAAAATCTCTGATACTCATGGTAATCTCTTAACTGTAACCCCCTATAAAATCAAAATCAAAACCACATCATATACTTCCAACAAACAATGGCATGGAATATATATTACTATTTCAAAAGGAAGAAAATGGAGCATAATGAAATACTGGATCAAAGCAAAACTGAAAACCAGAACAAACTTCAATTTCTGCATCTCTCTGATTTCAAAGCACTCTTTAGCCAGGCAAACCTTTGGTTGACTGCAGCATACTTCTCTCTTGGGCTGGTTCATACTCAGTCTGTAGCTCTCCTTGGCAGGGTCCCACAAATTTCCAACATCTTGGGGTCTCCAAAAACATACAGGTTTCACCTTTATAGCTTCAAGCAATGCTTTCTCTGGGCAGATATGCAAGGACAACCCTGACACACATGATCTCAGTGGCTTTCCTTACCTGAGAAGTGAGATTCCTCAAGACCTTTCTTGCAATCTTTGCCTTAAAACTAGAACCATATAGCTAAAACTGCCAAGTTCTGCTGCTTGCTGGGCTGGAACTTGGCTCCTTGCTTCAATTACACTTGTATCTGTTCTGTTGTTGATGATTTCCTTCACTGTTGAAGCTATTCTTTATTTCTTTTCTATAAACTTATTATCTCCTTGAGCACTGGACTTACTCCATTATATTTTGGTGTCCCCTTTCTCCTCATACTATATATTTTATATTTCTTTGCCCAGCTTGTTCCTTTTCATTATAGATCTGCATAAAAGTTATTAGTAATAACCACACAGTACAGTCAATATTGGCTATCTTGAAATCTCCTCAGCCAAAGTCATTAAAACAAAGCTCTTCAATTTATCCTTAGGCAGATTTTTTTAGGACAAGGGCAAAAAGCAATACCCATCTCTTTTTGGCCGAAATACCACAAGAATGGACTGTAGGCCACTTTGAACAATAGTTCGAATCACTCTTAGACCTGCTTTCATATTCCTACTAGAATAACCCATTAAGTCCCACTCAACTGGACTTGGTGCCAAGAATGAGGACTTCCGTTGGATCCAGGATACCACATGAGAGATGGAGACAACTGATCACCCAAGTTGTCCTTCTGTGCACTGTGTAAAGGTTGTCTTTGTATTATTCAAATGTTGATTTCTGTACTGGTTGAGTACAGGTTGGATCATCACCTGTCTTAGTATCACCTTCTGACTAGTTTAGTAAAGAGCTGATGGAAAATAGCTGAGGCAGAAGAGAAAAGGCATGATTTCTAGGCAGAGATTGGAAGGAACTATGAAAAGAACTGAGAGGTGCAGAATTTGCCAGCCAGACATGGAAGAAGTCAGACATACCAGACTGATTGAGAGGTAATGGGCCACGTGGAAAATGTGGACTAGAATAAACAAGTTAATTAAGTTGCTATAAGCTAGCTGGGAAATAGTCTAACCTATAGTGCTGAAGTTTTCATGAATATTAATAAGTCTCTGTGTAATTATTCTGGAATTGGCAGGTCAAGACAGTCATACATTCATACAGCATAGCACACACACATGTGAGAACACACACACATACACACACACAATATTTAGCATTTTACTTCTCTTGTCCACTCCTACTTATTTTCAATTTAATAATGTTTTTGAAATCCTTATTATTTCCCTCTATTCCTTGCTCTGGGTGCTGTTATAGCACTAAATGCAAGAATTACTGGCATTGTGGTCATCTGGAAAGAAAAAAATTTAAGATATTAAAAAGAAGACAAGTAGGAATGGGTAAAAAAAGTAAAATGCTAAATTTTGTGAATCTGTCTAATGACAGAAACAACAAAAGAACAAAATTTTACAGGTCATTTCTCTCCTGCTTTGTAGCATTCTTCCACGGCATAGACAGGCAGGACAGGGCTCTAGTGGCAATTGTAGATACCATGCTAGGCATGAGCCCAGTATTTACGGCTCTCACATTTGACTAAGCAGAAAAGAAATGTTTTATGTGATTAGGTATGTCAAGTGTTATATGAATAGACCAAGAGTAGGAAGATTAGATTGGCCTAAATTGAGGCAGGAAAAAAGTACAAATTTTAGACATCTAAACTAAATTATGGAAAATAAACAGGAGTTAATTAAAACTAAACATATATGATTTCATGTAGGAAATTTCATGTAAAGTATACATTTTTAGAATAAGGATTGTGGAAATTTATATGTATGAACTGCTTTAAAGAGTTCAGAGTGTTGTTCACCATGGGCAGTGAGAATAGATGAGACCAAAATCTTAGGTATAGGCTGGTGGGGGGGAGTATTAATGTCCTGTGAAGGTCAGTTCTGTGATATTGATGCCAGACAATACTGGAATCACAAGGGCTATTTTTGGAGAGATTCTAAAGATGCAATGAAATGATCTTGACTACAATGACATTTACAAAGCAACAGAAAAATAAGTTTTACTCCTCTACCTCATGCATGTTTAGGGGATATAAACCAGGTTTCTACACACAACAGACACGCATTTTACAACATAACTGCAACCCCAACTAACTGATGTCACTGAAAGAACTAACTTAGGATGTGAAAAAAGCAGTATATAATATTACAGTATAAATTGTTTTACTGGCATCTTACACAGTAGGATTTTGGTTTGTTATGAGTAAAGAGACCATACACAAATTGCTACAATAGTTGTGTGTATGTATGTGTGTACATGGTCATGTGTATGTTGTCATCTATAAATCTAAAAACAAAACTGAACTCTTGTAAGTTTAGAATAGAGTACTAGTTACCAGAAGCTAGAATAAATGAAGAGCAGGGGAGATGGAGATGGGTAAATGGATGGATACTAAGTTACAATCCAAAAGTTAATAGTTGGAGAGATAAGCCATGATGCTCTACTTCATAGCACTGTGACAAATTTTTAATCACATAATATATTCTGATTTTGATTTTCCTTCCCTCTACTCCTCCCAGTTCCCCCCCACCACCCCTTTGATCTGGATCCACTCCTTTTCTGTGTCTCATTGGAAAACAAACAGGCTCCTAAGGGACAATAACAAAATGAAATAAATAATAGTAAGATAGAAAAACTGACCCCACATCAGAATTGGACAAACCATAAAAAGTTTTAAAAGCCAAGAGAAGGCACAAGAAATGGAGACCCAGTCATCTGTATACTGAGGAATCTCATAAAAACCCTAGACTGGAAGCCAAGCAATATAAACAAGGGACCTGATTCTGAACTATGCAGGCCCTGTACATGCTGCCTCAGTCTCTAAGTTCATCTGAACTTTGATCATGTTAGTTTAGAGGGACTTGTTTTCTTGATGTATTCCATCTCCTCTGCTTATAATGTTTTTTTTTTTGTTTGTTTTTGTCTTTGCGTTGTTTACCGGGTATAATTATAACTGACTTTTACTAGTTGGTAGGATATCATGATAGTTTGTTCAATTTATTTATTAGGTTAACAGTCTGGTCTTTTTAAATGCTTAAAGGTTTTCTACAAACATTAATATGTTATCTACAAACATTTTACTACTTACTTAAAAACTTGAATATCTTTTGGTTTGTTTTACCCCTTTTTAAAGTATAGAATAGAGTTTATGACATGGGGAGGGGAGTTAAGGGGTTAGTAAAGACAGAAGAAGGCAGAAAGAGGGAGGGAGTAGAGGGGTAGAGGCCAGCCATGTGCATATAGGGGGAGATGGGAAGAAAGGGGGTTGGAGCGAGAGGAGAGAACTAGAGCAAGAGCACAAGAGAACATTTGTTTTACCTTAAACATTTTTATATTTTGATCATATTCTTTCCCCTCCCTCATATCCTCTCAGATCCCACTTCCCTACCTATACAACCTAATGCATTTCTTTCTTTCAAAACAAACAAACAAAAAAAACACAGAACAAAACAATAAAAAAGACAAACGTTCTTACTCTCTGAGCATGTTCAGCTGGAGTCTGTGTTTTCATCACCATCTCCTGCAAGCTCTAACGAGGGCTGAGTAATGGCGCAATGATCTCTGTCCCAGCTTAAGTCTTAGGTTTCTTTAGGGTCTAGAGATCATAGTGAAGTATCATATACTCTATAATTTTTGGACACAGCTTGGTTGAGGTCAAAATTAGGGTGTTTAAACTGTCTTACTATCTGTCACACATGACAACAAATGTGTCATTTACATTGAATGGAAACCAGAGAGGGGGGAAGATCTGCTGACACAGAGATCATAGAACTCTAAGGTCCTGCTGCAGAGTGTGAATGTGCAACAAATGCAGGCTTTCCTAGAGCCTTTCATGGAAAGAGAGAGGATGTGGTCATTTAAATTAGGGAGATAATCCACACAATAAATCTAAATAAAATGAGCAGGTGGCTGTGAGTATGGCCCAGGCATATTGGCAACAGTCTTCTTAGTTCATATGTCTCAATAAGAACTGAGCAATTCAAATTGTATGGAATATATGCAGATGCCACACAGTCATTATCTGTTGAGCATAGACCATCTGTCCTAATGAGCTGTATGTAAAGGGTTTCTACTAATCGGCCTCACCTAAGAAGACTGGCAGAACTTCAACAGGGTAGAGAGAATCCAGAGTCTATCAGGCTTATTAGCTAAATCCTAATTGACTGGTCACTCAAGGACACCACTGTCAGCCATCCCCTGTCTCCTTTTCTAGGGTGTGGCAATCTGCTCTTGAGCAGCACCTGAATTTGGCATAACAATTGTAGTTTTCAATGGTTTCTAGAGAAGAATCAGGCTCAGGGTGGTTAAATGCTTACATGGCACTGACTTTCCCTGCAGTAGCAATACTTAAAGGCCAACTAATATTTTAAAACCCAAACCTGACATTAAACAAACACTTTTCTTTCTTCACACCAGGCTTTGAGATAGAGGCAGAGGGAAAAGGTGAGGTGGCATGGCCAAAATGGGGAAACCTGAGAGGAGCAGGGGGAAGGAAAGCAAGAAAAGACATAGGAAGTAAGGCAATATTGAAAAAAAGGGTGCCTTTCAATATTTCAAATTAGGCTTAAAAACTCTTTTATGCTTCAAACAAACAAAACAAAACAACAACATAAAAATCAACACTGAAGATTGTTTCTTACATAACTAAAAATAGTTTAAACTCGCTTATCAACCCAGATTAGTAAGAAAGATGACAGAGGAAGGATGCCACTGAGAACGGGTAAAAATGGGGAGCAGGCAAGACTTGTGGGCCTGTGACCGATAACTTATCGTGGACTTCTGTTCTGCTAGCACTTGTTGATTAAATGCACCCATTTCTCTGACAGAAAACACTTCTGATACTTTTATATTGTGAGGAAGATTCACTAGCTATGTAGGAAATGACAGTTTCTAGTCTCAGTGTTCAGGAGCTTCATCTGCAGTGTTTGAGCCCCACCTCCCAGGTCTCCACTTTAGGTGGTGGTATTGGGTCTTCAGGATGAAATTCCTTATATTAATATTCAAATGACAATGATCCTGGTCTGAGGACCATATATCTGGCTATGGGAAGTCAGCATCCAATTCAGAGCCTCTCATCTTCCAAAATGACCCAACTTCCTTTCCTGCTCTGACATAGCATCCCCTATAACCAGCCTACACCCAAACCTCTATAACTGACTAACTTTTGTGAATTACACTAGACACTTTTTTCCCCAAGAAAGAAAGAAAACATCTCTGTGTGTACTTCTCCAGTCAAGGCCTCTGACTCTGTCAGCTTGTATCCAAGCATGGCATTCTTTCAACTTCTTCTTCTTCTAACATTTTCTACCAGAACTTTCACTGACCATCTCAGTTGCATGGTACCAGGTTTTGTATCTTCTTGATGAGTACACTATTCTAGAAATTCTATTCTTTGTGGGTTTCTTAGACTTTACATAAAGGATTACTCATTTGTCTTTCTATATTTAGCACTGTCTTCTTTTAGATTCTGTCCTGTCATTTCTGGCCATGTTAACTGTATTGGACTTCTATCTTAATCTGTACAATAGAAAGAACACAAGGGTTTTGTCAAGGACTCGGACTTGACTCTGTGTTGGACTGTTGATCTGATCTGAGATCCAGGCCTACAGTCTGGCTTCACTGTTTCCTTCTTTCAGGGTAAGACACTTGCACTGCCTGGTATCTAATATTTGAACACAGTTTTTACAAGTAATATTTGACTAGTTTTCTTATTGTTTACTGAGATGGATAATTATGTCCCTGCTCAAAATAACCCAAATTAAATTTTCAATGAAACTTCTACTAAATAAAATAATTAGATTTTAGTATATGTATTTAGTGGTATTCTTGTAAAAACAGACTTAATAGTTACTGTTTAACCATAGAGATGCAGCTTGTAGATTTAGTTTCTGCATAAATGTCATACAAAGTATATGAGCAGAAAGAGAGTATATAAATACAGATATTATAGAAATTATTAAGGTATTGTAAGAGATGCTACTTATGATATAAAACATTTTCCCTATAGTTTTTTTTTTGAGATTAAAATTGTATTTCTACATTCCGTATGCATCTCCCTCTCTTCAAATTAATTCATGGCCTCTTTTATTGCATAGATATATGTCTAGTCAGTGTTCTATTGCTGTGAAGAGATACCATGACCATGGCAACACTATACATAAAGTATTTAATTGGGCTATGCTTACAGTTTCAGAGGTTTAGTCCACTGTCATCATGATGGAAAGCATGGCAGAGTGTGGACAGACAAGGTGTTGGAGAAGTGGCTGAGAGTTGTATATCTGGATCAACAGGCAACAGGAAGGAAGAGACACAGGGCCTAGCTTGAGCTTTTCAAACTCCAAAACCCATTTCCAATAACATACTTCCTTTATCAAGGCCACACCTCCTAATCCAAGAAGTGCTACCTCCTGATGACCAACATTCGAATATGAGTCTATAGGAGCCATTCTTATTCAATATGTAATGTGTATATATACATATTGCTAAATATAGCCTGCTCTGTCTGTATCATGTTACTTGCATGTGTGTTTTCAGAGCTGACAGTTTGGCAATGGACTATATAAACCATTTTTAATGAAACAGACAAATGTTTTGAAAAGGAGAGACTATCAAGCTGGCTAAAGACAAATTAGAAAATACTATTAATAATATTGCCATGTAAATTAAAGTGTCAATTGAAAATGTTTTCATACAAAAGCTGAATTCCTGATGGTTTCAGTGATGAATTATACCAGAAATTTAAAAAACAGAAAAAGGAGAAAACAATTTCTGTGCCATTTAATGAATCCAGAATTGCTCTAATACATAAATCAAACAAAACCATCACAAGAAGATAAAGCCCAATATCCTTTATAAACACAGATGATTTTAAAGGAAGTAAACACACCTGGAGGGGCAGACAATTGGTTGTTGCTTTTTGCCACTCTGCTAAGCAGGGAAAGAAAAGAGAGTCTATGACAAAAACTCCACATTGCTTACAGTGTTACAGTGAGAATGGACACTGCCGTTATAAAGGAAGATAAGGGTTAAAATGGCAAAGCCTGAACTACTGAAAAGGAATAAGAGGGCTATGGTTGGGCATGAGATAACTGAACACATTAACAGGACAAAGTTCTGAGCAATGCAGGTAAGCCAGTTGGCCCTGTATTTCCTTTAGACAGAAGCAATCCTGGGTTAAAATTTTGGAGCTGGTGGCCACATCCCTCAATCAGGAAGCCATGCCTAACCTCTGGATATGGTCACTACAGGTTCTCCCTTCCCTTTGTGGGGTATTTCAGCTAATGTCATCCCTATGGGATCCTGAGAGGCTCTTGCTTTCTTGGCATCTGGGACTGTCTGGTTGCCACCCCTAGTTCCCATCCCTCATGGCTACACACCTCTGTTCAATTTCCTGACCCTCGGTAAATCTCCATCTCCTCCTATACTTGATTCCTCCCCTCTTTTTCCCCTCCTCCTCTTCTCTTCTTTCCAAGTCCCTCACACCCTCTACTTCCCTTGATTATTTTGTTCCCACTTCTAAGTAGGACCAAAGCATTCAATCTTTGGTCTTCCTTCTTCCTGAGTTTCATGTGGTCCATGAGTTGCATTGTCGGTATTCCATGCTCTTTGCCTAATATCCACTTATCAGTGAGTACATACCATGTGTGTTCTTTTGTGACTGAGTTACCTCACTCAGGATATTTTCTAGATTCATCCATTTGCCTAAGAATTTCATGAATTCATTGTTTTTAATAGCTGAGTACTGCCCCATTGTGTAAATATACTACATTTTCTGTATCCATTCCTCTGTTGAAGGACATCTGGGTTCTTTCCAGCTTCTGGCTATTATAAATATGGCTGCTATGAACATAGTGGAACATGTGTCCTTGTTATATGTTGGTGCATCTTCTGGGTATATGCCCAGGAGTGGTATAGCTGGGTCCTCAGGTAATACTATGTCTGATTTTCTGAGGAACCACCAGACTGATTTCCAGAGTGATTGTTCCAGCTACAATCCCACCAGCAATGGAGGAGTGTTCCTCTTTCTCTACATCCTCGTGGCATCTGCTATCAACTGAGTTTTTGATCTTAGCCATTCTGACTAGTGTGAGGTGCTTCTCAGTCATTCCAGTTTCCTCAGTTGAGAATTCTCTGTTTAGCTCTGTTCCTCATTTTTAAAATAGGGTTATTCAGTTGTCTGGAGTCTAACTTCTTGAGTTCTTTGTATATATTGGATATTAGCCCTCTACCGGATGCAGGATTGGTAGAGATCTTTTCCCAATTTGTTGGTTGTCGTTTTTATGTTGGCAACACATTAACAAAGCATGATCCTCATCTCCCTGGTTGGCTCATCCCCAATGGCCTGAAGAGCTCACCCCAGCCTGTGTCCTTCTGTGATGGCTCCATAAAGTTCTCAGACAAAGAGGTTCAAGGGTTTTCTCTTTGGAGAACTATTTTTGAGAGTTTCTCTCACTTTTCCTTAACATTTCTTCATAAAGCTTGCTTCCACATTTACTAATGACCATGAATATCCAGATCTTTGTTCTTCACTGTCATGAGACAAAGAACTGAGTGTCACCACACACACACACACACACACACACACACACACATTCTGACTTTTGATGACCGTTGAGTTTTCTGAATATTCACCAAACAAATCACAACTGGGCCAAGAAAGGTCCCATTGGACTCAGAATTGCTGTATCAATGGCCAGAGCACCTAAACAACCACAGCTGTAAAGCAAATCAGCACAGATGTTTACTGATACTATTAACACAAAAAAGAGTCATCTTTAAGAAACATAACATTTAAAAGCTTTAAGTGGAACTAAGAAAGGCATAAATTAAAAGAGTCAAATTTACTGCTATCTTACACAAATAATGACACTAAAACTTGAAAGCAAATTTAAGCAGTCCACCGGTGGCACGAAGAAAATGATCATTTAAAACCCAGAAAGGGTCTGTCTGTCATAAAACAATAGCAATGCTTTTCACTGATTCTTATAAAAGCTATACCCAATATGTTAGTTATTTGTCCAATGGACTATGGAAATGCTAGAAGCCAAGAGTGTGTGTGCAATGATGGCTTGGACTCTCATAAATATATTTCCATTTTAACATAAGACTTATTTCCTCAAACAATTTCTTAATGATTTAATGAGCACAAAAACACAGCAATACCACATCTGTATTTCTTACATTCAGCTTCAAAGGCAAAATAGAAGGTAAGAGAATAAATCTGGGGCTCTATAAGTCTCCAGATTTCTTAAATGTCTAGATGACAAGACAATATGTCAGGTAAAAGTTTTTTTTTTTTATTGCTAAAGACTCTTTTTTATGCAATTTAACAATCCAAGATGTTCAATTTCCTGGTTGCATTATTAGATATCACCCTTCCTTAAAATCACTTTTTATCATCACACCAACAGAACATCTCATTGGACTTCCTTTTCCTAAAATCATTTAAGACTGATCCTAAGAATAAGACACTACCTTGAGACTTCACCGATCCTTTACTTGAAAGTCATAATTCTAATATATCATCCACGAGTATTACAGGTGATGAGAGTTTCAGTCAGGTCTCTGATCCCAGAGAATTTTCACAGTATGGGTTTGGGAGCACTATAATCTCTATCTTCTTCATCTGAATATTAATCATGCATCAAATTTCATTCAGCTAAAAAATTTAACAAGGAATTCTATCAGATCATAAGAGAAATTGGCAGTTCTCACACTCTAGAGTATGACCAGGTCAGGCACCTGCTAAATTTTCAATTAAACAAAAATTAGTTAAGGAACATTTATACTCTCTCAGCTTGGAGAAATCTTTCCAGAAACCTTCACATACATTAAACAAACATGACGATGTTCTGCCAAGTATTTTTGGAGCTATAAAATACATCTGTAGACCCAGTGCTCAGTAGTACTTGTGCTGAAGGGATTTTCCCTCACTGAAAGGATTCTTGTAGAACAGGGTTCATTACAGAAACGTAATGAATGAAACTGGCTTCTTTGCCACCAATGTTCTGCTTAATTTTAAAGATAATAATGAACAATGCATTCAATTCATAACACTTTATTGAAAGAATAAACAAATTTATTGCATTTATTTGTCCAGATAGCACCCAGATCATTTGCCATAAATCTTCTAGTGTCTAATAGGAACTGAGAATGCAACTTGAAAAAAAATACAATTATCATTAAACATAATAAAATATCCAATTTAAAAATTAAACACTGCACTGTCCAGCTTTGTGGTTTGTTTAGGGACTGAAGTTTGAAGATGAAAGAGTTGCTTAGTTTACTTAAAATAGCTATTCTGATTTTCACTTGAGAAAAACTATAAAAACTATTAAATCTGTTACAGAGGTCTAGCCATTAGCTTCCAAGTCAATTCACTCAAATGTCATTACTTGTATTTTTTTTTAAATAAAATAACCTTTAAATTTAAAAAGATAATTGTAAAATTATTTTGTGAGGGTGAGGAAGGCAGGACTTAGCATAAGACTTGCGCTCAGATATTAAAATTCACCTCATTAGAACTTTAGTTTGAAATGAACTTCCTCAAAAACTCATTTCTTCATGTATGGACACAGTTACATGGACTAGTTCTAGCTGGTTTGATCAGAATGATATATCAGGCCATTCCTATGACAAATGTGAACTGCTGTGCACACCATTCAGAAGGCACTGTTTTGAATTCACAGCTAAGAGTTTAGATTCTATTCTTTTCAGATTCTATTCTATCCATATTGCCATGGATTCTAAAGAAACTATATTTCTTTGACGTTGATTTCCCCCATATACAAAGTTCTTACAGATTTTTGTATCTGTTATCTTGTTTTTCTAAATTTGGAGTATTAGGAAATTTAGCATTCTTTTGGCAAAGACAACTTATTTAAGTAGTTAGACTCTAGTCTAAAGGTTGTATTGTACATACAACAATGTGACACTGGTTTTAACATAGGTATGTGAGGAGTCTCCCTAAAGCTGTAGCCTGTGATATCTGTTCCCCAACAGGGCTGTCTTGTCTGGTTTCAGTGGGAGAGGATGAGCCTACCATATGAGACTTGAAGTGCCAGGGTGGGGAATACCCAGTGGAGGTGAATGAGAGGGGTCATGGGGGAGGGTCTCTGTGAGCAGGGAAACAGGAGATAGCAGTGCATGGGATGTAAATAAACAAATATAATTTTTAAAAAAGTTTCACATTTAAATTAATCAATATGTATTAACCTATACTCAATAATGTAATTAAACTGTGGCTTATGGAACATCCACCACCTAAATGAATCCTTTGGTTTCTATATAACGTGCATAAGTTATTTAAACAGTCCCTTATTAATGAAAATTTAGATATTATGCTGATGATGGAGCCTTGACTTACTCCATCTTACCCTTCATTTAACTGTACCAAGTGGAAGACTACAAAACACACTTCAGAGTCCCTTGCAGCCACAATTCTCAGTGTCAGATGGCTTCTGTCTCTCACATGATGCTGGTATCTCTCTTCTTGCCTCCTCCCACCCTTGCTTTCAATTTATGCTGGAAAGGACAATAGATGAAACATGAGAATTTTCTCCTGTGATGACATCCCAAAGAACACCTTTAAGTTTCTAAAAAGCAGCATTTGTAGCAGCAGGAGAAACAGAAAGGATGTGCCATCTTGCTTCCTAACTCCTGTACTTCATAGGTGGTATATATTCTTAGTTCCCTAGGTTTTGAGGGGATAGCAATAGCAGCAGTAAACATATTGCTCTGAATTCCAACACAGCTCCAGTTTGTCTCAGTGCATTACTTCCTTAGAGTAATGGTTCTATGCTGTTGTGAAGTCTAAAACCTTTTTCCTTGGCTTTTTCAAATTTTACATACACTCATTTTCTACTATTGAATCCCATGACTTACTTATCAAATAACTGGAGTTATTTCTCTTTCCCTCAATGAATTCTGACACAGTCTTTTGCAATGACTAGCCATCCTTTTCTAAGTTATAATTTACAGAGAATAACTGTCTTGGTATACTGTTTTCCAACCTTTTTTTTAAATAAATAAATAAAGGCCAAGTAAGTGCCATAAAAATGAAGACAATTGGCTGGTGATAGAACTTAGAGGTAAAATGCACATAGCATGTTCACAACTCTAGGTCCAAAACCTCTGCCCCTACCCCACAGTTCTAAAATGCACTCTGTGCTCCTTTTTAACCAGCCTCTCACCTCTTGTCCATTAATGCTACTCATCTGCTGCTGTAGTTTCAGTGTTTTGGAATCTTATACAAATGCACAAATAAGGTATGCAGCCTTTTGATGATGTGCTCTTTCATTTAGTATGATTCATGCAAGTAACGTACATCAATAATTGATTCCTTTCTTGCTACACAAGACCACTTAGATTGTATCCAGTTTTAACTGATTAAAACATAACATACAGAAAAATATAGTTTTTAATCATCCTCAGGAAATACACAGGAGTCAACCCATGTGGGAAATACAGCTGAATTAGAAGAGGCAAAAGAAAGTGAAAAGAGATGGTCTGAGTGGGAACAGACTTAGAAACAAAACCAGACTCTACTTGGTGATGATCTAATCTGTAATTATGACTTCGAGGACACATCTTCCTGAGAGACATGAATAAATGATCAGTTACTGAGCTGGGTGGATGAAGTAGTCACAGGTAGGGAAGGATCAAAAGTTCAACTTTAGCCATGCTACATTTGAAATCAAGTACAATATTTTCTATTTCCTCAGTTAGATGGAAACATCTTAGGGTATAGTCTACATTCTTATGAATACAAAATTTTCTACAATTGTATAAGAATGGGTTATGAAACCGAGAGGATTCGGTGGGGTGCCTTTCAGCCCAAAAATTACGCTATGAGAATCAGGCTGTCACAGGTGCAAAGGTACAAGTGCACTGAGCTTTCTGTATCTCCAGCTGGTTACCTACAAGTTTCTCTAATTTTTCTGAATGTGTTAATACTCCACAACAGCTAAAAGCAGCCTACATATGATTCTACTTTCACAATACCAGGAGGCAATGTAGTATAGTTATCTTCTATAAACTAAAACACTCCCTCCTAGAAGGAGGAGGGGGACTCCCAAGACTGAAGAAGTAAAGACAACCTGTAAGACTCAAGAAGGGCAGAAAGTTACAGGACTCACTAGGCTCCTCCTCAAAACTATATTAAGCAGTGAGCTGGGGGTAGAAAAGACAAGAAGCTTCAGTGGTTTCAACTGAAACTTGGGCAGGGTGTCCAGAAATGCAGTATTTATGAGCTGTCATCAATTTACCTTTGAGTTATCCATTTCCTGTAGATATTTAAAAAACTCACTTGTTGCTAAAGTCAATTGATAGTCCCCTTTTGGATGTCAGTTTGGGACACTATATGGGAATGACTTTTGTTAATTTTTCTGAAAAGATAAAGAAAAAAAAACAGGCAATTTGGTTTGTTAGGAATTTTTCTATGCTTGGCTTTTATAATTTTTCAGTGCTTTTAGATCAAACTCTAGATTTCCTTGTATTCCTTAAAACTTAGTTTGTATATTCACTCAAGTGAGGTATTATTGCTCAGTATTACTCAGTTTGAATGCTAGTAATGCTTTAGCCTTTATATTGCTCTCAAAGTAAGATGGAATTTCAAAGTTCCAACTTTTACTCTTTCCACATATACATTGGTTTATTTCCACCATTTGTCTTTTAGGGAGCCCACAACTATAGTCAATGAAGAGGCAAGCTGTCATTAAGTGTCTGAATGATTAAATAATGTAGATAATAGTGAATGCTTTAGTAAACAAATTTTTGGAAACATAATGAGACATTAGTATAGCAATATTTCATTTTTTTAAAAAAAACATCACAAATTTATAAATTCTTTATATCTTTAATTTTAAATTATAGGCAACAGTTGTACTGCTTCAAGCAATTTGAAGCTTTGCTACATTTATACTTATTCACTCACTAGATTTAACCTACCCAATATCACTTTGCCAGAAAACCAATGATATCTTCTGTACTCTTTTTAATGATGACACTGTTGTAAAATTTATATTCTAGCTGCTTAACAGTTTCAAAATGAATAGTCTAAGATAATCAGGGACAATGTAAAGGGGAGAAGAATGCACTGGAACATGTAAGGGAGAAGAATGGCTGGAACAGTGTAAGGGAGAAGAATGCGCTGGAACAGTGTAAGGGAGAAGAATGCGCTGGAACAGTGTAAGGGAGAAGAATGGCTGGAACAGTGTAAGGGAGAAGAATGCGACTGGAACAGTGTAAGGGAGAAGAATGCGCTGGAACAGTGTAAGGGAGAAGAATGCGCTGGAACAGTGTAAGGGAGAAGAAGCGCTGAACAGTGTAAGGGAAAGAATGCTGGAACAGTGAAGGGAGAAGAATGCGCTGGAACAGTGTAAAGGAGAAATGCGCTGGAACAGTGTAAGTGGTCAAACAGATCATGTTGTTCTTCCCTGTTATAAGGTTTTTAAAACACTATCTGGCTCTTTAGCAATTCTGCAGTATTTTCTATCTCTCAGCTAAGATAGGGAGCTGCCACTCATAATCAGAATGAATGAATGCTCAGTTTCCAAGATGAAGTCAGTATTCCCAGAGTAGATCTTCTGTCTTTGGTCTTTGGCATTTAATTCATGTTATCTGTGTTCATAGAACTGTTTTGTAACACTTTCAGATACCTGCTAGATAGATAGATAGATAGATAGATAGATAGATAGATAGATAGATAGTAGATAATAGATCTTTTTCTTCTTTTGGGCCACTAGGGATATAAAGATTAGCATTTGATATTATGCCAGTACAGACCAAAATCTCTAATTCATTTGCCCTTGAATGTTAATTTACTGGGGACATATTTTTGAACAGGAGAGTGGGAATTCTCTTAGAGTACCATGAAACTAATACAGATGCCAAGCTTCCCATACCTTCTCAGTATGTACTGCATGTAACTTTGATGACTGTAAACAATATCAGAAGGAAGTAATGACTGACTCAAGAAACTCAATTATGGATAGCATCAGTTAAATCTTAATGCAAATTTTCAGAGTAGACACAGTTTGAGGCCCCACTGTAAAACAATGAAGACAGAAGTGTATTTCCTTTTAAAGTGAATTACTCTGAACTACACATGTCCTTTCTTGAGGACTTTACCGCGTTACAGATGCAAGGTGGTCTCTAGAATTGGAAAAGAAAGTTCTCTGAAGAGAAAGGAAGATACTAAATTTCTAGTTTTAATAAAGGCTACTTTCAGGCATGCTTTACTAACTCAGTGCCTGTCACTGCTTCTCAGACATAAACCTCTTCAATCCTGTCATGAGTTGACAGAAGCAGCACAAGAAACAGCAGCTCTTTGGTGAATAGTCACCATAGGCCTGATAGGCCTGAGCAAAGGATAAAGACAATTATGTTCATTATGTTTAAACCTTTCCACCTGAATGACACTGAAAATCGAGGTTATAAATTCCCAGAAAGGAAAGAAAATGTACAGATTATCTTGAAATTAAAAAAAATATTAAAATGCAGCAAAATAATGTTTATATAACTTACTATAAACCAAGAACTGTTTAAAATAGGTACAGAGTATAGGTAAATTGGAGACACTTCGGAAAGTTTATATTCTTTGAATACATTTTATGACCAAAGGAACTCAGTTAGTTAATGCATTTCTTTCTATATCATGTATTGAAATCACCCACATATCAAAATACAAAAGAATGAGTCACCCTCAAAGAGTCTAAAATAAAGAAATCTGACTGTCACTAGTCATTATGGATGGCAATGTATCTTCTAAAGGTCCCCCCACTATTATTTATTTTACCATAAATTTTTGGGAGAAACAGGGGTAAACTAATAAAATGTAAGGAGTTTAATACAAGAAAGTAAATGTATGGTTTAGTATTCTAGAGTTGCTTTATTGAACTTCTAGGTCTTGTGGTATCAAATCAGACTAAAAGAAAAATTTACTGTGCACATGTCAAGCTAGATACAAGAGTTCCAACAGGTCCAAATCTTTAATTCACACATAGGAAATACTATGCAAAATCCATGCCAAGATAATGCCTATTACCTTCTGCCTAATTACATAGTGAAGACTAGGTGAAATGAATTTTACCTTCTAGAATACAACATAAAGAATACAGCAAAATAAAGTGGATACTTCAGAGAACATTTTTCTTCTTCTTTTCTCTATCCAGAGGTGTTTATGTAGAAAGAAAATATGAAGACTGAGTATTCCTCTCTCCTTTCCTGCTACCCATATACTATCCATTTCTTGACTAGTAACAGAAAACCTAAGCTGTCACAAGAAGTTTCGTTTTTCAATTCCATCTCAGAGCTTCAAAGAAAAACCAAACAGTTATTTCCCTTTTTTAAAATTCAAAGCTGTTTGAAAACTGCAGCAAGCACCTAAGACAAATATGAATATTGTCATTTGTTCCAGTAATAAGTCTGCCATTATTACAACCCTGATTCCCACTCCTTACAGCTATAGGTAGCTGACTCTGGGCAAGTTATTTAATCTCTCTGACCTTCCCAGTAGAGGGTAATGATGATGCCTACTTTATAAAGGTAAGGTGAGAATTAAACATGTCAATGTACATAAAGAGCTTAAAATAGTATTTGGTATAGAATAAATGCTGTGTAAGCGACCCTGTCACTATTACTGCAAACACCCCTTTTTTTTTTTTATCCCAATGTTTTTGAGAAAAAAAATAGAAATATATTTTTTCTCCCTTTTCCCCACCCCATAATATTTTTATGAAAGAAAATAAATTTTAAAGAAGCTTTTTTAATTTATTAAGTTAAAAAAAAAAAAAAAAAAAAAAAAAAAAAAAAAAAAAAAAAAAAAAAAAAAAAAAAAAAAAAAAAAAAAAAAAAAAAAAAAAAAAAAAAAAAAAAAAAAAAAAAAAAAAAAAAAAAAAAAAAAAAAAAAAAAAAAAAAAAAAAAAAAAAAAAAAAAAAAAAAAAAAAAAAAAAAAAAAAAAAAAAAAAAAAAAAAAAAAAAAAAAAAAAAAAAAAAAAAAAAAAAAAAAAAAAAAAAAAAAAAAAAAAAAAAAAAAAAAAAAAAAAAAAAAAAAAAAAAAAAAAAAAAAAAAAAAAAAAAAAAAAAAAAAAAAAAAAAAAAAAAAAAAAAAAAACAATTCCGGGAAAGAAAAAAACACCAAAAAACCACAAAAAACCCACCCCAATTTTAACAAAAAAAACCCAAAAAAAAACTCAAACCACCAAACACAAAAAATTTTTTTTAGGACTGCTATCCATTTCATCATATAGTGGATCAATAGGAGACAGATGATGTAGAAGATGATAATAGAAGATAATAATAGATAATAGATTTTTTCTTCTTTGGGTACTAGGGATAAAAGTTATTTGATATTAGCCAGTCAACCAAATCTCTAATTCATTTGCCCTTGAAATTAATTAGGGACATTTTTGAACAGGAGAGTGGGAATTCTTTAGAGTACCAAAAACAATACAAAGCAAGCTTCCCATACCTTCTCATATGTACTCATGTAACTTTGATGATGTAAAAATATAGAAGGAAGTAATGACTGACTCAAGAAACTCAATTATGGATAGCATAAGTTAAATCTTAATGCAAATTTTCAGATTAGACACAGTTTGAGGCCCCACTGTAAAACAATGAAGACAGAAGTGTATTTCCTTTTAAAGTGAATTACTCTGAACTACACATGTCCTTTCTTGAGGACTTTACAGCGTTACAGATGGAAGGTGGTCTCTAGAATTGGAAAAGAAAGTTCTCTGAAGAGAAAGAAAGATACTAAATTTCTAGTTTTAATAAAGGCTACTTTCAGGCATGCTTTACTAACTCAGTGCCTGTCACTGCTTCTCAGACATAAACCTCTTCAATCCTGTCATGAGTCGACAGAAGCAGCACAAGAAACAGCAGCTATTTGGTGAATAGTCACCATAGGCCTGATAGGCCTGAGCAAAAGATAAAGACAATTATGTTCATTATGTTTAAACCTTTCCACCTGAATGACACTGAAATCGAGGTTATAAATTCCCAGAAAGGAAAGAAAATGTACAGATTATCTTGAAATTAAAAAAAAACATTAAAATGCAGCAAAATAATGTTTATATAACTTACTATAAACCAAAAACTGTTTAAAATAGGTACAGAGTATAGGTAAATTGGAGACACTTCAGAAAGTTTATATTCTTTGAATACATTTTATGACAAAAGGAACTCAGTCAGTTAATGCATTTCTTTCTATATCATGTGTTGAAGTCACCCAACATATCAAAATACAAAAGAATGAGTCACCCTCAAAGGTCTAAAATAAAGAAATCTGACTGTCACTAGTCATTATGGATGGCAATGTATCTTCTGAAGGTCCTCCCACTATTATTTATTTTACCATAAATTTTTGGGAGAAACAGGGGTAAACTAATAAATGTACGGAGTTTAATACAAGAAAGTAAATGTATGGTTTTAGTATTCTAGAGTTGCTTTATTGAACTACTAGGTCTTGTGGTATCAAATCAGACTAAAAGAAAAATTTACTGTGCACATGTCAAGCTAGATACAAGAGTTCCAACAGGTCCAAATCTTTAATTCACACATAGGAAATACTATGCAAAATCCATGCCAAGATAATGCCTATTACCTTCTGCCTAATTACATAGTGAAGACTAGGTGAAATGAATTTTACCTTCTAGAATACAACACAAAGAATACAGCAAAATAAAGTGGATACTTCAGAGAACATTTTCTTCTTCTTTTCTCTATCCAGAGGTGTTCATGTAGAAAGAAAAATATGAAGACTGAGTATTCCTCTCTCCTTTCCTGCTACCCATATACTATCCATTTCTTGACTAGTAACAGAAAACCTAAGCTGTCACAAGAAGTTTCATTTTTCAATTCCATCTCAGAGCTTCAAAGAAAACCAAATAGTTATTTCCCTTTTTTAAAAATTAAAGCTGTTTGAATAACTGCAGCAAGCACCTAAGACAAATATGAATATTGTCATTTGCTCCAGTAATAATCTGCCATTATTAAACCCTGATTCCCACTCCTTACAGCTATAAGTAGCTGACTCTGGGCAAGTTATTTAATCTCTCTGACCTTCCCAGTAGAGGTAATGATGATGCCTACTTTATAAAGGTAAGGTGAGAATTAAACATGTCAATGTACATAAAGAGCTTAAAATAGTATTTGGTATAGAATAAATGCTGTGTAAGCGACCGTCACTATTACTGCTGCCATTATTTAAATAAGCAAGAGTCTAAGAAGGTGAAAATGAAAAAGAATAGGTTTCAGAGTCAGAATAAGTTTTGAAAAGTGTGCCTCATATAAATGTAATATTGGACGAGTTGTCTAACCCAGTGAAAGCCATTTCACCACTTGTTAAGAAAAGGCAACAGTACAGACTAATAGCATCATACAAATGAGAGTTGCTAACAGCAAATGGCAGAAAGAAATAATTAATGAACACCAGCAATGACTGTCACTATGACCAATTCCTCTTCAGCACAATAAGATCTCCTGTGCTCTAAGAAGCTGTTTAAATGAGGTTCTACATTATTATCCACAAGAATGAAAAGTTATTGTGTGGGGGGGAGGGAGGAGGGGAGAGGAGGTAACAGGGAGGGGGAGAAGGAGAGGAGGGAGGGAGAAGAGAGAAAGTACAAATATATGAGTCAACTTCAGGTGTTACTCCTATTCCTCATGGGCTAACCACCTTATTTTGGGATGGCCTTCTACAGGCTGAGTGGTTATAGAGCCCCAGAGTTTCCTGTCCCTACCTCCTTAGCATCAGAATTACAAGCACATGCTAACTACCTAGGTTTTCCCAGGTCCTGAAGTCTTGGGTCTTCTGCTTGATAGCAAGCACTTTACACACTGAACTATCTCCCTACAGCAACACAAAGGTGCATTTATCTAAGTATTTACTGATTCAGACCTCTGGAAAAGTACAAAGAATAGTTTTTCTGCTGGAGTTTTGAGTAAAGATACAAAAGGGCAGTTTCATCATGCATACAATTTTCAGAGCAATTGATTTACTTTATAATCAGTAATTATTTGCCATTAAAAAGGCTTTTTGTTTGAGAACTGTAAAAATAAAATCAGAGCTTTGACAAAGTTTGTGAATTTTGCAGTAAAGACGTGGTTGGAAAACAATTGGAAAGAACAGATATTTTAAAACTGGGATAGAATTGTGGAGAGAAGATATGAGGCATCTAGTATTGGTCTGGTCTGGTTGTGATGAGCTCTCCTGTCTGAGTGACAGCAACACAGGATGTTAAACACAGGATGCTCACTCAGAATCAGGCTGGCCTGGTATCAGCTCAGAGAAGGAACATTGGTCCTAACAGAGAATGGAGGGGGAGTGTGGCCTGAAATGGGGAGAACTGTTTGAAACCTTCAGCAATGCTATGTTCTGATGAAGGGGACTTTTAATTTGAAAGCTGACTCTTGGAAAATCCTGAGCAACTCAAAAGAAGGCTTCTCATGCCTGGCACTGGGATTAGATGACCACTGGCTCTTAGAGAGAGCGCTGTCAGCACAGATGGGAAGGTTTCATTTAAACTCTATAGGTATACTTACGCACTGACTTATGTGAATTAGGGTATTTTCAGGTAAATAGGATGATTCTTTATGGCTCTTTCAGACATCAGTACTGGTTTTACTATCCTTCCTCAGTATTTAACTCCCTGAGCCTAATTACAGTCCCTGTGGTTCATATTTCTGCTATCAGATCCCTTGGAAAATGTTTTTCCTCTTGTTATTGCTCCCCAACTCCCCTACACCAGCAATGGTTGCATTTTAGTTTCCTGATTCCTACAAACTTTAGGGTTTGCACTCACACTGGAACCTTTGGATCCAGGAGTCTCTAATGGGAGAGAACACAGAACATCTATCTTTTTTAGGTCTGGAATATACCTCACATAGTAAGATGTTTTCTAGTTCTATCCATTTATCTGCAAAGTTCATGACTGTTTCTCTTTACAGTCGAGAGGTGTTCCATAGTGCATAGATACCACATTTTCATTATCCATTTGTCTGTTGAAGGACATTTAGGTTATCTCCATTTGCTAGGTATTAGAGCAGCTGTGAACATGGTTGAATAAGGTTTTGTGGAGTATGTTGTGGAGTCCTTTGTGCTTCAGGAGCCTCCATAGAGTGGGGAGGAGTTCATGAGCCTACACCCCTATCTGAGGAGCTATGGCTTCTGGGAAGGGAGTCAGTTCTCCTTAAGAGTTTGGCTGCTGGTAAGCCAACTGTGCTCCATTGAGGGCCCCACACCCATAAACAATGGGTAGCAGAAATTAGATTTAGTGGGCTATTAAAATAAAATAGACCATGAAGTTGCAAGGGGATGGAGGTGAATCTGTTAGGAGTTAAGGGGGAGAAGTAGAGAATGAAAAGCCATCCTAGTGTTTATATGAAAGCATAAAAATTATTCTAAATAGCCTATGCAATCATAATCAGAAAAAAACCAATGCTTGTAGCTATTTCAATATCTGACAATTTTTTGGTATATATAACTAAGGAAATAAAATCAATATATTAAAAGAAGAAAAACTATATTCTAAGAAATTCTCAAAGAATTAATACAAATATTATGTTTCATTAAAAAAATACATTCAAACCTACCTACTGCAGTTACTGCTGATGGCTATAGGTGTTCTAAGGCTCCTTCTCCCAAAGATGATGACCTCAAAATTGTTTTTACTTTATTATACATTTATTTCAAATAGCAAAAAAAACTTCAAACACAATTAAGTTCTTACAATAGCATAGTAAGCTTTCCCTTTGGTCACCTCAGAGCATCTCAGGTATAAGTACATTAAGTAGCAGTCTTAGATTTACTCCATTAATCAATATCTGTGAAATGGATGAAGATTTTATATATAATAAGCTTATATATTATATGAGTTTAACTTTATAACTTGTGATAGTTAATGCTGTTTGCCAATTCTAGGGATTTAGAATTAGTACAGAAGCAAACCTGACATTTCTGTGAGGGAGTTACTGACTGGACTGAGGTAGACAGACTTGCTCTGCAGACAGGAAGGAGGGCAGCATTCCATGGGATGGGTCCCTGGACTAAGTAAAAAGGAACGTGAACAGAGCACCAGGATTCTTGCTCCCGGCCATGGCGCTCAGACTGAGTCAAAAATAACCCTCCCTTCCTTTTTTGACTTCTTTTTTCAGGTATTTTGTCAGAACAAGAAAAGAAAATAATAAATAACTCAAATCAAGTAGGAGTAGGCTTGCTTCCACTAAACTACTATGGGGTACAATTTTTTTTGAAAAAAAAAATTTTTTTTCCTTAGGAGATGGTATGGTCTATTATCTATTATCTATTACTATTATCTATTATCTATCTATCATCTATATATTTAGTAATATATATTTATTGATTATGTGAAATCCAGTGTTTGCCTCAATACACTAAAGCCATAAAATTATTCCTAGTTGTGTTTTTACCTCTGGTCCTTATAACATCTTTTAAATTTGGAATAAAATCGCTTCATCTATCACTTCAGACTATACTTTAATTAGCTTTTTAAAAGTAATCTATGAAGCAATGAATTCATCTTGAAATTTTCATTTGTACTTTGTTTTCATTAATCCACCTCTCTACTGTCCTCACCCATGCTCTTTTGACAGTCTACTCCCTCCCCCCAAGTAGTTGCCCTTCTTCCATTGCATGAGTTTCCCTTTTTAGAATTATTTTACTTTTAAACTTTGTTGTATGTTTGTGTGTGTGTGTGTGTGTGTGTGTGCTGCATGTGTGTGTTGTACATGTGAGTGTGTGTGAATGCATGTGTGTGCATGTGAATGTGTGTGTGTGTGCCTATCTGTGTGGTGCCTTGAGGACAGACACTGGATCTTCCTGGAACAGATGATAAGACGTAGTCACTGATGTAGATACTGGAACCAATTCAGTCCTCTGTAAAACAGTACTTGCTGTATTACTGGCCATCTCTTTAGCCCTGGTAAGTGTGGTGTGGTGTGGTGTGTGTGTTGTGTGTGTATTTGCTCCTGCCCCCAACTCTCCTTTAAGAGTCATTTCTCCTCTTTCATTATTGCCTTTATGGTTTCATGTCCTAGTAACCCTTCACAAAGTCCATACTGACCTCCATACTGACCTGACTCCTCCTTTCCCCTTACTCGCTGTGGAATCTAGTGTATTCTTAATATTTTCACAACTAGTCTGTGCCCATCTCTGCAGAGAATCTTTCTTATTAGTTTGTAATTATACTCTGCTTCTTCTTTAATAAAAAGTAAACTTATTTTCCCTTTCTAAAGTCAAACAGCAGAGCCTGGAAGTCACCTCTAAGTCACAACTTCACTTCTGTGTTTTATGCAAACATTTTAGAACCTGATCACAAGTGCTTTATGAAAACATATCTGGTTTGAAAAACTCTAAGGTCTGGAGAGATGGCTCAAAAGTCAGAAGGATTTGCTGCTCTTGTAGAAGACTGAGTAACTCCAAATCCAGGAGATAAGGCAACACAGATATGTGCATGTACCATGCAGCCACATACACACACATACATACAAATGATTAAAAATGAATATATATTTCAAAAAGCTCTCTGGATTAAGTGAAAATAAACAAGAGATATCTTTTGTTTTTTTGTTTGTTTGTTTGTTTTGGAGCTGGAAATAAAACCTAACTCTTCATACATGCTAGGCAAGTGTTCTACTACTCCAAGTTACACTCCAAGACTGGGGATGTTCTTCTGAGAGCACATTCTCTACACAGACTTGGCTGACATTTTCCTTCTAGTTTCTCTTTCAGTTATACCTCTAAGATTCAAGTTAAGTGTGGCAGTGTTAATTATCACTAAGTTTTGTTTGGCCTCTTCCAGCTATTCTTGGAGACTCTCTCCCTATCAGGTGTCAACTCCTTTTTCCCCTGCCAGTGTTTGGTTGGTTTCCTTTCCCTTCCTTCCTTTTACTTTAACAATCATGTCTATGCTCCCACAGTTTTAAGGCTCTACTACGTTGTTAAATGAAAGGCTCCCTGTCTCCTGTCATTGTCTCTTCTTCAGTTGCCTTTGCTTTTGGGCTGTCTCCCAACTCTGTCATGCCAAGGGCATGAGCAGAAATGAGAGGATGAACCTGATCTTCACACCACTTTTCAGATTAGTGAAGACATGTATAGAAACAACATAAGCTGCAAAACTCCTCTGTGGCCATTGTACAACCTAGCTTTCAAAAACAGAACAAGAGACAACATTTCAAACTAAAATATCAGTAAGTCATTAATAATTTGAATATTCCTTTAAAAACGTATGACTAAAAATGGTCTACATTAAATATCTCAGCTAAATCACATTACAGTGATATTAATATTGTTGGGTTTTTGTTTTTGTGCAAATTTTAGGTTCAAAACTAGGATTCCATTAGGAAATCTCTTAGCCCATCTAAAGCAGTTGTGTCTAGGCTAAATAGCAATGTTCTTTAGACAGTTTACAAGGAATCCTCAAGTTTGACCTTTGGGGTTTTGATGCTATTTGGGGTACATAGATGAAGAACGTGCTCTGTGCCTGCTTCATTTCACTGATTTACATAATGTGACTGAGTACATATCATGTGCACTCCACATGCACTCATGTACACATTAACTGTAGTTTCATGCTCAGTATGAATGATGATATATGACATGGTTCTTTCTATCAAAATAAAGTTATTTCTAGCCATTTGAAGATTTACTCTTTAAGAACAAAGACATCAAGTATTAGAGTTAGAAGGCTAAATGTGTGGCTCTCATGCCCATCACATTTACTACTCATCACTTGATGATAAGTAGTTACTATCAACATCATATTTAGGTTAATACATGAAGCTTATACAGAAGTCACCAAGTAATTTATTATTCTAAGAACTAGAATCAAAAAAAAGATATTAATGCTTTCTGAAAGTCCACCAAACACCCATGAGAAACAAAGGGCTGGTGGTTCTTTATTAAGTAACAAGTCAGTGCACGTTCTTACCCAATCAAAAGTCCCCAGTAACCACCTCCTACTTCAAGTTTCTTTTATGATCACTGGACTCATAGGAATTGGCAAGGAAAGAGGAAGGCCACAGACATGGAAGCCATGAGGTATGTGTAAGTTGTAAAACAACATGCTAACATGTCATCATGTGACTGTCACATAAAAGGAAAATGAGCCTTTTGGATCCAGAAGAGGTCACTTACCTGCTGTTCCTGTGCTCTAGCAGCTCCGAGTTCTGAGAGGGACAGGGTGAGCTTCTCTTGCTGCTCTGATAGGTACTTCTGGTAGAGACTTAGAAGTTCTTGGCATTCTCTATACTGTAGCTGAAGAGGTGAGAATGCAAATTAAGGGGAAAAACCTGATTCACATACAGATACCATAAGCAAAACAGAGAGGAAAATACAATAATATATGGTCAGAGTAGGTGAGTATGGAGTCATCAGATAGAAACCGTACTGTGTCCAATCATGAAGCAATGATTTGAATAAAAAGTACTACGGATCATCCCAGTGAAGACACATTTCTCTTCGTTTCTTTGCAGAGCTATGCAGAGCAACTCCCATCACATTATGTAAACAAGCAAAATGAAGCAGGGCACGGAGCACATGCCTGCAACCCCAGCATCCAGGCGGTGGAAACATCCTCTTGACAATCATGAATTCAAGGCTGGACTGGGGCAATACAACCATATGCTGTTCCAAAGAAAGGAAAGGAAAATAAAAAAACCAAGAAGCCAATAATTTAAGAGTTAAAACTATAAAACTCTCAGAAGAAATCATACAAGTGTATCTTTGTGATACAGGATTGAGAAATTGCAAAGAAAATCTCCAAACTGAAATACTTTGAAATTATATATGAGATAGAGGATCAATATTCAGAATATATAAACAGCTCATACAACTCAACAATAAATAATATTAATCTAATTTTAAAAACTGGCAAAGGTTCTGAGTCAATTTCCAAAAGTAATACATAGATGACCAAGAAGTAAAGAAGATGGTAACCACAACTGCTATCAGAGAAAGGTGAACCAAAAGCACAGAGGAAAAGGACTTTATATCCAGTGAGACAGCCTCGTCAGAGATTATAACATGAATATGCTCAAGTGGAACCTTCCCGTCTAACAGACATGTACATATGCTGGTACTTTAGAACATAATAGATATTTTTTTTAAAATAAATGTATTACAAAGTCCAATAAGCCCAATTTATCCAAAAAATTAAAAGCCTAAACAGAAACTCATACATGGTTTGAGTTTTTGTTTAAAGCAGCCCTGCTCATAGTGACTTAGAAGCAACAAGAACCTTAATGTCTATCAACTTATCAATAGAGCAGTATCTATAAAAGGAACATTATTTAGCAATAAAATAAATGAGGGATTGTTACATGCTACAAACCTGGAAAATGTTATGTCGTGAAAAAGAATACTGACACAAAGGCTAGATATCACATGTATTTATTTATATGAAAAGTCACGAATAGGCAAGTCCACTCAGACAAGGAAATGAACTGGTGGTTGCTACAGACTGGGAAAGAGGAACAGGGTAAATAGGTGTAGGTTTGGGAGGAAAGGTAATGAATAGGGTCTGGAGTGAGATGATGGTAGTTTGGTACTCTGGGAAGTGTTTAATGCCATTCAATAGCACACTTGATTTTATGTAAACAGTATTTTACTAGTAATGATTTTATACACTGAGTTCTTTATTAAGCATAAGGAATTATACTTTGAACTTTTGTTTTGCATATCAATAATCACATCAATATTTTACCAATAATGTCAACAGGAATTTTTTGCTCATACATCTCATCTCTGGTGTAGAGAAGACAGTAACCTGGCCTGGGGTGCCCTTCTTCACAGCTCCTAGCGTGTGAAGAATTCTCAAGTTGAAAGCACTAGATCAGAAAGGTTCAACTCCATAGGTCAGACACCTGGGACACAGGAGGTCTGTTCCAGCTTCTTAATGTGGTTCTTTTTTCCTAGGCTCCCTTTCACTCCAATTATTTCTCAATCTCCCTCTCAGCACTTATTTAGGTATGCTGTTGGCATAGAACTACTGTCCAGTGGGATTATTCTGTACATACACACCTACATAACATCATCATGATTAAGACTAGGGATAATATTTCTTAAATGTCAAAATTGTAACTAGTTTTAATATTCCTTAACATTTTCATAACCTAATCATTGCTTCTAGGCAGATTCCTATTCTAATAACTTTTGTCATCCTAACTGCATAAATAACCACCTGCTTCATTATTCTGGTTATTAACCTTTAACAAAAAGGAGCCCAAGATGGCTTATAGGGGAGTATTGCCTCACAGTGAAAGGGCAGGTCACTAAGCTTATAGAATAACATTAACTTCAAGAGCTTAGTGTCTGAAACAACAATAATAATAACAAAACAAGAGCAGTGGTATAAATAAGCTAATAGTTTCTATTGTCAATCTACGTTATATTTCTATGGTTTTACATTTTTTTACTTTTATTTAGTGTGTTGTGTGTGTGTGTGTGTGTGTGTGTGTGTGTGTGTATAAGCTCCAAGAGACAGGAATGATTCGTGTGGTCCCAAGGAGACAGTTATTATGAATATAAAAAGTTTTTTTATTCTAGCTGCTACCATACACAATAATGTTTATAATACGTGAAAGTAGTAGTCTGGTCACAGAATATGAATTTTACTCTAGAAAAAAACAAGTACAACTGTATAGATTATAAGTTAATGTCAACGATTGAGACAAGTTATAGGCATTTAAATACATGAATATAAAACATATGGTCTCATATTTATTGATTTTTTTAAAAAAATCTTTTTCTTGGTTTTATCAGATTTCAGAATGACCTATATTTAATTTTTCCTAGTATAGTGAGACTTTAACGCGTACCTGGAGTGAGATCTTAGGAAAATGTAGTTAAAATTCTTCTTCACTGAAGGGAAGACCTAAGAAAAGGATGTACTAGTAATATAAGTTCAAACCTGAGAAAGGGTGTACACCGGACCATGAAACAAATGGGCATGCTGCAGTGTATCCAACCAGTCACCAGTTAGCACAGCCTCTACTGAAGAAAGATGCTCTTATGAGTGACTATATCAATATCGACTTGTGTTGAGTAAGATCACACTGAAATATAAAACAATTGCACCAGTCAGCTGGAGTGGCTGCAGGAAATGATCATCTTCCACAGCATAAAGGTTCACATGAAAACATACTGCACTAAAAAGCCAACTGAGGCATCCGAGTAGAATGCACAGGGTGGCAGATGAAGCAGTAAAGCCTCTGAGGTGCAGACACAAAAGACCAGACAAGATGCCCCAGCAGGCTGCCAATATGAAAGGAGAAGGTGAACAACTGAAGACTGTCTCTGGTTCATACAACCTCTACTCTGAGGCTGAGGACACTACCTGATCTGGCACTGAGTAGCTGCCTTGATACAGATCCAGTGAACAAAAAAGGTTAATCACTAAAATCCCCCCCCCAAAAAAAAGTGGAGCCAGGACTCATTGGCTGAAGGCATTCTGGGATAAGAAAAATACAAGGCAAGTTCGAATTATCTTTTTATATTAATGCAACGAAGAGCTCAAAGACCAAAGAATAGGGGTGGGCTTGAAGGGACTCACTTACCAATTCTGAGACATATGTGCTCAGGAATAAATAATCACCCTAATTAAGAGAACTTGGGAAATAAAGCCCTACTATTTCATAGTAATACATCAAAACAAGAGAAGAAAGTGTGGGAAGGGAGAAAAAACCCTGGATCCCTCTGCTCAGAAGAATTAGTTACAACAAACTAACACATCACAAAGACATAAAGAAACTCAGATGCAGGAGACTGTTCAACTGTTTAAGCCAGAGGGGACTGTGCAGAGCAGGGAAAGAACTTACTTTCAGAAGAATGACAGCAAGCTATTGGAAGCAATGGTGAAGTTAAAAAAATCAGCATTTTACAACAAAAACAAAAGCTGCTTTTGATATGTTGAGATCACCAACTAAAGAATTACTACTACTAAAACAGAAAGGCTATGTACACAGAGATTATGTACAGAATTGCAAAAATAGGTAATCATCTATGAGATAGATTTAGTAATTTGTTTAGTCTGAATTTAACCAAATAAACCTAACTTTCAGTTTATAGGAATTAAAAGTAATAAAGGGGGCTGGAGAGATGGCTCAGCAGTTAAGAGGTCTTGAGTTAAATTCCCAGCAACCACATGGTAGCTCACAACCATCTGTAACAAGATCTGATGCCCAATTCTGGTGTGTCTGAAGACAGCAACAATGTACTCACATACATAAAATAAATAAATCTTTTTTAAAAAAGTAATAAAGGAATGAGTCAAATCATACCAAACACATGGGAATGCAGAATTCTGGCAACTGTCCTAAGCAAATGGTCAGAAGGTCAAGTCATAAGAAAATGGGTTTGAATGGGAAGGCTCTTCTATACTACAAAGACCAAGGATACTGCCAAATGTCACCCATGTGCCATGATCTGATCCTGGCTCAGGGAAAAAATAAACAGAAGCTTTAGGACAGCTAGTAAAATTGGGAGAGTTTATAGTTTATATTATGAATTACTGCTAATTTGCTTAAGCATCCTAGTGTGATATATATAAAGTAGAATGCACATTTCTTTAAAAACAATTTAGGTGTATGTGTGTGTACTTGCATGTATGTATGTTACAGATTATTTCTATTCTTAAGAAATGGGTCTAAATTAATTTTGGTTAACATGACACTTGTCACTCTATAGTGGTGTGAATTAAAAATATATACACATTTTAAGTAAATAAGTATGTTTATCTATAGATTTTTATTGCAAATACACACATACTCACAAAGATGCACACATGCATGCATGCAAGAAACAATTCGAAAATACCCAGCATTTGTGGAATCTAGTACATAATAGTTCACTGTTAACTCTTACATACATTTAAAAATTATTATAATAGAAAGTTTCACAAAAAACTTTTTTTTTTTTTGCTTTTCTGGTTTATGTTTTTGGTGATTTTTTTTCCTTCCTTTTTTCTATCATGGAGTATCAGAGAGAAATAGAAAACAAGGTATCAGGTGAATCCCCTAAGAGCTCCCTCCCACACCACCTGCCCTTAGTCATTGAGTCAGGTGGCAAACTGTTAATGACTCATCAAAGCATGATCTGATAAAACATTACTGGGCCATATGTTGTGCCAGAAGAAGCAAAGCCACAGTAGCAAAACAAACAAAAGAAAACAAACACAAAAACTTGATAAGTCATTTCCCAATTTCTAAAAACTACAGAAAAGACACAAGGCGGTGATATAGAGCAAGGAAAAGTGCAGATGAGGATGCTGCTCCGCCATTCCTGGTCTAAATCTCCGTTGTAGTGCGTGTAACCACTTCACTCTGGGCAGGGAAACTGCACTGGAAACACGCTGGGAGTAGAAGGAAATGATCCAAAACCCTGGATACAGTGACCTAAACACGAATTTGACACATAACGCATCTTTGTTAGGTTGTGATCACAAGCGTGACAGCTAACTCAGAGAACTGAGCCAGTGTCTTCAGAGGGGACTACCACCTCTACCTCCTGTCTGACAGTTACAAACAGAGAAGACAAGCTGGGAGGCATCTGTTCCTATCTTTTGCCTGTTGTAGCTTTTCAGGAAAACTCCATACAATGGAGACCCAAAGCTCATACATTTACCTTATAAGGTGGGCTATACAGACGGACTCTGAAGCAGGCTGTCAATGTGCCCCTGAAATCATTTACACACATCACTCTAAGAGAACATTTGCTTCAAGTGTACGATAGAGAGAGAAGTGCACCCACTAACGCCAAGTATCCCTTCTATTCTAACACGCGTACATACTTATTTTTTAAATGCACCAATTTGAGCAAGATCCAGAGTTAAAAATACCTTCCTCATATGGAAAGGCAGGTTAAATAAACTTAGCTTTTAATGAATTATAGGAACGAGCCTAGAACTACAAAGATAACTCTTATTGCATACAAGTTTCTTTCCAAGATGATATCATAAAACAGCTGGAAATTTCTAGTTTCAGAGAGGAATCTCTGACAATACAGACCACTGAAAACAGCCTGCAAACTATGTTTCCCATACCCTAGGAGATCAGCCAAGTTGTGTGAGTAATGCTTTTGAGGTGACAACCCAGCCATAAGAAATAGGCAAAATCCCTTGAGAAAGAAATCTGCTTCTGGTCCAGCAGGTGTGTTCCTGCTATTAAATGACAATTTTCAGCATCAATGTAATTCCCCTTTCTTTTGCTGCTGTGTAAAACCATCTCTTTCTGATGATGTAAACTAAGTTCAAGCTGCTGCTTAATTTTCCTTTTCCAAACAAAGAGGTCCACCATTGTACATGCTTCACAGTTTTTCTCCTAACTCCATCTTTTGGGTCTGCCATCTCCCTGTTTAGATTTCTTATGTGCTTCCTATTGGTAGAGTCCAACGTTGTCAATATGAATCTCTGCAGCTGAAAGCTGATGGTCAAAAACATGTGTTTGAACCTGAGTATCTGTGGATGGCTCAGTGTAAAACGTCTGTGGCTATGGCCCTCCTAAATGCTTTGAAGCTACTCTTAGGTTTAATTTTTATTAAAACAAAAAAACAAACAAACAAACTGACCAGGAAGTATTAGTGTATGCAGGAATTCTGTGGTACAGAATGACTGACAACTTACCATGGATACTGCCCTTGCTAGTGAGCTAGTTGGTGGAGTCCAGCGCGCAGTGTCAGGTACTGACCTCTTCTTAGAAAGCAGTCTCCCTTGCAGATCTGAGGTAGAGTCTCACCCTACATCTGTATCATGTGATGCTGCTGCTGGTCTAGCTAGCCCAGCCTGAGCCCACTGCTGTGTGCCCTCGCTTTAAGCTGTCTCTGGAATGCATATGAGTTTGCTTTACTTGGTCATCTAGCTTTGTTTTGGAAGTGCATAGAAAATAAAATAAGATTCAAATAAATCATTTTCTTCCTTAAAAGGAAGCGAAATCCTAGGTTTTCACAACAGTATAACATTTGTGCTGTGGCCACTACCTAAGTAACAATGATCAGCATATATTACTACCTGGGCTTTAATTATTTATATTGTGGGAAGAATCCATAGGTGAAAGCTGTCTTCTCTTTCTCCCAATTTTTGTTTTAAATACCTATCCTTTGCAAGCATGCTTTCAAGCTTCTTGCAGTATGATAGCTCCAAGGGAGAGCACTCTCACCAGATATGTGCAAGCTCTTCAACACACCATGAAAATACTATCTCATATTAATAATTACAGGTGAAAATTGGTAAAATAAATAGTCTTGCAAGTAGGATGAAAAAGGGAAATAGTTTTTATATGATGAAAATAACATCAAATATCTTAAGGTTAAGTTAGAAAACATTAGGGGTGTATCATTTCTTGATTTTAAAATAACTGAGATTTACTATCACAAATGAAAATGATGCTCAGAGAGACAATAAGAAGCTTGTGGGTGGAGTTTCATTACCTGAGCTGGGCACTGCTGCAAAGCATATGGCAGCAAAGTGCTTTATGGGTAACTTCCTTTACTGATGCCTCACATAACCCAGCTTATACGGGTTGTTTAGCAAAATTATATTAAAAACTTGCCAAGAACCAGATGCCTTCCCAACTCTCTTATCAAGAAGTGTTATAGAGGAAGACTCCAAAACACTCAAAGAGAAATTTCTTACAATGCCATGAAACTCTAGACATAGGTTTCCCTTTACTGCCTAAAACCTCCTGTGGTCTAAGAGAGTTAAGCCCAGAGGACAAACTCTAGGGCCAAGGCCTTTTACCATAGTTAATAACAGAGATAAAGACTAAAAATTTCAAAATAAAAACAGCTGTACTAGGAAGTAGACTGTGCATTTTAGGCTCAGTCTAGGAGTGACTTCTTACGAAGGAAGTCTTAGCTCAACAATTTCCACACTAAGAAAAATCACCTCTTCTAGAATAATACAGCTATCAGTTATGCTTAGAAAGTTGACCGGAACAAAACATTAAGGAGAAAAAAATGAAATAAATGTCATAGGGTTCCTGACTCCGGACAAGACGAGGTAAATTACACTTTTCTGTTCCTCTTACTAAACATGGTTCAAGTTCCTGAATATCATACACCAAATGCACCTAAATAACTGGAAAACAGAAATAGGTCAGCCTGGCAGGGGTCCTCAGAACTCCCAACACAGTCCTGACTCACCTGTTTTTGTTTTTCTCTTGAATTCTAGAATAAATATAGTGGAAGTCAGCAACTCAGAAATGTCAAACCAAAAAATACAAAGTAAAGTAAAAAAATTTTTTTAATTCAAGAACAACCTGTTCTCTTTAGCCAGGATCAAAGGAAAACTCAGACAGCAGTCAAGAACTGCTTCACTGCAGCTAAACACCTTGTAAAAACTTGCAAAGCCCTGGACTTTTGGGGAGTCCTCCCAGCAGCCTCTTTCTCCAGAGGTAGTACCATGTTAGAGTGAGTGGAGACTAGAATCTGAATCCCCATCTTGCCCTCCTCTGTGCTCATGATCATCACTGGAAGCTTTGTGGGAAGAAACTCTACTCCATCCAGCATTAATAAGGGATCCCTGGTTACTGGAGTAAGCTAGGAAGCTAACTGGCACTGTAGGAAGTTTGCTGTTTCAGCTGCAAGGAGTGGAAGCCATCAGGGAAACCTCTGCCCTCAACAGGTGGGTAATGTTATCTAAGGTAACTAAACTTCCATCCCCACCTAGCAATAATGAGGTGCTCACTCCAAGTGCCATAGAAGTACATAGTGATTCTGAACTTTCACATCAATATGAACGCAATGAAGTAGAAGAGCCTCTTCTTCCCCTTTGCTGTGATACCAGAAAAATTCTACTAAAAGAAAATTTAAATAGGACTATAAAACAATACTTCCATTGTCCAGAATGCATGATCACATGCCACATCAAGAGCCAAGAAAATATTGACTGGGAATATTCAATGTGAAAAGAAAATCAACAGATGTCAATACTCGAATAACCCAGATGTTAGTAAATAAGTTTGTTTCCTGCAAAGGACTTTAAACTAATCATATGCTTCAAACAAATGAAAAACTAGAATGTCTCAGTAAAGAAACAACTGATACAGAAGAATCAAATGGAAAACTTGGAACTGAAAATTAGAATAATCCAATAAAATGCCCACTGCATGGATTCAACAGAATAAAGAGGATATGGGAAAATTAATCAATGAAGTTGAAACTACAATACCCAATGCCCCCTATGAACAGCAGAGAGAAAACAGACAAACAAAGAAAATAAACAGAGCCTACGGGAATTTAGTAATACAACAACAGATCCACCTGAGTGGCCCTCCAGGACCAGAAAAGGAGCACACAGAAGGCAGGGTTGAAAAAACATCCAAAGGTCTAACAGCTCAAAATTCATTCCCCTTTCCGAAAGCTGAGCAAATCCTGAATAGAATTAACCCTTAGAAATCCAAACCAAGAAACATCATGGTCAATCTCTACATGCGAAAGACAGAATGTGTTGGAGGGAAGGAGGAGGTGGAGGAAGGAAACTAATCTCGAGAGCGATAGAGAAGAAGTACCCAGTGAAGAGTGACGGGTTCTCATCACAGAGCACAGACATCCAGAGACAGCAGCACGGTTCTTCAAGTACTGAAAGGAACGAATAGTTAGAAGGAAAGAATAGAATGAATAATGTTAGAAGGAAAGAATTATGTTTGATAGGCACAACATGTAAAAATTTAACACTGGTGAAAGATGGAAAACAAAACAATAAATCTTAAACTGGAACAACTTATGAAGGTAATAAACAGCTACAGCCAGAAGAAACTAACAAAAAACTAATTTTTAAGTACACTTATTATTGAGGAAAATTATTAAGTATAATAATATATTATTGAGAATGCAGATGGCCATTATATACTTGTAGTTTTTAAAAATTATATTTTATTCATTTATAATTCTCTCCCTCTCTCCCCCTCCTCCCCCTCTCTCTCCATGTTGCATGAGTAGAGATAAGAGAACAAATATTATTTTCACTACGTGAGTCCTGGGAACTTAACTCAGATCACCAGATTCCATAGCCAGTGGAGCCATCTAGCCTGCCCCAATCTATTGTGACACATGATTACTTCATAGTATGGCATCTTCTCAGTGTTGAGTCAACAGGTGAGCGTCCACCTGTGCTCCTCTTCCTGCTCAGGGCACTGTTTGTTAGATGATCCCATCGTTGACCTCAGTAACTTCTGGCTACTGGCCTACAACTATACACACTCTTAGCACAGCCCTCCTCAAACAATGATTCATTTTTACAGAGTCATTCTGCTTCTCTTTTCTATTATTACTAAAACCCTGATGAGATTAACACACGCTCCGGACTCTCCCTCTGCATTTCAAATTGCAGATGTGGCCACTACCACACTTCCTTAGCTTCAATTTCTCTGATAAATTTCAAATCAAAATGTTTTTCATTTACATTTAAGAACTTCTATGTTCAAAAAGTGTATGTATCCTCTTTAGAGCACTGTCATATAATATGAAATTCACTCACTCTTCATGAATTATTAATGCATAATAGCTTCACTGGAAAGAAATAAAATTCACTTCAGTAGAGAATGATATCTCACGGTTAATTCCTGACTTAATTAACCTTTGATATAAACTCAAAATGATGTATGGCATAATACAAATGAATTAATAACTTAGAGTAATTGACATATAATAAAGGAAAATCATATCTAATAAAATTAAGGATATTTTCAAAATAAAATTACTTTTTTCCTCAGCTATCAGAAAGATCAAACTAATGTCTGCTTTTCTAATACCCACATGACTACTTTTCTAGTACAATATTACATATCCAAAAAAGTTTTAAAATGACTTAAAAAGCAATAAGAACATGATAAACAAAATAAAGTGTATGACCCATTTATATGACTAAAATAAAAGATTTTTCAGCACTAAATTACTCACTGTCGACACTGTTAAAGATGAGCAGCTCCCCTGGACTTTTCCCATCAGTCTGCGTAATGGATCTAGAATGGTGGTTCTCAACCTTCTTAATGCTACAATTCTTTTTTGTTATTTTTATTTTTGGATATTTTATTTACATTTCAGATGTTATCCCCTTACCCCATTCACCCCCCCAAGGAACCCCCTATCCCATCCCCCTCCTCCTGCTTCTATGAGGATGTGCTCCCACCTACCCCCCACTCCCACCTTCCCACCCTCGAATTCCCCACACTTGGCTTCCAGACTTCATGGGACCAAGGATCTCCCCTCTCACCTATGCCCAACAAGGCCATCCTCCCCTACATATACAGCTGGAGCCATGGGTCCCTCCCTAAGTGCTCCCAGGCTGGTGGTTTAGACCTGGGAGCTCTGGTTGGTTGGTATTGTTGCTCTCCTCATGGGGCCACAAACCCTTTCAGCTCCTTCAGCTCCTTCTCTCTAACTCCTCCTTTGGGAACCCCTTGATCAGTTCAACGGTTAGCTGTGAGCATCCACCTCTGTATATGTCAGACTCTGGCAGCCCTCTAAGGAGACAGCTGTATCAGGCTCCTGTCAGCCTGCACTTCCTGACATCCACATCAACGTCTACCTTTGGTGACTGCACATGGGATGGATACCCAGGCAGACGGCCTTCCTTCAGTTTCTGTCCCACACTTTGTCTCCAGTTCCTCATGCTGTGCTGACCCCAACCATAAACATTTTTCCTTGCTACTTCATAACTGTAATTTTGTTACTGTTATGAATTGCAATGCAAATATCTAATATGCAGGATATCTGATATGTGACTCTTGTGAAAGAGCTGTTCAATTCCTAAAGGGGTCTCGACCCACAGGTTGAGAACCACTGCTCTAAACTAGGCCCAAAAACCTTGGAGTGTTGGGCTAAGTTTTCAAGCATTGGAACGTCCACAGAATTAGTAGGTTTCAGTGCTAAAGAAGTCATAGTGGCAGCTCAGAGAGACACTCTAATAAAAATAGTTGTTCACTAAACACTGCAAACAAAACTGCAGTTTTGACACAAGGTGTTTTGATTCCAACGGATATATTTCTAAATGATCTTCCTAACAAGTGCTAGGTGTCAGTAACTAAGAGTAGCTTAGAATGCACTGAGCATCCTTGTACGGGCACACTGTCAACACCTACACTTCAAACGAACAGTTTCATGGAAGGGTATGGGGGGAGTAAGTGCTTTGGCATCATTGCCAAGGGTACTTTCTGAAGGAAAAGTGGGAATCTTCTGCCCTCAAAAACTGAGTGCAGGGTTTAAATGTATATATGTCATTTCAACTGCCTGATAAATCTAAGTATCAGGAGCCAACGATAACTTAGTTAAAAACATGCATTTCTTAAAATATAGACAATCCCACAATCGTATGCTCAAATGTTGACAGTTCACAAAAGATCAACAAGAGTGAAATGTGAAACCCTGGCCCTGAGTGACACAAAAGGTCACTCTCCTGCTAAGAATTGTTCTGAGTTCTGTTTTCTTATTAAAAAAAATATTTAGATTACAAAATTAAAACAAATAAAAGCAACAGTGCATAATTTAGCTGTCATTCTCTACCAAATTGCTTATAACTGTAACCATTAAATGATAATAATTTACCATATGTGCAGCTGCAGAGCTAAGAAAAGCACTGGTCAGTACAGACAAAATGTGAACCCACTACCCCCCCTACTGCCAGTGGAACTAAATTGCAATAAAATTAAGTTTCATTTTTGTACCAAGGCATATAAAGATGCCATGAGCTCTGTTAGAACACTTCTTTAGAAAACACAAATTTGCTCCAGTTCATGTAACAAACTTGGAAATGATGAAGGCAAAATGTAAATACACCATAGTGACAGACATGAGGTGTGGGTCAGAAACTATACAACTTAATGTCAAACTGGTAAGATACGAAACCTGTGCCCCGAGCCTCAAGCCTCACATATCGGTCAGCTTCTCTTCTCTCTCTCTCTCTCTCTCTCTCTCTCTCTCTCTCATACACACACACAGGCATTATAGCTTTCCACATATTTTCCACACCCTCCCCACCCTCTACTATTTGAGAATAACCTATGTTTTTGAGTTGTGTGTAATTCTTTCAGTGTTCACTGCCACAGGTAAAGCACCATCCATATTTAATATAGCATTTAATATATGCAAAACTTCACTGCTCATTTTTATTAAGTGTCTTCTTCATTTTTAAAATGTTTTACTGATAAAGTTTTTGAGTGTTGTGCCCCTAAACCCATTTTCCAATGTACCTTGTGTTATCTCAATACACAATTTTACATAATATGGTGATTTTTTTCAGTTATCCCTCTGTGTGTGCTCATGTGTGTGTGTACACTTCAGACATGAAGTAAAAGTCTGATGAGAGTAAAGGTTCAACTAAATAAAAATAAAACTTTCATGTTTTGTATATGCCATTCAAAATAAAAAGACAAAAGTTGGGTATTAGAAGATGGGATGGAGTTAAAAAAAAGTAGAAATGATTCAAAGAGCTGTTTTCACAAATGAAAAGTACAATTTCTCAAGGCTTTTCATTTTTCTGGAAGGAAATGAAAAGCTTCATTGAGGCAAAGGGGAATTCTAGGAATTCTAGGTCAAGCCTTCGGAACAGGCAGCACTCCACTTAGTTAACGGCCTCCTTCTCGTGTAACTTCAGAATTCTAGTCAGCTTTCTCAACCACATGGCTCACCTATCAAAGTATACTTCACCAGTAGTAATTTGCCTATACTAGGTAACATTTCCATATTATCAACTGGCTGTAAGGAGAAAGAAAAAAAACCTATTTTATAGAAGGCTGACAGTCTAAAAGTGAATGGGCATCACTAGGTCATAAGGAATGCAAAATCCCAGGCTCTACTCCTGATGGAGGGTCAGAGACTGTTTTGTGAAGCTGCTTTGATAGATAAGGAGTGTGAATGCTAAAGCTTCAGAAAGAGGAGAGACGAGCTAGTTTAAACTGCTATGTAAAGCAACTCTTGTCACTGAAGACATGACTTCTTCAGAGAATTTAACTGGAAAGCTTTTTTTTTTAAAAAAATTACTTTGTTGTTGTTTTTAATTCTCTAAAACACAATGTATATATTTGGATGGTAAAGCATAAAAAAAGCACAAGTATTTCTTTTCAAAAGATGTCTGGAGTAAAATTAAACGTGGCTACATATTATCTCAAAGGGCAAATTTTCTTACATAAGTATATGTACAATATGGTAATTTCCTTGTTATATGTTCAAGCATCTTTTGGGTATATGCCCAGGAGTGGTATAGCTGTATCCTCAGGTAATGCTATGTCTAATTTTCTGAGGAACTGCAATCCCACCAACAATGGAGGAGTATTCTTCTTTCTCTACATCCTCACCAGCATCTGTTATCACCTGAGGTTTTGATCTTTGCCATTCTGACTGGTGTGAGGTTCACAGCAGCCTTATTTATAATAACCAGAAGCTGGAAACAACCCAGATGTCCCTCAACAGAGAAATGGATACAGAAAATGTGGTGCATTTACACAATGGAGTAATACTCAGAAATTAAAAACAATGACTTCATGAAATTTTGCAGGCAAATGGATAGAACTAGAAAATATCATCCTGAGCGAGGTAAAACCCAGTCACAAAAGAACACACATGGTATGTACTTGTGTACTTACTGATAAGTGGATATTAGGCAAACAGCTCAGAATACCCACGATACAACTCACTGACCATATGAAACTCAAGAAGAAGGAAGACCAAAATGTGGATGCTTCAGTCCTACTTAGAAGGGAGAACAAAATAATCACAGAAGGTAGAGGGTGGGAGGGACTTGGGAGGAAGAGAGGATGGGGAGGATGGGGCAGGAGATGGGGGTGATGTACAGAGGGTCAGGAAATTGTACAGAGTTGTGTAGCAATGGGGGATGGGGAACTGGGGGCAGCCACCAGAAAGTCCCAGATGCCAAGAAACAAGAGGCTCCCAGGACCCACTGGGGATGACTTTAGCTGAAATATCCAACAAAGAGGAGGGAGACCTGTAGAGACCATATCCAAAGGTTAGGCGTGGCCCCAGTTGAGGGATGGGGCCACCCATCTATATCTAAAATTTTAACTCAGAATTGCTCCTGTCTAAAGGAAATACAAGGACAAAGAGTGAAGCAGAGACTAAAGGAAAGGTCATCCAGATACTACCTCACCTGGGAGGATCTATCCCATATGCAGACACCAAACACAGACACTATTGTTGATGCCAAGAAGTGCTTGCTGACAGGAGCGTGATATAGCTGTCCCCTGAGAGGTACTGCCTGAGCCTGACCAATACAGATGCAGATGCTCAGAGCTAATGATCGAACTTAGCACAGGGTCCCCAATGGAGGAGTTAGGGGAAGGAATGAAGGAGCTGAATGGGTTTGCAAGCCTTTAGGAAGAAGAACAATAACAACCAACCTGTCCCCCCACCACCACCCCCAGAGCTACCAGGGACTAAACCACTAACCCAAGTACACATGGAGGAACCCATGGCTCTAGCTGCATATGTAGCAGAGGATGGCCTTATCTGGCATTAATGGGAAGGGAGGCCTTTGGTCATGTGGAGGCTCAATACCCAAGTGTAGGGGAAGGCTAGGGAGGTGAGAGTAGGGGAGCATCCTCATAGAAGCAGGGGGAGGGGAGTGGGATAAGGGGTTTGAGGAGGGGAAACCAGGAAAGGGGTTAACATTTGAAATGTAAATAAATAAAATATCCAATAAAAAACAAACAAACACAAAAAGATAATTTCCATGTATACAGTCAGACAGTTGCACAGTATGAACCCAGTGATCATCTCATCAAATGTAGAAAAACATATGATAAAATTCAATGTCTTCGCAAACCCTTAACAAGTCCAGCATGGAACAAATGTACTGTAAGGTCATATAAGGAAAGTCCATAGCTAACTATACATTTAATAGCAAATAGTCAAAAGACTTTCCTCTAAGAGTAGAAAAAAAGAAAAAGAATGCTGACTCTCAGTACTCTAACACATTACCACATAAAGCAATTAGTTCTAGCCAAAGCAAATAAGGAAAGAAACAAGAAAAATATCTCTGCTAATGGCACAATCTTATAGATATAACCTAAAGGCTCCACCAAAATATACTCTATCAAAATTCAGACATTATTTGTAGAAAAGGAAACTGATATAATTTGCCTGAAACTGCAAAAGAACCTAAACAAAAAAAATAAATCTGTACAAAAATTAATAAACCTATCCTGTCTCAAAACGATTCCCAAATTATAACCAGAAGTGTGTCACTGGCATAAAAGACAAGTGACTGCATTAACTCCAATGGACTGGAGACTCAAGTCTCAGACATCAGTCTGTAAAACTAGATGAAAGCATCAGGGCATGTTCCACTGTGCTGGTTCTAGCTCATTACCTGAACAGTTCCAAAGGTAGTCAGCAAAGGTCAAAGTACAAGAGTAAGACTGCATCAACTAAACCCCTTTATAGTAAAGGAAATAATGAAGAGACAATTCACAGACTGTGAGATGTCTGTGGAACATCTTATAAAAGGTTAACAGACAAAATTTATAAAGAACTCAAAAGCAAGAAGACAGAGAAAGATAGAGACAGTTTTCCATAGAGGATTTACAAATGATCAACAGATACATGAAAAAAATGCTCTTCATTACCAAGCATCAGAGAGATGCCAATTAAAACCAAAATGAAGAACCCCCTTCACATCTCTTAGAGTGGCTTCTATCCAACAGAACAGAGGAAGCAAGCACACAGGAGGTTGAGGCAGGAGGACTGAAATTTGACAGCAGTCTGGGAAACACACTAAGTTCAAAGATAGCCTGGGCTACATGGCAAGACCTTACCTCAAAAAAAAAAAAAAAAAAAAAAAAAACCAATAAACAACAACAACAAAACGATGAAAGATGCCAAGGACTGATGGTGATGTGCAGAAGAGGTAACCTGTGAACTAATGTGGGAATGGAAATTAGTAACTGTTAATATAGCAAGCAGTATGGGAGTTCTTCAAAGAGCTAAAAGGGGAATTAACATTATCTAGAAATCCCATTTGTATACATATAAAACTTCTTAAATCAGTATGCTTAAGAAATAGCATAGAATCATTCACAATAGCCAAGATATGGAAGCAGCCCACTGTTTATCAGATGTCCAAACAAAGAAGATGTTGTCTATATTCTATAAGAGAATACTAGTCAGCCTTAAGAAGAAAATTCTGATGTTCGTAACATGGATAGACCTAGATGTCATCATACTACATAAAATAAGCAAGGCATGCACATGTGTCCACATACACATGTACAAGTACACATAAGCAGACAGGCACAACCTTCCCCCAAAACACTGCCATTAAAATCAAAGGCTAGGGTAGAGGTTGGACAAAGGAAAGGGAGACATTGGACAGTAGAACAGGAAGACTCATTTTAGAGATCTAGTGAGATGACAGCTGTAACAGCACTGTTGTAACTGACACTGTTGTAACAGCACACTGGTGTTCAAAATTCCCAAGAGATTTCAAATGTTTTAACACAAAGATAATTATATGAGGAAATAGATTTTAATTAATCTGACATCCCACAATATAAGCATGTCAAGATGTTATATTGTAGCCCCATATACAGACTTACAATTCTTACTTATTAATGAAAAATTAAACATAATAGAAATCCCAGCAACTCACACTTATGTGATGTGTTTCATAATAGTTACTTAAACATTCAAAAAATTACTGAGAGCTAACATTTTCTTCCTCAATTATATGTAAATGTGCCAACTCAAAATTCTGGTTACAATAAACTAAAGCACATAGAAGAAATGATATGATGATATCTTCATGAGATTAATGTGATAGAACTATTCATCAAATTTTGCTGAAAACAATACTTCCCATTAATAAAGGTATATTATCATACAATTTAAAATGCTAAAACTCAAAATTTGTTAAGATGACTCCTGTGAAAAAATTATAAGTGACATTGAGTATAGACATAAAACATATCTAATATGGCACTTAAAGTCCAAGAATGAATCTATGTTCAGTACTTTTCTAGACTGATGGCATTTCACTAGGTTCCGCATTGATAACTTTTATCTTCTATTAGTTCTGTAAGCAGAAAGTCTCTGCTGCTTGTGGTTTTGTTTTTATTTTTATCTAAGAGTAAATTCCTCAGACTCTCCTGCAAAGGTACTCCCACACACTACTGAATCTTTTCTTTCATGGTAGTTATAATAATTAGAGAAAGACTTATATAAGATTTCCTTTTCCAATACAAAGTGAAGGATGGATTATTGTGAAGGTTTGTCCAGTACAGTATGTTTCATAAACATGATAAGAACACTGCCAATGACAACTCACTTTTTTGTTTATATTTCACATTTTCAGTCTAGGCTCTCTAGATCATGTAAAAAATAAGCTGATGAAAGTATGGAAAGGGCCATGGCAGTTAAGTGTATGTGGTTTAAATCAATATTTCTCAGCCTTTGGGGATCACATATCAGAGAGCCTGCATATCAGGTATTTATATTACTACTCATAACAGTAGCAAAATTACAGTTATGAAATAATTTTATGTTTGGGGGTCACCACAACATGAAAAACTGTATTAAAGAGTCACAGCATATGGAAGGTTGAGAACCACTGGTTTAAACCTTTTGTAACTAATTTTACTAAATTATATATCATGATTTCTGTAAACTAGACTATGCAAGGTGGGATTCCATAAACAAAAACATTTGTATAGAGAATATGAGAAAGTAAAGTAAAACAGTAAGTGTCAAAACAAAAGTTAAAAATTTTAAGTCTTTAAGCTTGGTAGTTTAAAAAAATTGACACCTGAGCATATATCCCTTCTTAAGCACAAAAGCACTGTAAAATAATATACTACAGACCACTTTATTTGTGGTATAAAACAGAAGCTGAAGAGTTTAACTCACTCATATCTAAAAGAAGAGAAAGATGTCTTCCAATACTGTGGGTAAGTGACCTGCGAGAAAGGCTGCCTAGAGCCATGCATGTTCTTAGCAGTTCCAGGACTGCCTTTGGATCCGGATGCTAAGGCTGGGCTGCAGCTCATCAGTGGAGGACTTCAGCAAGTACCAGGCGCCATTCCTAGCACTGGAATACAATCACTCAAAGGCAAACTCTAGCCTAAAAACTTAGTTTGTGTTCGAGGAAGCAGTTGCCTAGTTGTTTCTGTTTCATTAGAATGGCTCTGGATAGAAGAAGACAGCAATGGGAACAGTCCTAGTGACCACCAAAACCTGGGAATGTGTATTATCAAGGCTGTAAATGATGGCAAACTATAGGTTCCTAAGCTTACAGAGATTCTTTGTTTTCTTTCTTTTTTTTTAATTGATGTACTAGGATTGAACCCCGTGTTTCATGCATATTACTCTGCCACTGAGCTACAATCCTAGCCCTTAATATAATTCCTGTCTACTGCTATGCAATTGTTATAGCAGCAATACCATATATATATTCGGAGTTGCTGTAAATGCTATCTTAAACAGAAGGCAAATTAAGGCTAAAGATGAGCAGCTACTGCTTGTATCCGACTAAATGAAGGGTAGAGTAACCAAGCACATCCTGAAACTGGATAACTCAGCCTGGTAAGAGGTCCAGTATTCCACTACAAAATCGAAGCATTGTGATGCACAATTTTTTATAATTTAATTTTTTAAATTATTCACTTTATATCCTACTCACTATCCTTTCCAATCAATCACCCCCTCCTACAATTTTTCCCCATTTCTCCAACCCTTCTCCTCTGAGTGGGTGGCAGCTCCCTAGGTAGCCACCTACTGATAGATATTTCAAGGCTCTGCAAGGCTTGGTGCTTCCTCTCCCACTGACACCAAACAAGGCAGCCCAGCTACAAGAATATATTCCATGTACTAGCAACAGCTTTTGGGATAGCCCCCCACTGCAGTTGTTTGGAAGCCACATTAAGAGCAAGCTGCACATCTGCTATATATGTGCAGGGAGGCCTAGGTCCATTGGTTGGTGATTGAGACTCTGAGAACCCCAAGGGTCTGGGTTAGTTGACTCTGTTGGTCTTCTTGTGGAGTTCCTGTCCCCTTCTGGGTCCACATCCTTCCTCGTATTCTTCCATATGAGTCCCCAAGTTCCATCCATCCACTGTTTGGCTGTGGGTGTCTGTATCTGTCTGATCTTAATCAGCTGCTGGGTGGACTCTCTCAGAGGACAACATGCTCCTGTCTTGCATGTCCTTTGGGGCTAAGTTACTTCACTCAGGATGATATTCTCAAGTTCTATCCATTTCCCTGCAAAATTCATGATATCTTTGCTTTTAATAGCTGAATACTATTCCATTGTGTAGATATACCACAATTTTTTTTTTTTATCCATTCTTCAGTTGAGGGACATCTAGGTTGTCTCTAGTTTCTTGCTATTACAAATAAAGCTGCTATGAACATTGTTGAGCAAGTGTTTTGGGGGAATGTTCGAGTATCTTTTGGTTATGCCCAGGAGTGGTAAAGCTGGATACTGAGGTAGAACTATTCCCAATCTTCTAAGAAAACACCAAATTGATTTCCAAAGCAGTTGTACAAGTTTGCACTCCCACCAGCAATGAAGAAGTGTTCCCCTTGCTCCCCATCCTAACCAGCACGTGCTATCTTTTGAGTTTTTGATCTTAAGACATTCTGATGGATGTAAGATGGAACCTCAGAGTTGTTTTGATTTGTATTTTCCTAATGACTAAGGACTTTGAACATTTCTTTAAGTGCTTCTCTGCCATTTGAAATTCCTCTGTTAAAAATTCTTCTTAGCTGTGTACCCCATTTTTAAAATTGGATTACTGGGTTACTGGTGTCTAACGTCTTAAGTTCTTTGTAAATTTAGGATATTAGCTCTCTGTCAGATATAGGGTTGGTGAAGATCCTTTCCCAAACTGTAGGCTGCCATTCCATCCTATTGACAGGTTCCTTTGCCTTACAGAAGCTTTGCAATTTCATGAGGTCCCATTTATCAACTGTTGATATTAAGTCTGAGCCACTGGTATTCTGTTCAGGAAATTGTCTGCTGTACCAATGTACTCAAGGGTATTTCCCACTTTGTCTTCTATGAGATTTAGTGATTGTGGTTTTATATTGAGGTCCTTGATCCACTTGGACTTGGGTTTCATGCAGGGTGGTAAATATGGACCTATTTTCATTCTTCTACATGTAGACATCCAGTTAGACAAGCACAATTTGTTGAAGGTGCTTTCATTTTTCCATTGGATAGTTTTGGTTTCTTTATCAAAAATCAAGTGTCCATAAGTCTGTGGGTTTCTTTCTGGGTCTCTGATTTAATTCCTTTGATCGATGGTAACATACACTTTTTAATGCTTTTGCAGTACTTAAGTTGCCTATAAAAAGAACATGCTCCTTTTCAATTCATTCTTGTTTTAAATTTATTTTAAAAGAATCTATTACTATGTTCAAACTTTAAAGGGCAGTTCTGCATATAAAGCAATTCTTCTCAGGACCCTTTGACTTGTCTATAGAACATATGTCACCAGGGGTGAGGGGTCACTCTGATGAAAATGTTAGATATCTCAGGAGACTGTTCCTTCCTCACTAAATGTGACAAAGAGCTAGACAATCTACAGACTATAATTTTAGAAAGTTGAGGTCACAGGTAATGAGCTGAATTATTTGCAATGAGGAGTAAGCCCTCTCAGAAGAGAATGAGACCTAGAAGACATGACCATAAAAGGCAGGTAAGAAAACAGCTGAAATTTATAACATTTTTTGTCAGGGGCAGCCTTGCTTATACACCGAAGGCCTAAAAACAGCCATAGGCCTAAAAATCAGCAATAGGCCTGACATACATGCCTGCTAACACAAAATCTTGGGTCTCTGTGGAAAAACACTGAAACAGATGACTAGAAGCTATTGTAAACAAGCAGCTTTGGTGGAAAATTGCCAGGCTGGAGAGTTATAGACCTTGTAGATAGGTAACTTTCGTGGATAGTACCAACTTAGAAAAGGACAAGTGAATCATAGTCAGAGTCATAGTGATCTGTCCCCTGAACCTTCACCCAGCTGACACTCGGTTCTTGAAGATATCTGTACTCCCCCTGAACACCTATGCTCCTGTGTCATCCCCTTCCCCACATCCTGACTTTTTGTGTATATAACCCAGTATAAAAAAGTAAAAATTACGGTTTGATCAGCCTATAGACAAGCCATGTTTCTTTCTGTTCGCCCGTTTTTTCCCCATTCTCTCTTAGGTGATCTCCCCGACCCTGTTTAATGCCCTGCTGGATAGGACAATTTTTAAAGCTTAGCATGAGCAAGTGTGCTATGTGAATACTGCTGAGAAGTAGTATGTACAACCTCTTGCTAGATATTCTTCATAGTTCTCTAATAGGGGCTCCTACACAAGGCACCTGAGGGAGAGTCCTCAGTGGTACACACTGGGAACTCCCAACAGTGTTAGGAAATACTCTCGCTATCTGTGTTAGTTCAGACTCCTAAGGACAGAGAGACTCATAAACCAGCTCCTCACAGTTCTGCAGCTGGATATCTGAGAGCAGATGCACCTTCTTGGTCAGGACCCTCTTCTGAGCTGAAGAATGTCCACTTGCACTGTATCTTTACACAGCAGAAAGAGCCAGGGTGCTTTAGGGAATCTCCTTTGCATATTCACTAGTGTCATTCATGAGGGAGCGGTCCTTAAAATTGCCTCACCTCACAGGCAAGCATTCCACCTTTAAGCTACATCCCAGTACTTCCTCTAACCACCCAATAAGACACTGGCTTAGGAAAATTTTGGAGCAACACAGACTTTCAGTCTGATTCAGTCCATAACACCTGTGAGAGACAAGAAACACTAAGAAAAACCTATCAGTATTGAAGGTCCCATGCTAAGACACCAATGACTAGGTGAATTAAAAGTGGGGTACACCAACAGAAACAGTAGACCACAAAAGGACCCCAACTCAGTTCAACAACTGGTCAAGATGACTCAACTTCACACAATACCTGCTGGAAAGAACTACCGCTCAGAAGTTGTGACCTTTGCCTATCATTCTACCACTAGGGAGACTGAGGCAGGAGGATCCATGAGGATTCCATGCCAGTCTGAGTAACATAGTGAAACCTGCTGCCCAGAACCATGAAAAAATGCTTCCCCTTTTGTCTAATTCACTAATTAATAATTATAGTTACTGTGTAAGGTTTCAGATAAAGTAATGTTTTTGGTTGGGTTTTTGTCTTCCTAAAAAAACCAAAGAATTATTACCTCACTTTTTACCCAAAATTTCTGAAAACAAAACAATTTAATGTGTCATAATTTATAAACAATTTTGATTTTATGTAGATAGATATAGATATAGATATATAGATATAGATATAGAGATAGAGATAGAGATAGAGATATAGATATAGATATAGATATAGATATATAGATACATACATATATACATATATACATACATATAATTGACCTTGGGAAAGAAGCGAGAGTGATTCAATGGTTTGCTTTTGAGTGGAGGAGTCTTCAACAGGACTTAGTCTTTAATGGAGAAATCACAGCTGCACATGCTCTCCTTAGGTTGAAGGATGATGATGGGGGAAGTAAAGGAAGAAGAAACTGAGGGGTCCTTTTCTTATTAACACAAGGATGCTCAGTGCTGCTATCTGCTGTCAGAAACTACAACACTGGAAATAAACAATGGAAAGAGTGTCAGGTAGGTAAGTGGAAAGGAGAAATACAAATTATTCTTATTTGACTACAACTATTTCCCAAGACAATCTCTTTCATCTTAGTATACAAGAAATGGAACTACCAACTTTGCCTAAATAGAAACTGAACAGGAGAATGGCCAGGCAACATCATACTCAAGAAGACCTGCACTTAAGAAAAAATGAGCATGGCTGTCCTCTGAGAAGCACAACAAGCAGCTGACTGAGACAGCCGCAGATACTTACACCCAACCATTGGGCTGAAGTTGGGGAACCCTATGGTTGAATTAGGGGAAGGATGAAAAAGAAGAGGGTGACCCCACAGTAAGACCACCAGTCTTAACTAACCTGGACCCCTGAGATCTCTCAGACACGAAGCCACCAACCAGGAAGCATACAAGAGCTTGTCCGAGGCCCCTGACACACAGCAGAGGACTGCCTGGTGTGGCCTCAGTGGAGAAGATGTGCTGAATCCTTGAGAGACTTGAGGCCCCAGGGAGAGGGGAGGCCGGGTGGGGGAACATCCTCTCCGGGACAAGGGGGGAGTGGTTAGGGGAAGGAGGAATGGGATGAGGAACTGTGGAAGGGGGACTGAGAGGGGAAACAACAGCTGGATTGTAAATAAAAAGTATTTTTTTAAAAGACTATTTATTCATCAACAATGATACATTTTAGAATTTAGCATAGTCTCTCAGTGTTTTCAAACTCCTGGCATATTATTCTTTGAGATTCTGGAAAAAAAAAATCAGTATTCCCAGGAATACTTAGAGGTTTAAAAATTGTACTTATTTTAAAAATACTTCTAAACAGCCTTCCTTCACACTATCATTTAGATAGTTAAAACTCATGCTTAAAGAATGAAATGCATTCAGTATAATAGTGCAAACAAAGTATTACTGACCAGAGTATTCACACAATGAAAAACAGTTTAAAATTCAGATCTTCCAAGAAGGCAGCAACCCATCATGGAATCACAAGAGAACACTGACGTTTTAGAAACCCATTTTCAAAGGATTTACACCAAGCACACTATATATGTGAACTCACTTGTATGCATTTAGTCTTTTCTTGTTCTCCTTTCTAAATGTTAATACATTACCCACATATATGTGTTCATATACATGTATACATACATATGTATATACATACACACATACACGTGTATATATATATGTATATATATAATAGGCAAGAAACTACATATGAGGAAGAACAAACTTGCATGAAAATTACAAAAGCTGAAGGTTTCAGAAAACTTCAATAATTAAAAACAATTAAAGGACTTCTAGAAGAAGTCAAAGAGGCAAAGGAGGAAGGCAGAAGAAAGGAAGAAAACAGATAAAATGACCAACATCTGTAAAACTAGCCACTCACCATTCTTTAAATAAAGTGCTTGTCTCATATGTTACTGTTATCTTTAAGAATTAAGGCAGAGATTGTTAAATCCTGTTATTTTGCTGTTGGTGGTATTAGTGTGCGTGTTTCCCTTATTTTCTTTTTTCTGGTATGGAATTACTTATTTCCTGTGTTTTATTGGGTGTAGTTATTCTCCTTGGGTTGGAGTTTTCCTTCTACTGTAGGGCTAGATTTGTGTGTGTGTGTGTATTTTTTTTTTAATTTGGTTTTGTCTTGAAATATCTTTTTTTCCATCTATGATTACTCAGAGTTTTGCTGGGTATAGTAGTCTAGGTTGGCATCTGTAGGTTGCAACTTTTTTTTGGAAGTTGCATTTTTTGACAAAGAAGGCAAAAAATATACAATGTAAAAAAGAAAGCATCTTCAACAAATAGTGCTGGTCTAACTGGATATCTATATGTAGAAGAAATTCAAATAGATCCTTATATATCATCTTGCACGAATCTCAAATCCAGGTGAATCAAAGACCTCAACATAAAACCAGATACACTAAATCTAATAAAACAGAAAATAGGGAATACCCTTGAACTCATTTGTACAGGACACAACTTCCTGGTCAGACATAGGTGACTCAGGCTCTAAGATTAACAGTTGATAAATTGGACCTCATGAAACTGCAAAGCTTACGTAAAGCAAAAGACACTGACAATAGAACAAAATGGCAGCCTACAGATTGGGAAAGGATCTTCACCAACCCTACATCCAACAGATGGCTAATATACAAATTATAAAGAACTCAAGAAATAGAAACTAACAACCCAAATAACCCAATTTAAAAATGAGGTACAGAGCTAAACGGAGAATTCTCAACAAAGAAATATCAAATGGTGAAGCAGTGTGGGTGGAGGGTGGTGCATCTCAAGGATGTCTCAGAGACCTGGGATGGGGAAGGCTCCCTGGAATCAGGGTGGGTGACCTTAGCCGAGACTCAAAGGAGTGGGGATATGGAACCTGAAGAGGCCTCCTCCTATAGCCAGGCAGGAATCCCAGTGAAGTGATAGGGATACCAACCCACCTACAAAACTTTTGACCCAAAATTTATCCTGTCTATAAGAAATGCAAGCACGGGGGTGGGGGTAGGTTTGGGGGGCAGCAGAGACTGAGGCAATGTCCAACCAATAACTGGCTCAACTTGAGATCCATCTGATGGGCGAGTACCAATCCCAGATACTATTAATGATACTCTGTTATGCTTGCAGACAGGAACCTAGAATAATCGTTGTCTGAGAGACTCTACCCAACAGCTAACTGAAACAGATGCAGAGACCCACAGCCAAACATTGGACAGAGCTCAGGAACTCTTATGGAAGAGTAGGGAAAGATCGAAAGCCCTGACGGGGATAAGAACTCCACAGGAAAACCAACAGAGTGATTTAACTGGACTCCAGGTTCTCAGATACTGAACTACCAACGAAAGACCATACCTGGGGTGGACCACACATACATACGTAACCAATGTGCAGCTTGGTCATCATGTGGCTCCCCCAACAACTGGAGTGGGAGCTATCCTAAAGCTGTTGCCTGTCTGTGGAATCCATTCCCCTAACTGGGCTGCCTTGTCTGGCCTCAGTGGGGCCTGGCACCTAGCAGAGACTTGATGCATCAAGTCTCAGAGGAGTAAAGAAGGTACTTTGTAAGGGGAGTGGGAAGGTGGCCAGCAACCAGGATGGAAAGTGAACTTTAAACAGTAACGATATATAGAGAATTTTTAAAAGAATTAAGGCAGAAATTAGAAGCAATGGTGCCAATTTTTAGTTTTCTTTGTATCTGTTTTCCTTTGTGAGGGTCGGGGACAGAAAGGAGCTGCTTGCCTCACCTCTACTCGCACCTGCCTTTTACAAGGCATCTTCTACTCCCCTGTTGCTGCTCAGTCAAAGGTGAAAAGACATGTCCTATGTTTATGTTGATTAAAAAACCACTACCACATCAAGAAAATTTTAAGAAATATATAAGAAACATTTTTCTGAGACTAAGGACAGCAGATTAGTTTTAACACATTTAAGCTATATTGACCCATTTGTACTATACATAAAAGGAAATGTTCCAAACTTAAAAGTCTAAGCTCTATCTGCCCAAGACAGAACTTAGTGTCTGAAAAGCATAAACATTCCATGAGGCCTTGTTCAACCTAGTTCTTCTTCCTTGAGTCACATTGCCACATAATTCCAAAGGATTTCTAGTATTTACTGTAGTATGTCTTCATGTGTTCTGTCTTTTCTGAAAAATCTCTTCATTTTCAAACTTGAATTAGAGACAACAATCTAAAAGGAATGACAATAACATAGGTTTGTTTTTTTAAAAAATCTTCACAGTTTAAGAATACCTTCTGTGGGCTGGAGAGATGGCTCCGTGCTTGAGAGCACTGACTGCTCTTCCAGAGGTCCTGAGTTCAATTCCCAGCAACCACATGGTGGCTCACAACCATCCATAATGGAATCCAGTGTACTCTTCTGGTGTGTCTGAAGACAGCTACAGTGTACTCATATATATAAAGATATATATATATATATCTTTTAAAAACGGACACTCTTTGTACTGTTTTCAATTATTCTTTATAATAACAAAGCACTATGGTCTATTATGCTACAGATATTATGCTACAGAGAAATAACTTTCTCAAGACAACCACAGCTATGGTACCCTTTACCCATTAGCCTCAGGTTGAAGGGCTGCATTAGCTTGATGATATGACATTCTGCAGTTTCTAAAGACCTAAGGGAACTTCCTGCTCAACCAAGCCATTGTATGCTTTGTGACTTCTTGGGCTAATAGCCCTCCTAGAATTGCTGTTGTCCTTGGCTTTTTCTGATACTACTCTATCAGTATTTTCCCATTTTTCTCCAGCTACCCCTTCAGCTTATCCTATGAAGCTAACCTTCTAAACCAAATAAACACTGGGGTTTATCTTTGGCTTTTATCTTTTTACATGGTTCTTACCGACCAATCTCATTCAAAATGCAAATGTATGTGTGCATGTATGTGTGTTTTTGGAGACATCTCATAACACAGCCCAAGCTAAACTTGAACTCAATCATTCTGCTTCAGCTTTCCTAGTGCCCAAAGTATAGGTATGGAGCACCACACCCACAGTTAAATTTAGTTTTAAAACTAAGCTAACTATATTCTGATGACTCAGCCATAACTAGTTCTATCCTCAAGGATAATTTGGCCAAAATTAAAATGATTCTTTTACTTTTTAAGATTTCCATACCCTTGTCATATCTCATCTATAAACCAGTATCTGAGATTCTGTTAGCTCCTACAATAGCTCTACCTGCCTATTCTACCTACTCCTAGCCAACAGTCGTTTTTCTGTATCTCTTTGCTGCCTCTGATTTAGCTCACTCTTGGTATCTCCCTCATTGTCCACTAATGATGCACTAGACAGTAAGCTTCTGAACATGTGAGTACATTCATTCTACTTTTATATTTTGACATTAAAATATAATTACATTGTTTTCCTCTTCCCTTTCCTCCCCCATGTCCTCCCAAGCCTCTTGCTCTCAAATTTATGACCTTTTATGTTCTCTTCCTTCTCTCTCTCTTCTGTTCTCTCTTTCTTCTCTCTCCCTCACTCTTTCTCCCTTTCTCTCTCCATTTCCCTCGTTCTCTCTCCCTCTCCTAAATTTATAAAAACAACTTTCATAGTTTTTATGGATATTTGCAAAGTGTGTGACTTCAGAGCTGACACTTGGTATTAGATACTGGGGGGTATCTCTGGGGGTTCTCTCCTGCTCTGGGCAACCCTTAGTCGCCTGAGTTCTTTGTGTAGGGTTAGGGTTCCATGAATTTATCTCATTCTATCTATCTTTAAAGGGATGCCAGAAAGATTTTAAAACACAAGTCAGACATCATTATCGACCTTCAAAAGAAAAAACTAACCCCCTTCCGGTGCCCCCAAACTTGTATTTTACAGTTCAGTCTTCATACTTGCTGCTGAAGACACTTCAGTGACTTTAGGTTTGACTGACCCTCCAACACCACTGCCTTCCACTGTGCTCTTGCAACTTCTATCACCACGGCAACCTGCCCTTTCATCAAACCAGACTCAAGTTTCTGAACACAAATATCAGGTCTGCTCAACAGAACTGTGATGATGTGAATGTCCTATATCTGCTCTACACAACACTAACCACATGAACATGTGTCAAACCAAACACGGCAAGTGTGACAAAGGTACAGACTGTCGACTTTATTCTGTTATAATTCAACTAGTCACTTGGAGCTAGGCCTCCATAAATGTAAAGATATATGCTACGTCCATCTATCTTGAGATAGGTTCCTCTAGCCAGGAGTAGTGTTTGGAACTACTCCAAATTTAATCTTCACTAGCTAGTAAGCTACTGAAGCTATCTTTTAGCATAAACTTACCTGTTAATGCCTTTCAGAAAATTTACCTTTATAAACATTATAAATTTTGTATACATAGTTATATTAGTTCATAATAATTCTTATCTTTTTTAATATTTGTAGAATATGTAGAGATCTGGCCCCTATCTTTTCTGAATTGATAACTTATCTTTTCTCTATGTGTAACCCATTAGTATGAACAGAGTTTTAATTTTTTTTAAGAACCAGGTTGGCCTTTTTAGTTTTCTTTATTGTCTTCCTGTTTTATAATTTCACAGGTGACATTTACCATATTTCATGATAGATTTTCTTATGACAATGCTAACATCAAATATAACATCTGGTACTGATAAAATCGGCACACGAGCTACATGCTTTACTAAAGAGACAGACTGAGTTGTTAGAGAGGTGGGGAGATGGGTTTGAATCAAAGTCAAATATCACATCTTACAGAAAGTTCATGAGAAGATCAGGTCTGCTTTGCATTCCTTGTTCCTTTCACTTTTATAAAATGTGACACACACAACACACACACACACACACACACACACACGTACACACACAAATGGCCCAGAATCTTCATTGCTTTACCTTGACTTTTTTCTTTTTTAGTTCTACATTTTTATCATTTTTAATTGTTTTATTTATCTACATTTCAAATGTTGCCCCTCTTCCCAGTCCCCACTCAAAAAGTTCTTCACCCCCTCCCTCCTTCCCTTTGTCTCCGAGAGGGTGCTATTTGTCAAATATTAGGTGGCTGGAGCTATGTAGGTTTATATTTGGTTCATCTATGCTATTCCACTGATCTGCCTGTTTTCATGTTGGTTTTTTGTCATTTAATTATTATGGCTCCATAGTATAACTTCAAATCAGGCATGGTATACCTCTTCAGGGTAGCTCTGACTATCCTGGACCTTTTGCCCCTCCATAAGAATTTTAGGATTATTCGATTTCTGTGAAGAGTAACATTGGGATCTTGATGGGAGCTTCTTTTGGTAAGATAGCCATTTACACAATCTTAATTCTGTAAATTCATGGCTATGAGAAGCATCTTCTAGTGTCTGTAACTTATTTTCAACCGTAGTTTAAAATTTCAGTTTTCCACTTCCTTGTTAAGTCTAAAGTTTTAATTTCTTAAAGCTTGTATCAACTGGGCTGCTTCCCTCATTCTTTCTCAGCATGTTTGTTATTTTATAAGGGAAACCTACTGATTTTTATTTTAAAAGTTTTATTTATTTTATTAATATGAATACATGATCCCATTACAGATGGCTGTGAGCCACCATGTGGTTAGTGGGAATTGAACTCAAGACCTCTGGAACAACACTCAGTGCTCTTAACCCCTGAGCCATCTTTCCAGCCTGAAGCCTACTGATTTTATATGTTATTTTTGAATCCAATATGTCGTTTAAAATGCTTATCCTGAGGTATGAGTTTTTGCAGTTTCTTATACAGGATCTTATCATTTGCAAATAAGATTACTCTGACTTATTCTTTGTTATTTGTATCTCTTTTATTTCCTTATCTTACTTATTGGTTTAGTCAATACTTCAAATTCTACATTGGAAAAGATTGAAAAAGCAGACATTCTTGTACAGCTGTTCTGATTTTAGAAGAAATTATGAGTTTCTCCTCCATTTAATATAATGTTGAATATATTGGTCATGCATAGCTCTTATTACATTGAGATATGTTCTTTATAATTCTAGTTCTTTCAAGGTGGCTCTGTTTTTTAATTTCAGCTTTAGTTATTTACTCCAATAGATATTTGCATTTTGATCATGAATCCTGTAATACTATTAAGCTTGAGGGTTTTTCATAAGATTCCTTGGAATTCTTACAAAAATAATCCAAGCTTAGCCCTAATATCTAACAAATACTCTTGTTCCACCATGCCTAAGATTTTCTGCAGTCCATCAAAAGCTTTCTTAAGAAACACATAATATATGCTTTGGCACACAAGCACAAGTTGGCCAACTGAGCAGTCCCTGTGCTTTTTATATTTCTATCATAGTCTAAATATATAATGGGAGGAAAATGACAAATTGGTAACACAAGATATTGTAACTGTGAAAGTGTCTTCTGATATTTTCAAGTAATATTTTATACTTCTTAGGTGGTATAAGACGATCATCCTAAGTTTACCACATGACAGCATATGCAGGAACACAAGAGAAAACTTCAAGATTACTTTGGAAAACCCCATCTTAATCCCAAGTCTCACAAAAACAAAAATCACTGTCAACACGACTTCCTGGAAAGGGGCTATGGCTACACAGACTGATCACTGTTAGAATCACCGTGATGTGGAGAGGTTGGAATGTCACAGGCTCAGATGCTGATTACCTTATCCCAGGCTAGCTTCACCCTGAGTAGATACCCATGTGCATCTATGCGTCTGATCTGACATCCTATTAACTCAGAGATCACTAGGGTCCACAAACCTAAGATAAGAATGTTCTAGCATCCACAGCCCACCTTGCAGTACGAACTGCCTCTCTGATGACCCACAAGCACATCTTTTAATTGCTTGATTTGTGGCATTCTTTGTTCTATAAAACTATAAAACTTCATGAACCTTTATACAGCTGTTTCTACCTTGGAAAACAGAATTTAGATTAACATAAATCTGTGTTCCTGGTCCATGGTCACTTAAATTTGGCTCTAGAATAAACTATCTCTTATTTTGGATCAACATCATCAAGAAAATAAACAACTTAATCATCAATTCAACAAATACAAAATACCATGAAAAAAACTGTCAAAACTATAGACATGTAAAGGTTTCATGTTTCAGAATTCTTTGTCACAAAATACATTTAATGTGGTTACTTTAAAAACATATAAATGCAGAGAAACAGCACAATATATGGGACCTCAGGAAGTGAGAACAAAGCACAGAGAAATAGGTAATATCAACAAAAATGCAATTATACGAAGAATAGAATAAAATAATCTAGCATATTCCTACTAAAGGTTAAAAGTTTCACAAGCCACTCTAAATTTGCAGACTTGAGTAATAACTGATTTCTTTTTTATTTATTATTTATTTATTTAAATCAAATCGTAATTTTTACTTATTCACACAGGGGTTATAAACACAAAAAGGCAGGACATGGGAAAAGGGATGACACCGGAGCATAGGTGTTCAGGGGGAGTACATATATTTTTCAGAACAGGGTATCGGCTGGGCGTAGGTTTAGGGGACAGGTCACTATGACTCTGCCTATGATCACTTGTCCTTATTAAGTGGTACTGTCCACCGAGGCTGCTATTTATAAAGTCTACGACTACTCAGGCTGGTAATTTCACAAAGCTGCCAGTTTACAATAGCTTATAGCCATTTGTTTCAGTGAATAACTGATTTCTTAGAAGGATCAATAGAATGTACCATGACAGTCATCATAATGATGTAATATGTATATTATAAAATAGGGACTAGATCAATTTACATGTCATTATGAATATTTATGTTTGTTTATAAAAATGTAATTAATACATGATTTTATACAGCTGTAATTCTGCTTCCCTATATCATGTAAATATATTCACACCTGACACACTCTCCCCCAAGGTAATTTATAATACATGGTCAACTTAGATATAAAAATTTATTTTATGGGTTTTAGATAGTTATAAATTACAAGAATATATGAAAAATTATTTCAGTATCATAAGAACAATTTGGCTCTTAATTCAATTAAGAAATAAACTGAGTAACTCCTTTTGAGGAAACAACTATGTTTCAGACATTCCTTTTTGGAAGCATATTTTGAAAGGAAGAAATTATGACAAGTTGGTTAGTTAAACTTAATGTGAGACCTTGGTACCATGAAGGCTGGATACCCCAGTATAGGGGAACTCGAGGGCAGGGAGTGGGAGTGGGTGGATGGGTGGGGGCACATCCTCACAGAAGCAGGAGGAGAGGGGATGGGATGGGGGTTTTGGGGGAGGGGGTAATGGGGAAAGGTGATAACATCTGAAATGTAAATAAAATATCCAATAAAGAAGAAAAAAGAAAAAATCTCTTTAGTCCCTCAAAACCTGAACTACTCCAACTTTATGCATATAAATTTGAAAACATGGAAGAAACGGAAATATCCCCTGAAAGAAGACACAAACCACTAAAACTTTCTTAAGAAGAGATAAACTAATGGAAGTTTGAAGTTAAAAAGGTTTCCATCTGAAAAAAGGGAAAATATATTCTGGGCCAGAATTCTGGGCTTATGAATTTTAACAAAAATTTAAGAGAAAAGGCTAAAATTCATCCTACACCAATAAGCTTTTAATCTGAGAAACTTTCTAATAGCATATAGCAATTAACACAGACCCAGCTGGTGGATGTCTCCTGCTCTCCAGGGAAGGTTTAACTCCCAAGAATATTTGGGACTTATAGATTAAAAACAAAGAGAACATGAGGTTGGGGGAGTGAGACGGTGGAGATGAATCTAGGAGTGAGTACAACCAAATGCATGGTAAGGAATATGCAAAGAATTGATATAGATGGCATTTTAAAATAATCCTAGACCCGAAAGATTAATTTATACAAACTCCCACAGGAAGTGCAAAAAAGGGAAATACTTCTCAAAATGTTCAAGTCAAGCATTACTCTAGTAGAAAAAAAAAATCACACAAAGGCATAATGAAAGAAGTAAGAATTCAGGATAATATGTCTTTTAAGGCAAAAATTAACCAAATCTAACAACACATAAATGGATTATATATCAATCAACTAAGGGTCAGTTCGAGAATGCAAAGCTGAATATACAGATCACTTCATCTAACAATATACTGCTCAATTAAACAAGCAAAACTAATTTATACAAGCATTTCAGTTGACATTGAAAAAGCTTTTAAAGCAAAACTCAATATTCTTTGTGACTGAAGAAAGCAACAAACCAAGTGAGCAAGAGAGCAAAAGAGAGAGAGAAAGAGAGAAAGAGAAAGGAGGAGAGGGAGGGAGGGAGGGAGGGGGAGGAGGAGGGAGGACAGACCGATGAACAAATGAACATCAGCAAATCAGGAAAGAAACTCCCCTAATCACTTCTTTGATCTCATAGAACGTTCATTTTTATTGAAAGTTTAAAAAGGACAGCAAAAATCAGTTAATGGCTAGAGACTAAATAATTTCCTGTTAAAATATGAACGAAAGGAAGGATGGACTACAGCACCAATTTCATTCATCTGTGTAGTACAAGTTCTGTACAAGTAGTGCAAGACAGTGAGAAAAAGAAATGAAATTATATGGATTATGGAAAAAAGAAAAATCATCCTTATTTTCAGAAAACATTAAATGCCTATTTGAAAAGTGTCAAATTATATACAAAAATTCAATTATAATAAAATATTGTTTTAAGAGTTGTTCGGTAAACATTAAGAACAAATCAATCCTTGTGAAAATATCGTTGGAGAAAATCAAGCATTAATTTTATCTCAAGGTATTGCAGTGATACACAGATAAACACATAATCAGACTCAGAAATTTCAATATCTTTTCTCAATAAAGGATAGAACCATTTAGATATTAGAAAAAAATTAACATACAGACAGAAGCTTTGAACCAGACCTTTAACACTTGAGCAATAATCAACTGAAAAGCACAGAATACAGCTCCCTATAATTAGCCAACATCACATATTTAAAAGTGAGAGCTTAGAAAAAGAGAGCAAGAGAGTTGCGTGTGGTGATGCACAAGTATAACCCCAGCACTCAGGAAGCTGGGGCAGAATGATAACAAGTTTAACGCTAACCTGGGGTAAACAAACAGGACCCAGTTTCAAAAAAAAAAAAACTACAAAAGAACAAATATACATTTTCCTACTGTCCATATCTCTTACAATAAAACATCTCAAATTTCAAGAAATTCCCATAAATATCTCTTTACTGTATAGCTCACTGGAGGATCTTGTTTAAATGAAACAATGAGAAAGTATTGCCCAAGGCCTTGCATCTTTAGCAATGCCCATGTGTTGCTGTGAGGTTCACATTATAACTTTAGGAGATGTATTAGAGGACCCAAAAGATGAGAGGAGAGGAACAATCACTTCAGGTGTTTCCACTGCCACAAAGGGAAAAATAAAAACGATTGGGGGCTATTCCAGTGTATGTAGTCATGGGGCAAAGCTGTTACTATCATTATCTCCTTTAATCTTCACAACCAGGATGCTGAAGAACATACTGTTACTTTCAGATTCCAGAGAGGAATCAGAGTGAAAGTATATCATAACGTTTCCTGCCTACTTGTTATAGCAGAATACAGGCGGTCTAAACTTTCCTTGGAAAAATCCCAACATTTTCCCTAAAATTACATTAATTTGAGATTCCCTTTTGAGTCCCCACTCTCCTTTCCTTCTATTAAACTGTAAGCATCTTTAAACATCTCATTAAGCATCTTTTGGATGACTGTTCTGTTGATGTTTAGGAGATGTTAATTTTACCTTAAAGATAATACAAATTAATCATACAAACTACATCCAAAAGATCTGAAATTCTTAAACTTTCATGACAAATTATATCAATTTTCATTTATTTTGCTATCCAAGCAATGATTAAATGAAAACAGAATTATGCCATACATTGACTTCAAGAATTAGCAATGTCTGATATTATCTTCAAATATTCCACATTGGACATACATTTGTTTTATAAATCAAAAAAAATAAGTGAAGATTTTTAAGTGAACAATTTAATTATCAAGTAATATATGAACTTTCTCCTTATATCCTCAAATATCAGCACCAGACAGAATTAAGGGAAAAAAGTAACATATATACTTGCAAATGTCTCTAAATGATCATTTCTATCATAGCTAATGTTGGGGAAATAAGGCAAATATATTCAGTGGAAAATCAATTCCCTGAACTAAAGTTTCCTTACCAGGTGCTACATATAGAACAGTTCCAAGAGTCCTTGCAGCCTTATACAACGGGGAGCTCAGATCTCAGTATCAAGTCCCTGAGTAGTTCATCACCTCTCAAAAGAGGTATTAAGTCTGTTCCCCAAGTCACAGCAAAGAAAATAAATATAACAAAACATTCAAACTCCTGTTGACTGGTGTACAGCTAGTATCTAAGATTACTTAGAATTTTGAACTTCAAAAACTACACAGAAGCTGCTATGAAACATAACTCTTCCGAGGTGGGCTTGAACTCCTTGGTGGTGGCAGTGAGCATTACAGGAGAATCAGCAGAGTATCCTGGAATACTGAATGGGAATATTAAATTTTGATGTTAGTGTTAAATTCTTTGCAGAAAAGGAAGAAGTATGTACAGCATGAAAAGAATAACACTGTTTTGGTGACAGGGAATGTTCCTTCTCTTCTGTAGCAACCCACCCTGTTAAGTTATATTGTTAAGTTATATTAACAATACAACTTGGTCCTCAAGGAAGCTTGAAAGGAGCCGAAAACAGTCTTTCCTAGAAAAATAGTCTGGATTTTCAGACTAAAATTAAACTCTTTAAGACTTTATTTGCCATTGGGGGTGGAGGGCAGAGCTCCAGAGATTCAGCTCAGTCAGGCTTTGCAGGCGAGTGCTTTATTGTCTCCTCCCCACACTATAGGATATGACTCCTGAAGTAGCAACAGATCTGCTGAGGAGGACTACTTTTCCTTAGACTTCTGCCTGCCCAATATTTTAAATATAACTCAGATTTTTTAATTGTGAGAATTACTAGTTTTAGGCATATTGATGAGATCATATAAAAACTGCATGAACAAGCTGGGTTAAAATGAGTCACCTGAAACTCGAACCATCTAGCAGTTTTTATACCATTCTTACTGTATTTCTTTCTCACAGTTCCCAAAGAATAGAAGTCCTTACAAAAACTTCAGTTGCCTCTTGACCTGTTAAGCCAAATCACATTCCTATCCAAACAATCCTTGTATGCTGTATCAGTTTTGGGCCATAGCAGTTCTGATTTATTTTTAGCAGGCAATTTGGGGCAAGAACTCTTTACACTGCTGCCTCTTGCTCTGTCTTGCAAGACTGCCAACCTTGCGGTTTACACTGCAGAGTCAGCTCCAGTACTGCAGGTCCACTGTCAACTACAGAACACTGCCCTAGCTGTCAGAATGCAGGAAAAGAAGATGTGTGGCCAACCCAAAAAATTCTGGTGGCTTCAATCACCATCCCCCATCATAAAAGCTCAAATAACTCAAAACAACTATGTAATTGAATGCTCTGTTGAACATTTTTCAGCCAATTGGCTGGCAGCACTCACAAAAGCATCCCCAACTGCAGGAGACACAGATGCTGACTGTACACAGAGATAACCAATTGGCAAGGACTTTGTCCACAAAGCCCCCTTCTGTCTTCTGCTTCCCCTGACACACTTCCCACCAACTGACTCACTCTTTCACTCTCACTGCTTTATAAATGCACTAGAGGCTAAGATGTCCCAGAGCATTAACGGAACAGCTTCAGCCAGTAAGTTTACAACCCAGGTTAAGAGATTAAAGGAACAAAACCACAGAGAACACTTTAAACGCTAACACTGTGACCTGAAGGATTCAAAAGCATGGAAAAAAACCTACATCCCAAGATCAACATTTCAGAAGCAGAACTCTAAATATTCATAAGCCACAAGATTTTTATTAAGACTTATCTCCTCATGCAAGACAACAGAGCTGACCCAGGCAGGTAGATAGCTTTCACAATAAAGCATTCTGAAGAGACAACCAGATTATAACATTTAACCCTAAAAGTTTCATTTCTTAAACATCTATATAGAGATGGACTCTATATAAAAAAGTGCAGATTTTAAAAAATTTCCTCTGCAATTTGGGAGGATGGAAAAACATGCCTGATTTGTATATTAAAGCACAAGCATCTGTCCTGCTGATGATATTCTAGGGAAGACATTAGCATAAAATTTAACGATGTCAAATAAGTGGATGTGAAATAGGGACTGCGTAAAGACACTATTTCCAAGGCTGACAGAAACATCACTGTTTAGAAATGCAAATGAAACCATTATGTTCAATAATTATATGAAAATATGAACAGTTCAGCATGTTTTCCAGCCCTGATGGCGGTTAATGGGATGTACGCTTATGTAAATAACTACTATTAAAGCTAATGCTGAAAAAAACTAATAAATTCATACTAAAGCAACTGATTTAGTATGCTTTTAAACCCCAGCAGTGCTCACTTATTAGAAAAGAGTGCGTTATTATGTTTAGAACTCATTACTGCTACGAGTCACTGCAACTCCATCAATTACCATGCATTAATGAAAATGGGACACATACAAAAAAAATTATTGCCTCTCAGCAGTTTTCTTTAAAGACAAAATCTAGGGGTATTACCACCATGGGGCCTTCTAGGGAACATAGCCACATGATAATCTTTATTGCTAAAACAATACTCAAAACATTGTCACCCTAGGGCATTTTGTTGGGAAGACCAAAGAACCTTTCTGCAAAATTCTAAATATTTTACAAGACTGACCATTTCAACATCAATGAGAGAATTTTAATATTTGAATTACATTTGTAAGACCTTTACTGAATGTATTTTTAACACATGGCTCTGGTTCCTTCTTTCAGAGGGAGCCTAAGAAATAAAACTATATGGTGGCAATTTTAACAGTGTGGACAACAGATGGCTTCGTTCCAAGACACTGTCTGTTTTAACAGATAAATCCTGCTTGGTTCTACAGTCTGTCTCAGTGAATGCTGTGTGACCACAAGATTGGATTTTTAAGAATAAACCACCTTACACTTAATTCTTGGCAACAAGCTGGACTTTCCTATACTACGTTAAATATTTAACATAAGATAATAAGGAACTGGAAAATTCTCACTCCTTAAGAATGTGGCTTAGCTGGAGCCAAACAGTAAAGAAAATGCTGCAGAGTGAGAATTCAAGAACAGAAATGTCTTTTCCTTCACTCTCCTGCCAACTATAGTATTTTAATTCTCTTCCTCTAAATGTAATTCAACTGACCCTTCATCTTTTTCTAGTAGATAGAAAACAGAACCTCTCAGAAACTACTAAATGTAAAATACAGTTGCTAGACCTAAGACATACTCTCGCTATATAAACTGAGTATGTGTTTACTTAAAACTTGTAGCTCTCACATGAATTCAATAGTGGATACTTTCAGCTCTCATGTTTATTGATTAGAGAAACTTTTATTGTATTTAGATATATCACCAGGTGATGCAGAGTGCTAGATTAGGCTGCTTTAGTGGTAAAGTGTAAGTTGCTCTCAGGAGTCAAAGAACACTGGCTTAGCAACTTACTCACATAATTGATGTTACTGACACCAAGTATAGCAGCCTGTATTACAATCTAAGTATGCAATAGCACTCAACACAGAAGCTAGGTCTGAGAGAGATACATAGTAACTATATCCTAAAGTGCTATAAATAATCAACACCACTCACAATTTTATAAACTGAAAATAACACCTGAGAAAGCCACAGCCAGTTTGCAGGCAACTCATGGCAGTTGGGCTCCCACTACATTGCATCATATCTATTATGTCCTATAACGGAGGGGCCATTATGATGCCATAAAGGGAAAGAACTGTGGGGCCATCGCTGCAGACAGGTGTTTCAGGATCCAGGCCCAGATGGTGACCATGGACTTCCAGAAGATATTTCACCATGGGTGACAGGCTCTACATAGTCTGGCCGGCCTGGCCACTAACTGTCCAGACAGTTGCCCAGTGTCTCAAGTTCTGACTGAACCTGTATGAGCAGAAGGAAGGTCGAAGATCAAGCCTTATACCCTCATGAGCGTGGTGGCCAACCTCCTGTATGACAAACGGTTTGTTCCATACGACACAGAGCCTGTCATTGCTGGCCTGGCTCGAAGACCTTTAAGCCCTTCATTTGCTCTCTGGACCTCACTGGCTGTCCCATGGTGACTGATGACTTTGTATGACTGATGTATGGGATGTGTGAGTCTCTCTGGGAGCCCAACATGGATCCAGAACACCTGTTTAAAACTATTTCTCGGGCCATGCTGAATCCTGAGGACCGGCTGCCATATCAGGCATGGGCATCATTGTCCATATCATTGAGAAAGACAAGATCACCACCAAGACGCTGAAGGTCCGAATGGACTAACCTGTCCTCTGGATGGACTAACCTATGCTCTGGTCCTGTTCTCTTTTATTGTTTTTCTTTTTAATAAAATTGTATTTTTTTTCCAAAAAAAAAAATAGAATGAATGAATGAAAAGAAAAGAAGACAACTGAGGAACAGCAGAAAACTTCAAGAAAGAAAAAGGTGGGTAAAAAGGATGATATCAAAAACCAGGGTCAAACTCAAGAATGAATATGTATCCTCCCTATGATCCCAAGACAAAGATGTTCTCTCAGTCACAGCTACTATAATGGTGAACGGAAGAGTAACAAAACAAAATTTAGAACGAACCTTTTAAAAAGAAAGCCGTGTGGCGACCCTTATGCTAGGGCTGTAAGGGTGACACACTACACTGAAAATGCTGAAACCAAAAAAAAGAAGATGATACTAATTAAGGTAAACTATACGATAATAATAGAAATCACATGAAATTAACAATAATAAGCTTAAAACCAAAATTTAGCACCTTTAAAACAGAAAACCTGTCGACTCTAGTGTATGAACACTGCAAGCTAATGCTTGAATCCATGACAAAGAGAGTTCCCTACTTACAGTAATTCTGAATAGCCATTGTCACCCATGAAATACAACAACATACCTTTTTTGACTGCTGCTACTGGCATGCTTGTTAGCTCAAGGAAGCAGATCCTGACGCCTGAATCATAGTTCATCTAGCAGGCATTCAAAGCTCTGAATCTTCTGCTGAGATTTCTTTTGCTTCATCAGAGAAGTCTATGATGCTGAGACACCTCAGCTCAACTCCTAGCCAACTTCTCTTGCCAATAACTGGGAGGCCTGCTCTTCTCTACAGGGAAACAGAGGAGCAGTGGATCTGGTGGATAGGCTGAGTAGTGGAGGAAGGAAGGCTGAAGTTGAGGTGTATTCTTAAAAATTGTATCACCTCTACAAAAACTAGAAAGCAAGAGTTTTTGTTGTTTGGTAGGTTTTTTTGTTTTATTTTTTTGTTTTTGGATGAGAATTTTAAAGAAAAAAAAAACTTCAAACAGAAAAGAGTATCTATAAAAGAGAATATTTGAAGGATATTATTAAATCTATCTTCACATCATTTTACATGTTATGAACTTTCTTGAAATATTTTACAAATAAAACTTTTAGAGAGTTTAACCACTTACAGGAAATTTTATATTATTTCATTTGGCCATCATCTTTGGTAAATTGTTCAGGTATTGTTAACACATTATATACAAAAAATTTTAAATTTACAAAGGGTGCTTTATCCAAAGTCATAAGGCTAAGATACAAGGCTGAGGCTATCAATAAGAAACTATTCCCTGGGCTTGGGACTGAGGTGGTTAATATTAGGCTATACTTCTAGGTAAAAGTAATGGTTTTATTGGAACAGGGAGGAATAGTTAGAATTGATTATTTCTACATTGGTAGAAATCTCTATAATTGATACAAAGTTGAAGTTATACATTGGTATAGAATTTATTTTGTACAAATTCAAAGTTTTCATTTATATGAGTTTCTTATTGATATAAAAGTGAGATTAATATTGTTACTCTTATAGGCATTGTGCCTATATAACACATTTAGGAATACAAGGCTTAGACCCAGTCCTTCTTTAACCCTTTTAACTGATTTGAGATGGTTAGCCTGTGAGTTAAGGGCCTGTAGCAATTGCATGGCTCTGAGTTTATTGTTAGGATGTTTTCTAGATTTTAATTAGAAATAGCAGAAAGGAGTTGATGGACAACAGTCCAGATTGTTTTACATAGATAGTTGGTTTTCAAAAACGTCAGAAGTCCACAGAAGTGACTTCACTAGCATTTCTGTATTAATGTTCATTTTACTAGAGACCTGTCTGCTCCTGACAGCTTCCTGTCTTGGATTCTAAGAAGAAATTGAGCATCTTTGGAGTTACTCCAGTTGTGGTGAGACAGCCACTAGGCAAGAATTGCCTCTTTTCATCTACAGACAAATACTGTCCTGAAAAGGACACACTTGTGGAATAGTCGACTGATTATATCTGCCAAGACAGAGTAATCAGCCCTTAAAAATTCTGCATTACTAGGTCTGTCAGATGATCCTGGGCCAGAAGGCTGAAGACCAGATGCTCCAACATTTTGAAGTAAGGAACTGTCCAGGTGTTCACAGTCTATATAAATTGGCTAAGTTTTGGAAGCCATGCTTTGTGCTTCCCATATCTTCAGTTAATTCTGTCATTCTGGATTTCTGATGGGGTTGAAGACTTATAGTCTCACAGACAACGCAGGCTATTTAATTTAAGAGGATGGTTTTCAGATAGCATTCATTCTAAAGACAGGACATAAGCCAGGTTCAGAACTAAGTCTTTTAGTTAAGAGAGATAGCAGAGGTTCTATTTAGTAACAAAAATATAGACTGGGCATTAGGTCTGTCTTGCACTTTAACAATTACAACATGGTAATATAGTTTGTGCTCAATTTATATCTGAGAGAAAAGAGTCTTTTAATTGGATAAAAAGGGGGAAATGTTGTGGAAGCCCCAGCCTTGTATTTTGATCCTAGTTTCACTTTCCTGGGAGGAGCTGCAGAGGATGATGAATCTGTACACAGGTGATGTCTTGTAAACCTTCTGTCCAATTAAAACTTGTAAAATAAAGGCTAGAGCCAGTGATTGGACAGTAGAAGGGAGGCAGAGAAAAAAGTTTAGGGGAGGAGAGAGTGAGAGGAATTCAATATAAGAGGCAGAAGCAGAGGTAGAAGCAGAAGAAGTCGAAGCAGAAGGAAGCTGGTGGTAGAAGAAGCTGACGAGGGAGGAGCCAGAGCCGAAAGGACAACCACATGTCCCGAATAAACCGCAAGTTATAAGGGATCTCATAGCTGGGGATTAGAGTAGTGTAGTGGTAAATCTGCCCAATCTAGGCGTGCAATTTATACCATAATTATTGAGTTGTTTTTCCTTTACTGGTCTCCTTCGGGTAGGAGATTTTACACCAACAAATTTGGCGGTTTTAATATTTACTACTACAGATTTCTATACAAACTGATCAGTGTCAAGTCAATTCTAAAGTCTTTCAAGCAGGAGAGTCCCTCTTGCAGCATTACTTCAGGTTTTAGACTAACCATGGACAGCTGATAACCTGTGCAAATAGGCTAAAATCTGAAAAACTTCTGAAAATTGTCTGTCCCCAAACACTCCTGATAATACACTGTCAACATGTATTATGAAAAGATAATAAACAGGCGAAGAGGCATGGCAATCTAATCATCTTATTTGTAGTGAAACCTAGTTTCACATATTCTGTTAAGTCATTAACACTACATGACTATACATACCATAACTATATTTAGACTTGTGAAAAATTAAAGACCTTTTAAATGCCAAATCTTGGGTATAAGTTTTTAAAAACCAAAGTTAGTGTGAAAGTCTGTAGCTGAAGTGAAAGTGCTAGCAGCTGTATTGTGTAAGGTGTAAGGTGTAAGGTTAATATGTAAAGAAAAAGTTATTCTTGATCAATAACAGTCATTCATTATATTCTTCAAATCTAAAATCATTACACAGCACAGTCTGTGCTAATCCAAATGGGCTGAGATGAAGAGGTATTTCAGAATAGCCCTTTACAGAAGATAGGCAGCATTAAAGTCTGTTTACACATGCAAGAACTGATTAAACTTCTTAAGTAATTTTTATATGGCCCTATATAGATTTGATACAACATACTCACAACTATCACTATAAAGAAATATAGAAATATGTATAAAATATATAGCATATAATAAACACATACTAAGTTTGGTTTCAAGTTCAGTTTACTACATTTATATGTGTACATATATCAAAAAGAAATGGCCATGCTAGCCAAGAGGACCATCTAAACTCTATAGCTGTAGTCCTAATCATAACTATTTGAATTTCAGTTTCTCTCACTATAAAGCAATACACTGGTCTCTGGAGTTGAGTGCTTAGGACTCACTCATATCTGACAGACAAACCAAGCTTAGAGAAGGAAAATACTGTTGTATTATGAAATGCGCATGGCACAGATATTAAAAGGATCCCAGACAGCTGGTATGCATCCCAGGACACAGCTGGCAGGGAATCCTTAGCCTAGCCAGCTGGCCAGAATGAAAGGTCTTGCTAGGCTTGGGCAAGACCAGAAAGAACAGAGCGTTACAGTTCTCTGAGAGGAAAACAAGATACAGCAGGCAGCTAGGAGCCAGAGCTGCAGTCACTGAGCATGGAGTGGCTACTGTCAAGCCAGTACATCTAGCTCCTTGGGCCGGGTTTAGGTATAACAACAAATGTTCAGGATAGAAACTTCTTCCCTAGAGTATGTTACAGCTCAGAGTATGTTACCTCAGACAGTTTGGTTAAATTAACTCATGTGCTTTATTACTTGTAGACAGGGACCTTATAAACATTTTTTGGAGTGGTGTGGGATCCAGGGGTAGATCTTCCCATTGGCTCAGTCTGAGACATTAGAGATACTCTATTTGCATAGGGAAGGACTTCAGGTATTATCCAGGCATGAGTGACTGTCACGGTCCTCCTATTGGGGTGTTGTTGTCACGTGCTCCAGGACAGGAATCTGATCGGGAACTGGTTCAAACTCCTGAAGTTCTCAATTATAGGGGTTCTGAACTTGCTACAACCTTAACAGTTCTTCTGTCTGGTGGCACAGTCCACTGCCCCACACCAGTCAATAAGTCAGAGAAATCCCTAAAAGCAAACCTAGAATAAGTTATGATCAAAATTATATTACTACCTAGCCAGGGCAGTAAAGATACAGAATATGATAGACAACGACACCTGAAAGCAAAATAAAGTTTAGAAGTACAACATTTTAACAAATATATTAAATAGCTCTTTTACCTTATACTGAGGAAAACTACCAGAGAATGGGCACCATTCACTCCCCTCCTACTCCACTCATCCTCTCATGGCCAAGGCTTAGAGCTGAGGAAGCTTGAGCAACAACTGACTTGCTCACAGTTCTGGACCAGACATTCCAGACAGTTCAGGTTTCTTATGAGCTGCCTTACAAATAGCCTTCTGATCATGCCCTCTATATTTGTGGAAAGGAAAGCACAGGAATCTCAGCTCTATAGGATCAGGGCACACCCACCATTGTGACCTCATTTAATTTTAAGGTTTCCTAGAAACCCTATCTTCAGCTACAATCACACCAAAAATGAAAGCCTCAGCATACAACTTTGGGATGGGCACAGTTTAGTCTACAACAAATGCTACAATTACAAATAATAAGTGGATGAACAGCCTGCCACCTCCATTCTCCTGCCACCTTTCTTCCTGCCTTCATCAGAGCTGAAGATCCTGAGCCATACAGACTAGCTTCTCTTCCCTCACCCATCTTCCCCTCGTGCTGAGTCTGTTGGGTCAAGTCAAGCTGCCCTGAGCAGCCTGCTAACCCCAGGGGACCCCCACTTTCCTGGCACCACTCTGCCCACTTTCATCATACCTGAGGCTCCTGAACCATACAGAATTTTGGATCCTGAAACAAACAGACCTGCAGGTCTGGAACTACAAAGCCCAAGGATACACACTATAGGCCTGCCACACCAGGATCACCAAGGTTCACCCACCCTCTCAATACCTACTGCGACAAGAATATCCAGGGACCAAAACCATCCAGATGGCTAAAGGCCTTCGAAAGAACATAATCAACTAAAGCCAGAGCACTATGACCCCTCCAGAGCACAGCTACCACACTACAGGAAACTCTGGATATCTGAACAGAACCTAAGCATAAGAAAAAGACCTTAATTCAATCTTATAAAAAGGATAGAGGCCTTTAAAGGGAAAATGAATAAATCCCTTAAAGAAAAACAGGAAAATACAAGCAAACAGGTAGAACTCTTTAAAGAGGAAACAAATAAATCCCTTAAAGACATACAGGAAAATATAAAAAAACAGGTAACAGAAATAAAAACTGTGCAAGACCTGAAAATGTAAATTGAACCAATAGCAAAAACACAAACTAAGGAAATCCTGGACATGAAAAACCTAGGGAAGAGAACAGGAACAAGAGATGTGAGCATCACCAACAATACAGGAGATGGGAGAGAGAATCTCAGGGGAAGAAGATACAATAGAAGAAATTGATACATGAGTCAAAGAAAATGTTAAATCTAAAAAAATTCCTGACACAAAAGATCCAGGAAATCTGGGATACCATGAGAAGGCCTAAGCTAAAAACAATAGGAATAGACAAAGATGATGAGTCCCAATTCCAAAGGCCAGAAAATATTCTCAACAAAATCATAGAAGGAAACTTTCATAATCTAAAGAAAGAGATGACTATAAACATATAAGAAGCCTATAGAATAACAAAATGGACCATGGCACGTATCAATCAAAACATAAAATCTACAGAACAAAGAAAGAATATTAAAAGCACCAAGGGAAAAGGGGTAGGTAACATAAAAACAAGGCAGACCTATTAGAATTATACCTGATTTCTCAACAGAGTCTCTGAAAAGTAGAAGGTCCTAGACAGATATCTTGCAACCTCTAAAAAACCTGATATACCAACCTAGACTACTATACCCAGAGAAACTCTCAATCACCATAGATTGAGAAAACAAAATAATTCAAGACAAACTCAAATTCAAACATGATCATTATCAAACAAATCCATCCCTACAGAAAATATTAGAAGGAAAACTCCAACCCACGGAGGATAACTACATTGAAGAAAACACAAGAAATAAGTAATTCTATACCAGCAAAAACAAAACAAGGGAAGCACACACACACCACCCAAATAACAGGAAATAACTATCATTGGTCATTACTATCTCTGATGTTGATCAGTCTATTCAATTCCCCAATAAAAAGACACAGGGTAAGAGAATGGGTGTGAAAACAGAATCCATCATTCTGCTGCATACAAGACACACACCTCAGCCATAAGATAGATATTACCTCTGAGTAAAGGGCTGGAAAAAAGCTTTCCAACAAATGGACCCAAGAAGGAAGTTGGTGTAGCTATTCTAATATTTAATAAAATAGACTTTTAACCAAAATAATCAAAAGAGATAGGAAAGAGATTTCATGACATCTTAATTCTGAATATCTTTGCCCCAAACACAAGAGGATCCACATTTGTAAAAGAAACATTGTTGAAGCTTAAATTGCATATTGAACCCTATATGCAAATAGTGAGAGACTTCAGCACCACTTAACCATTGACAGGTCATCCAGGGCAAAACTTAAAAAGAGAAATAATAAAACTAGTAGACATTATGAATTAAATGGTCCTAACAGACATGATAGAATATTTCACTCAAACACAAAAGAATATACCTTCTTCTCCGTACCTCATGGATCCTTCTCTAAAACTGAGCATATAGTCACAAAGCAAGCCTCAACAGATACAAGAGAATTGAAATAACACTTGTATCTTATCATACCACCATGGATTAAAGCTGGACTTTAATAACAACAGAAATACCTGAAAACCTACACACTCATGGAACTGAATAACTCAATACTCAATGATCCCTGTGTCATGGAAGAAAGAAAGTAATTAAAGACTTTCTAGAATTCAATGAAAATGAAGGCACAACATACACACATTTATGGCACAAAATGAAAGCAGTGATTAAGAGGAAGTTCATAGAATTAAGTGCGTCCATAAAAACAAGTTTTCATACCAGCAATTTAAAACTACACCTGAAAGCTCTAGGAAGAATAAAAAAAGAACCAAGTATACCAAAAAGGAATAGAAGACAGGAAATAATTGAAAACCAGGGTTGAAATCAAGTAGTTAGAACAAAGAGAATCAATACAAAGAACCAACAAAATAAGAGCTGGTTCTTTGAGAAAACTAACAAGGTAGACAAACCTTTAGCCAAACTAACCAAAAGATAGAGAGACAGTATTCAAATTAAAAAAAAAATCAGAAATGAAAAGGGAGATATAACAACAGACATGAGGAAATTCAAAGAATAATTAGGTCTTACTTGAAAAGCCTTTTACTTACTAACTGGAAAATCTTAATGAAATGAACAATTTTCTAGACAGATACCACTTACCAAAGATAAATCAAGATCAGGTAAACTATTTATACACTCCTATATCTCCTAAAGAAATAGAAGCAGTCATTAAAAGCTCCAAAAAAAAAAAAAAAAAAAAAAAAAAACAGGGCCAGATGGTTTTAGTGCAAAATTGTACCACTTTCACAGAAGAGATAGTAGCAATACTTCTCGAGGAGCAAGCAGGGCGGGTGTAAGAGGGAGAAGGAAAGGGAGGGGGGAAGAATGCTACAATCATGAAGGAATGCTGTGAGTGAGGGATCCTGAAAAGGACAGTGGGCTCAGAATATGTCATGGGGGTGGGGGTGGGAAGAGATTGAAGAGAGAGGCCAAAACACAAGAATCTGTACAACAGGACTTCCCTTCCGTACTTTAATACATAAACATGAGTTAAAAGGTTTCAGGTAGACAGCACTATAAATACATACTCTCTATGTTTATAAAGTTATGTTCCGTGTAAAGCAGTTGATGTGACAGAGGGGTTACTGCTATTGTGTCATCAGTGCTGAAAGACTTTAGCATAATGAAGATAGTGGGCACTGGGGTCAGAGTGCACTTTTGTCTCTTATATATTACTCCGGTTATTTCTCCAGGGAATAAAAACATCTGCTTACATAACTCCTCAGGTTGTCACAAAGATGACCAAGTATGAGAAAGTTCATGACAGGAACATAAAAAAGTAAGAGAACAATGAACGTAACCAACTGGGAACAATCAGTTTTTCTCCTAACGTGGGATTGTCTCCTCACAACATTAATAGGAAAATTTATTCTGTTAATTCTGATTTACAATGACTTTCCATAACAGTAAACAATAACACTATGGCCCCAAACCTACCAGATTGACAAAGCATCATGCAACAACCAAAATGGCACCAAGCAACACAGTCCCTACAGCAATTTTCTTTAAATTGCAAGTCTTTATAAAGATTCATTGTATGTATGTTGTATAGTATGTATGTATGTATTATGTATGTATGTATGTATGTTTGCATGTTCATAGAGGCAGGGCCTTTGGAGGCCACAAAAGGGTGTGGATGCTTGTAGCTGTTCGAATAACTAAGAATAATGACACGGAGTCCTCAGCTATGTACCAATAGCTCCCACACCTCGTTCAGGGCTCACAGTGGAGGAGGGGTGGGTAAAATGAAGTACAGAACAATGAATGAGAATGTTCTAAAATGTCATCCCTTGGGTCTGAAGTGGCTGCTGAACAGATGAATTCATAAGAGCAGTAGTTACCCTCACAGAGGAGCTCCCGGGGCCCTACTCCTGAGGTTACGGCAGTTGAAGACTGCTGGGGGAGAGCTAGATGCTTTTCTTTAGGGATGACCAGGGTGTCTGCTTCAGTGGACGACCACAACTCATGTATAACATGAACAGCTTAAACAGAATCACCTCCCTCCTCCCTCCCATGCTCTTCCTCCACCTCCCTCCTCCTGTCTCTCTCTCTACACCTGTGCCCTCTCCCTTTCCCTCCCTCCCTCCCTCCCTCTCCCTCTCTCCCTCCCTTTTCCCTCTCCCTCTCAACCACACACACACACACCCACACACACCACAACACACACACACACACACAGCATAAAGCTGGAAGCCAAATGTATCCTGAGGAAGCATGGGGGAAATTGAAGGAAATGAAAGGGTGGCTATGAACAAAATAAATTATATATATGAAATGTTAAGAGAATAATATTTCTAAAAATGGAAGGGAAGTACTTGGTTTCTGATGCAGCAATACAAAAAGAAGCTCAAACAGACAAATACACTCCTCAAAAAAAAAAAAAAAAAAAAAAAAACATAACAAAATATTCTTGGTTTTCTTCAGTGAGCAACCAACAGGCACCAGATAAGCATACCTCCATAGAGCTTAGAGACAGCCCACGCACTTGTATAATAGAATAAAAACCACCCAAAACCTAGTGAAGAAAGGCAGAGGAACACAAACAGTGACCAATCATCCCCTCCCACATGCTCTCAGCACAGCTCACAAGAGAAATGTCAGCTTTTAGTCATGACTACTACAGAGCCTGGTTAGACACTTTACAGACATGATGAATAGAAACTTCATGTTCGACAAGCCTGCAAAGGAGGCATCATTAGATACAAAAAAAAAAGACTTAAAGGTTCAGTAATTTTTTAGGGTAGAGATGGGCTCAGGGTACAGCATTTGCTAAGGTCTGTAGCAGGATACTTAATCTGCTACATATGTATTCCAGTGGAGCTTGATGATTAGGCAGTACAAGAGGAGGTGGAGCTGGGAGAGAAAAAGAGGAAGGGGATCAGAAGAAGGAGGCTATCAGCCATGGAGAATGACGATGGGTCAAAAGCTGTCTGGGTAGCAACTTCTATCAAAAGGTTAGATACTGGGTAACAACTCTAATTGTGTGGGCATCTTGTTGATTGAGCCATTTCTAAATATATAAATCATTTAGATAATCATTAAGCTTTAAGAGTCTCATTTCTACTGGGTACTGCGGAAGATGACAGATATTGTCTGGGGTTCAGCTGAGCTTTGTGGAGACAATATGGTGGATTGGCAGAGCCATCCCCCACGCTGGCATCTCGTGGGTGCCAGGGCCTGTGCATCTAGCTAGCTGGAGCCCCGGTCAGAGCTAAGGAGCACCGAGAACATGGTGGCTGCCCAGGAACAAGCCGGACCAGGCACAGTTCTCTAAATATCACCCTACAGAGGTCCTGAGCCCAATCTCCAATTTTATAAGCAGTGGAGGGCAGGTGCTGGGAAAAGTGTTTGCTGAACTGGCATCACAACCTGAGTTCAAATCTCCAGCATGCTTGTCAAAGGCATGAACTACAATCCCAGTAGTGGGTAGGTGGGGACCTACACAACCCTGAGCTCACTGGCCTGGTTGTCTAGACAAATCTAGTTTCAATTCTGTGACAGACTATTCCAAAAAGAAGGTAGACAGAGATTAAAAAAACACTGACCTCTACCTGTGGTACCTCCACATATACAAGCATATCTGCATGGACAAACCAACCATATGCATGTGTGCAGCATGTGCAAGCACTCGAGAGACGGCCGCGCGCGCGCCCCCCACACACACACACACACACACAGTGAGGAGAGTAATGACAATACCATTCAGTACCCGTCTTTTGTAGTCAATGCAAAACAAGGATGTTTTTACTCTACCAAGCACTGTGCTTCAGACATGTTTCTTCATCCTTCAGTGATGCTACCAGATATAAGACTTCACTCTCCTTCTACAAGCTTTTACTAATGCCATCAGTCTGAGTCATCCTCTAGAAATACGAGTTCAAATATTAATTAAACTTTTCTAAAAATCACATCTATTACAAGTTATAATTTTCAATGCCTGTAGTTTCAGAATTAGAGTTGTTGGGCAAATTATTCTTTAAGTGTGAGATTCTCTCTCCTTTCACACAAAGGCAGGCAAAAGTTCACAAGAGTTTAAGAGACCATGAGACACTGAAAAGGGAACTTGAGGCATAGCATTTCCTGTTCAAAGACTGTCCTATCCCTATGCAAACATGAAAAATATCTTCCTTTTACACTAAGAAATTAGTCTGTAGAATTAATCAGTTATTAGACCTTAAAAAAAGTAATTTGGTATAACATACTTTAAAAATGTCCCAAACTATAATTCATTGTTATAGTGTATTACATAGAAATAAACTTTAAAATGAACTGAGATTATCTGATTCAATGTAGATGAGCCGGAACCATTCATGTGTAATAGGTAAATGTATCTGTAGTTAGAATTATATTGTTTTAAATTACAAGCTCATTTTATGTTTTGAAGTTTTATGGAGTTTTATGTACTGTAAAATCATCTATATTAACCTCTGACAGGTTTATTCTCTTAAGGAGATTTGTACCTGTGCAATATACTTGTAACAAAATCCTGAGTATCACTGTTTGCATTATTTCTTTCTTCCTTTTGACAATAAACTTCTAGAAACATGACCTATCATTTGTGATTTAAAATACCTTAAAGGAATTACATCAACTAATCCATCTTAATTGTTGCCAATATCAGCATTTACTTCCATCCTCCTTCACAGTTCAAAATAAATGCTTATACCAACTCCCTGCTTACTGTATCTGAAGCAGATCCAAGTCTCATGTATGACCTCATGTATGTCCTTCTCTTCCTCTGTAGAGGGTCAGATAATGAATATTTTAGGCTAAGTGAATCCCCGGGTCTTTGTTGCAACTACTTATGGAACCTAGAGCACAAAAGTCACCAAAGACAATGCATAAGAGACATAGCTAGATTTGGTTGCTATTGTACTGGACTTGGCCCACAGAAGTAATATTGAGTTTTGAGCTAAGTCTTGGAAAACCACTAAATACTGTGCTACAAGACATCTGGGCTATCATAACATTTGCTTTCCAGAAGAAACACATTCATGGGAATGATGAGTTTATACAGCTTCAGCACTGAAAAACATCATTCTGCATAGAGTACTATGCCACTATTGCTGACTAAAATTATACTCTATCTTCTCCTGGGAAGCTACAAAAATTTCTAAGTATAATACTATACAAACATGGACTTACTGTAGCAATCCAACCTTTCAAATTTTCTAATATCTATCTCTCTACACTCTTTCCTTAACTTACCCGTTACAACTTTTTTTGTCCCAGAAGATCAAAATATCAACACTTCCTCTTCATGTAAAACTGAGTTCTGTATTCCCTAATTTTGTACCAGGTTGGAGGCTAACTTCAGTCTCCTTCTCTTTCACTGCTGGCTAACTCTCCATGTCAGACACACTGCTCACTTACTTGTTCACTCTTTGAGGATAGCAAAGCCACAGAATAACAGTAATATCATAAGAGACTATCAGCTGAGGAAATGACAGGATACATAGAAACATTCTTTACTTTTTAAATGGAGAGGACTTACAGTTGCCAAGACCTCGGGTCTGTTTTCTTCCTACCCTAATTCAAATGTGGTCCTTTGAACTGGAGTAGCCATTAGAAGCTAGAACTGTAAAGTGGCCAACACTGATAACTTTAAACCCCCAAATCATGACAGCTTTTAATGTGAAAAATAGACCCTTTAAATACAATTTTTATTCGATTTCTAAACTACTATTTTTATAATGTACTAGCTGGCCAAAGTGTATTATGAATTTTCAGTAAATAGCATTTCTCTGACATGGAAAGCAAAGCAGTAGAACATGGTCTCTGACCTGAGGGCTGACATTCTTAGAACAATGAAGCCAAAACAAGCCAGAAGCCAAGATGATTACCCAGACACTATATAGTGGAGTGACAGAGAGTCAGACAGGAAAGAGAGGCAGAGACAGAGAGAGAAAAAACCAGAAAGACAGAGACAGAGAGACAGAGAAAATGAGAAAAAGACACAAAGAAAGAGTCAGAGAGAGAGGTCAGAGTCAGAGAGACGGAGAGAATAGAAAGAAGCTATTTATTTTTTACTATTGTGGAGTCAATAATCCTATAGATCAAGGCAAAAATTCAAACTGTATTAATTTTCTATCATGTGTTTCCACTATTTGAAAACAGACATTCAGAACTCATTTTTAAAATTAAATTTTGTGATTTTTAAGCTAGTTAATTTATCATTATGATCAGATTTTTCTAATTTTTTTAAAAAGTACAGGATTATTGTCAATGCAAGACCATGTCTATTCCTTGCGGGATCTTTGAAATAATAACCACGAAGTTAGTACTGTACTGCCAATGGACAGTGGTTATTTCAAACATTCACACACTAATTTTGCTGGCAGATCCATCCTATTCGCTTAGCTGGTTTTCTCTTCCATCTATGTTATTATGTAATTCTACTGACCCAAAAGAAAGTCCACAAATATGGTTATTTTAATTCATATATCCTTCTAACAAAAACTTTTAAATTTAAATAAGTTTCTATAGGAGCTACAGAAATGATCCAGTAGTTAGGAGTATGGAAAAACTCTGGTAATTAAGGTCCAAGTCCACCATGACTTAGATAGCCTCTGGGATCAGCTCAGTATGGGAGACTCCCTTCATTGGCAGGGTTTCTCCATCTCTGACCTGGGGAATTCTAAGCCCTACATATGCCTCTACCTGAGGAATGTCACATAGCCTCAATTAGATTATAAGATCAATTTCCTTTCTCCTGATAAGAACCTGTTCAGCCAGCACCTGAGACTTCTAATGTGCTTCCACACACTAATGAAGTATTTTTGGTACCTTAAGCCCTTAGCCAATGCCCTTTGTCCATCCTAGATGTTCCTACCCTCAGTCCTCCAAAAAACTTTATAAACTTTGACTCATCCTAAGTAAAGTTGATCCGCCTCCTGATAGCTGGTCCTAGTATGGTCGTTCACAGTACTTACTCACAGGGCTTCCAACTCTACCCCTCTCCCTTGTCCTTTTTGCTCCCACTGCCCTCATGAGCCAACGCAAGGAGACCCACAGAGGAGTACTTCCTGCTCTTTCAGAGGCACTTAGCACTATTTGGGATGGCTAAAAAAACAACTGCAACTCCAGCTCCAAGGGATCCTTTCTCTGTCCTCCATGGGCCCTGCCGCCACACAAAGCCCCACTGTAGCACACATGATTTAAACAAAAAGTAAATCTTTAAAAAAATGTTTTTAACTTTATTTTCATACAAACAATGCACTATGTACATGACATGCACGTGCAAACACACACATACTTTTCTAACTCTAAATTGCAAAGCTTTCTGCTCTATGACATTGTTTATTGGTTTTATGTTGATGTAAGCATTTATCAACTACAACACCTACATATTCTGTAAGCTGGTATGGTGTAACTTCTAGATTTTTCACTTTCATTCTAGTGTTTATAACAGAGCAGGATACCTTTGAACTGTTTAAGCTTTACCTAGGAAGAAATCTAAATAAGAGGAGGTTAAGATTCCATTACAGTAGTGGGGCAGGAATTAATAAAGACCCAACATCTTTTGTAATGCCCAGATTTCTTATCATCTATTTTAGTTGACAAATCAGCATAGTAACAGCAGCAGAGCACTTAGGTGGCCTTATCAAGCACAAAGGAAGCAATAGTCCATGCTACAGAATGTCTTTCTGACTGCCTAGAAATGGTAACACATACAGATGTATTCTCTGTTATAAAGTATAACAAATATTTCTCTGGATTTTAGTTTCTTCATACAAGAGTCAAATCTACTGGACATAAAATGAAGGAAACTTTCAAAAGGATATCTTCCCTTTCTTTGATGATCAGTTCATTCTGTTCTTCCAATTGCCGGATTTTCTTCTCAAAGGACTCCTGCTCAGTTTTCAGTCGTTCCTCTGTCACCTCCTTTTCTTCACTTACTCTAAAAAGAAATACCACCCAAAATGAAGAAAAAATAAAAAGTCCATCAGAAAAAAGCCACATGCCTAAAGCTGCAGTCTCATCCAAACTACATTTCCACAAGGGCCCACAGGATTCTTAGGGAGGTTCTGTGGTTTTCCTTTGCTCTCTCATAAAACATTCTTCTTTAACTTTGCAACATCTATGCTCCAAATTTTAAAAGATATGTACAAGAAAACATTTGGAATCATAGTCTACATTTTTTTGTTGAAGCAATGTCAAAGCACAAAGTAAGAATAAAAGATCCCAGCCTCCATCTCACATCGAGTAGACAGTAGGTCAGTCAAGAAAGGGATAATCTAGTGAAATAAACAGCTAAGCTGGAATCATAAGGATGGAAGCTCGGGTGAGGAGTGCATGCCCAGTGCTGGCTTATTAATTCTTGGGAAGGAAAACAATAGCTTACACATAAAAAATTTACCATCATCATCAATTATTGACTATTCAGATGACTTCCCCCAAATGCCCATAAACTCTCCTCTTAACATGAAAAGACACTTAGAGCTAAGTGATAGGACTAGCAATGGTGCCAGAAGGAATGAATTCCTCTTGAAATCTTGTATTTTACTTTAAATATTATTGCATAATTTACATTCCTCTGTAAGATAATCTTATGTTTTAATATCAAAATCCTCTGTGGTAGTTTGAATAAGAATGGTCCCCACAGGCTTATTATATATTTGGATGCTTAGTTATCAGGGAATAGCACTATCTAAGAAAAATTAGGGAGTGTGGCATTGCTGGAGTGGGTGTGGCCTTGCTGGAGAAAGTGCATCACTGGGGTGGGCTTTGAGGTCAAGTGCCTCTCTCTGCCTGTGGATCAGGATGGAGCTCTCAGCTACTGCTCCATGGATGCTGCCGTGCTTCCACCAGGATGACAATGGACTAAACCTCTGAAACTGTAAGCAAGCTCCCAATTAGATGTTTTCTCTTCTAAGAGTTTCCTTGAGGAAACAGAGGAAGAGTGGGATATGTGGTGCAGGGAGAACTGAGAGGAGTAGAGATACAGAAAACTGTGATCAGGATTTAATGTATATATAAAAAAAAAAAATTAAACTTAAAAAATAAGTTAAAAAAGATTTAGAAAAACTTTAAAAAGATTCACAGAATTTAAGAAGGTTAACAAGCTGAAGGACCCAAGTGAGGATGCCACAGTCCCACTTGGGAGGGAGAATAAAACAATCACAGGGGGGAAGGGTGGAGGAATCTGGTAGGAGAAGGGACAAGAGGGGGGGGGGTGGCGGGAAGGAGAACATGATCAAGTATATTGGTGGTGGGGAGAATCAGGAGTGCAGCCCTGAGGGCCAGCAGAAAGAATGGAAACAGGCAACCTCGGGAGGTTAGGAGGTGGGGGAACCCTCTAGCATGTACCAGAGACCTGGAAGTGAGAGACACTCAGGACTCAGAGGAAGAGATCATAGATGAAATGTCCAACAGTGGGGAGGGAACTTGTAGAGTTCACCTCCAGTAGAAAGACAGGGCATCAAGTGGAGGGAGGGGGTTGCCATCCCACAGTCAAAAACTCTGACCCAGAATTGTCCCTGTTTAAAAGAACTACAGGGACAAAAAAGGAGAAGAGACTGAGGGAAAGGAGGTCCTGTGACTGGCCCAACTTGGGAAGCATCTCAAGGGGAGGCTCCAAGGCCTGACACTACTACTGATGCTATGGTGTGCTTATAGACAGGAGCCTAGTTAGCATGGCTGCCCTTCAGAGGCCCAACAAGCATCTGAAAGAGCCAGATGCAGATACTTACACCCAACCAATAGACAGAAGCCAGGGACCCCTGTGGTTGAATTAGGGAAAGGTCGGAAGATGTTGAGGAGGAGGGTGACCAATAAGAAGACCAGCAGTCTCAACTAACCTGGACCCCCAATCTCTCTCAGACACTGAGCCACCAACCAGGCAGCACATATAAGGCCCCCAACACATACACAGTAGAGGACTGCCTGGTCTGGCCTCTGAGAGAAGAAGCATATAGCCCTCAAAAGACTTAAGGCTCCAGGGAGGGGGGAGGTCTGGTGGTGTGTGCGAGGTGGAGACATCCTCTTGGAGATGGGGGATGGGGGGCAGGAGGAATGGGATGAGGAACTATTGGAGGGTGGACCAGAAAGGGGCATAATGGCTGAATTGTAAAAAAAGATTAAATAAGAATCATCATCATGATGATGCCATGGTCATGATGTCTCAGTGATGAAAACATCCTTTCACAGTCACATGTATTAATATTTTAATATAACTAATATTTTCCAGAGAAATATATGGTTTTGACTATGTCTGGTATTCTTAGTATTTGTCAGATACTGTAGGAATAAAAGATTAGGTAAGATTAGCGATTAAATATGTAAATCATATTGACAAGAATGAACTTGAGACACTATCTCTGTTCTATGGGACTCAAACAAGTGGTAGACCAAGCTTTCCTCTTCCTGTGGACTCTTCGTCCTTCATTCTAGTCCATTCCCATTCCTTTGTGCTAGCCACCAATACCTAAAAGCACTTTGTACCTGGGACCCCTGGTGGCCACACCAGATCTTACTCTCTTCTTGTCCTCTATTCCAATCTGGAATTACAGTCTCACCTCTAGTCCTACACTGGTCTGCTTGAAAGGGCTTGCCTTTCCATCCTGCCTCCATTCCTTGGAGACACAAAGAACATTGGTATGGACCTAGCTTTCCTCCTTCATATGGACCACTCCCTTCTAACTCATTCCCATCCCTTTGGGGCAGGCCCTAGAAATACTTTCTACCTGAGACTCCCAGTGACCGACCACACCAGGTAGGGACTCAGGTAGATGATTTACACCATCCTTCCTGTTCTCCATTACAATCTCTCCATTTTCACCCTCAGCCCAATAACAATTTGCTTACAGGTACCCATCCTCACATGTCAACTCCAATTCTTGGCTCAGATTCTGGATCCCACTAGAACCTTCACCCCCATCTTTCCAGGTTATCCTCTCCCTCACTATAATTTAATAGGAACCTCCAACTCCCTGGGACTCTACCTCTTGGTGTGGATAGCATCTCCTTTGCTCTTTCTTGAAGCCATTCTCAGCATTTGCACCTAGCCCACATCTATACCTCTATGCCACCCACTGGCTTGCAGTAGTACTATCAGGCAACATACTGTCACTACACTTTCCTAAGATCAAGAGAGGGCAAGAAAAACCAAGGAAAGGAACATCCATCAAAGACAGAACAGATATCAACCCTGTGCTGGCTAGTATTATGTAACTTGACTAGAGTTATTTGAAAGGAGGGAACCTCAATTGAAAATATGCTTCCATAAGATCCAGCTATAGAGCACTTTCTTAATTAGTCACTGGTGCCAGAGGGCTCAGTCCATTGTGGGTGAGTGGTACCTATTCTGAGTTTCTATAAGATCCTGGGGTCCTATAAGAAAGCAGGCTGAGCAAGCCATGATGAGCAAGTCAACAAACATCACTCCTCCATGGCCTCTACATCAGCCTATGCTTTCAAGTTTCCCCTCTATTTGAGTTCTTGTCCTGACTTTCTTCAATGATGAACAGTGATGTGGAAGTATAAATCAATTAACCCTCTCCTCCCCAGGTTGCTTTTGTTGTGATGTTTCATCATTACAATAGTAACAGTAACATTAACTAAGCCAAATACTTGGAATCATCCTAACCCCAGATGCCTACACACTAGTGCAAAAACACAAACAACAACAACCAAGACCGTAAGCCTCTACTAGAAAGAACCCAGTAATTCTACTGCAGTAGTCCCACAGAAATGCAATATAGCTGAAGCACAAGACAAGGACTTTAAAACAGGAATTATGAATATGTTCAAGAACCATGAAGAGGATATTAATAAACCCTGTAATGAAGTCTATGAAAACAAAAACAGTGGAATGAAATGACGAAACAATTTAAGACATGAAGGTAGAAACAGGATCACTAAAGAAATCCTAACAGAAACTAAACTGAAAATGAAAACTTTAGGAAAGTCAAACAAACACCTCAAAGATAAGCCTCACTAACTAATAGAGTGCAAGACAATAAAGAGAATTTCAGCCATGGAAGATAAGGTAGAAGAAATGGATATCTCATATCTCGGTCAAACAAAATGTTAAATCTTAAATAATCCAGGCATAGATTATGCAAGAAATCTGGGACACTGTGAAAAGACTCAACCTACAAATAACAGGAATAGAGGAAGGAGAGAAAACCCATGTTAAAGGTACAGAAAATATTTTCAACAAAATCATAGAAGTTTCTGTAACCTAAAGAAGGAGTTGCTTAGCAATGTATATAGAACATCAATGTATATAGAAAGTATACAGAACATCAAATAGCCTGGACCATAAAAGAAATTCCCACTATAAATAATAATCAAAACATTAAACATACAAAACAGCAAAAGAATATTAGAAAGCTGTAAGGAAAAACACCAAGTAACTTATAAAGACAGACCTGTTACAATTAACACCTGACTTCTCAATGGAGACTCTAAAAGCTAGAAGGACTTAGAGAGATGTTCTATAAATTTTAAGAGACCCTATTGCCAGCCCAGACCATTGTACCCAGCAAAACTTTCAATCAGAATAGAAAAAAAGATGTTCCATAATAAAACCAAACATAAGCAATTTGTATATGTTTAAGCCATGTGTATATGCAAATACAGCACTATAGAAGGCACTAGAAGGAAAATTTCAACTGAAAAGGTTAACCACACCCAAGAAAACACAGGAAACAAGAGCAGACAAGCAAATAGGAGGTGTTGGGGGCATGCAACACACAAAATAATGGAAATCAACAAACACTGCTCTTTGATAATTCCCAGTACAAAGGATCTCAACTCCCCAATAAATGACTAGATTCAAAAACAGGATGCATCCTTCTGCTGCATCCAAGAAACAAACCTTATCAAGAATAGGCATCACCTCAGAGTAAAAGGATGAAAAAACATATTCAAGTAAATGAACCAAGAAGGAAGCAGAGGTAATAAGTTATCTGATGCCAAGTGGCCAGCCTTAAACAAATATACATGTAGTCAACACTAAATAAATCCATATGTGTGTATATATTTGTATGCATACATGCACATATGTATAACATTATGTATAACATTAATAAAGAAAAGACCATGAATTTGAGAGTGAATGGGGGATATAAGAGAAGTTAAAAGGTGGAATGATGAAAACACAGTAGCCTATATGAAATTTTTAAAAAAATTAGACTAAAGAAGTACAAAGACAGATACACATTATGAAAAGAAAGAAAAAATTGTATTTATTCATGGTTATCATATTTATCTAGGCCTTTAAAAAAATTTACAAAGAAAACTACAAGCCCTATTAATAAATAACAGTAACTGACAGAAAAATCAGGAGTTGTTCTCAGCTATACAGTGAGTTTCAGGCCAGTTTGAGCACAAGACCTCATCTATGATGAAACAAAGGGGTGGATAAGGGCTTGGCAGTTAAAGTGCTTGCTGCTTTCAGAAGCCCCTATTTCAGTTCCCAGCACCCATGTCAAGTAGCTCACAACTGAGACTCTAGATCAGTGGTTCACAACCTGTGAGTCACCACCCCTTTAGGGTTCACATAACAGGCATCTTGCAAATCAGATACTTACGTTATAACTTATAAAATTATAGTTATAATTTTAACAACATGTAAACAATAGCAACAAAATGATTTTAAGGTTGAGAATGAGGAACTGTATTAAAGGTCACAGCACTGGAAGGCTGGGAAGCACTGCTGTAGCTCCTGGAGATTCACTGCCTTCTTTTGGCCCCTGTTAGCACCTACCCTCGAACGGCATGCATATAGAGACACACAACTATGCATAAATAAAAGTTTTTTTAAAATTAACCCACATAAACAAATATGAAATTTTATATGTTAATCTATAAGAATAGGAAAGATAACTATTAAAGCCAATCTACATAATGAAACCTCTCAGCAACCTAGTACTAAAAGAACTATTCCTCCAATCTAATATAGAACACTTGCAAAAAATTTCCTTATAGTCATCTACCTATAAGGATGAACTAAAAGAACAATTTGCTTCTGTCCTTGTACTTCTGGAACAAGGCAAGACTGTCAACTACAACTCTCTCTATTGGAAGCTGACTAGAAGTTAATGGAAGAAAAGAAAATAAATGCAGACCAGATAGAAACAAAGTTTTTATATGCAGGTAACATTATTTTATAAGAAACATTAAGGGATCTATATTAAATACACTAAAATGTATTTTGAAAATGTTACCATGATAAATTCCATTCCTTTATAGATAAAGGCAAAGTTTAAACTTTTGTTGAAGCTTTAGAAAACTTAAAGTTTTTATCTCAACATAAACAAAAGATATGTTAAGAGATTGTTTCAGCACAAAATATATTCAAACAGCAAAGTCTCCAAGAAACTTATGAGTATTTTCAGCTGACATATTTTGTTATAATACATTGGGTGCCCAGAGAGTACACAGATTTTAAATGTGCTAATCAATTGTTTTAAATTCCTCATCAGCTTGTTCAGCAACATGTGCGTCCTAACTGCATCTGCCTGTTACTGTCTCTCGTATTTCTGCTTTCTCTTGTGTATCATAGTTTACTGATGTCTGAATATCTTGGGTGCCTCAACAAACAAGATGAATATATTCCAATGCTCAGAACTAAGCAGACTTCTCCTTGGCTCAGATTCTATTGATTTTATGAATATCTTGCCTCAAGATTTGCTGTTACTCTTTTGGTCCTCAGTGCACCATAGGCACAAAATTCCTCTAAACAAAACTTTCCTTTAGGTAGACCAGATGCTGCTTCTCAATGTCTGTCCTACATTCAGCTTTATGCTTTCTGGGCCTGATGAGTCTCTACATTTACTATACACTAGGTGGTCTGCGTTATGGTACTTTTCTTTTGGTTGTTACTGTGATTATGCTTATACTAAAGCTGTCTCTACCAGCCGGGGCCTGTGAAGTATTCTTGCTTTCTTCTATAATCTGAAGATCAGCATGTAACTCTTCCCTCCATTCAGTTTTGTGCCTCCCTCCCACCAAGTCAGATGGATTTTAAGAATTATATATCCTTTTCCTGAAAATGTGTTTTGTTTACCAAAGACAGAGGAGCTCCCTGTCATCCCCATGGCAAGTGTTGGTTCCCCCCAACACTGCACCAAGAGAAATCAGTTTCTTGCCAAATAGAGCCTATGAACAAAAGCTTCCCTGTATTTGATACCCCAGGGCATCCCACTCTTACCTGTCCATACTTGGACTTCAGCAGTCTCCCACATTAGCTAACCCAGGGAGTCCAGGTACTCTAGTGCTTACTGCTGCCTTCCCTTACATCACAGGTCTCTTTTAGTTTTGTGCTAGTTGGTTACTCTTCAATCTCAGCTCTATTCTAATGTTGTATGTATTCAGTTTGTCCCACATTTTTGTTATTTTAAGAGGAGAAACAGCATCCTTTAAGTCATTAGACTTAATAATGTACTACATTACATGTAGTAATAATGTATTACATTACATGTGCTTACCTACTTGTTGTGCACTTACTTTCCTAACATTTCTTTTCCATTTCCAAAGCCAGAACAAGTTTAATGACAAAACACTAACTACCATTTGATAATATCCCATAGGACTATAATATTTACTAATTATAAAAGGGAAAACCCAACTTCACAATGGAAACACCTGGAGCAGCAAATTTCCACCTCAACCATGTTCAGTGAAAGTCACATTACTTCTTTCATATTCTTGCTATAAATGTAGAACTTGAATCTTATGAAGAGAAAACCGACAAGTCCATATTGAGGAAAATTCTACAAAATATTTGATTGTTCCTCTTTAAAAATAACAAGGTCGAGAAGGACTGAATACGGTCACTAACTGGAGAACACTAAAATGATGTGATAAGTGACAACACAGTGAAACCTTGAATCAGAACGTCAGATGGGTGGGTGGGTGAATAGATAGACAGACAGACAGACGAGCAATTTCAAGGAAAGAACATTGTTAAGCTATAATTAAGGGATGCAGTTTCACTAATACAACTGTATCAGTTATAAATTCCTGATGTTGTCCACTGTATCCCTTTAATAGAAATGTATAAAAATGTACAGAATGAGAAGGGAGAGGAAGTAGTTTTAATTTTTCCCACTTAATATGCAGTTTTAATGAGGCTGGAGAGATGGCTCAGCAGTTAAGAGCACTGGCTGCTCTTTCAGAGGTTCCATTCCCAGCACCCACATGGGTAGCTCACAACTGTCCGTAACTCCAGTTCCAGAAGACCCAACACTCTGATATAGACATACATTCCAGCAAAACACCAATGCACATAAAATAAAAATTAAAAATATGAAATTTTAATTAAGCAGATCATTTTAATATTGGCATAATTCCCAGTAAATTTAAATTGAAAGAAAAAAATATACTATAGAGTAAATAAAGATGTAATGTTTGACCCCTGCAAAAGCTAACATATATTACTGAAGCATATCTAAATAGCTTTGTTGTCTTATATTATTCAAATACTTTAAAACTTTTAAAAATTTAAGTATAAAACAAGAATGTCTTTAATAAAGGCTTAAGGACAACATACACTGAATAATATAATAATAATTATTATTTTATAATCAATTTAATAGGGTAAGAATAAAGACATTATCTTCTAAAGTTTTAACTTGAGAATACTTAGTTCTCAAATGTCATAATTCAAGAAACTCACAGTTGCAATTTTGAGGCAGCAAACTGAACAAGTGCTCCTTGGGACTTCTGAGAAGCTGTTTTGTGCTTCCTTTGTGTGTCATTGACTTTTCTTCCCTCCCGCTTATTTCAGGTCTGTACAATCCGAATTTGTTATGGCAGGTATACAAAATGAATACAAAATGAATTACGGTGGAGAATCATAAGCACATGGACAATATGCACGAAGCTGACACTGAGAAAAGACTAAATTCTTAGGATATGTGTGTGGATCGATGGACTTTAGTGACAATCTCTCAATTTTTCTTAACCAAAATGTGGGTGGAGCATGAGTTTGAATAAATCCATCCAAGTGAGGAAATCGTCTGCTCATGACTGTGTGTGAATGACACACAAAATGGTAAAAGTACTTCTTACAGAAAAACTAACTTTGTGTGGGAGGCAGAGTCTGGTCAGACTACAGGAAAGACTGTTAAAGGCACAGACAGTAATTATTCAAAACATTCTTTGAGTAGCAGATCTTAGAATATACCATCTAAAATGGAATTTATCAATATAAACTGTTGGACATCTATACAATCCCAGTAAAGTTCAATGGCTTTCTATCTACATGAAGTTAAAGGTCCATCTTTTCTTGACATTTTCTATGTAATTAATTAAAAGACTACCCCCTAACCCCAAAATATTCCATAATTTCAGTTACTCTTTAAGTAACTGAAAAATCAAAATCTAATATTCCTATTGCAGGGCAATGTTCACTTAATTCTTACCTAACCGTTAAAATCAATGTTTTTTAAAGGAGAAAATGAAATAATGATCTACTACTCAGTTTACAATTTGAAACTAATGAAGCTTTTTTTTTTTTTTCTTTTCCCATCTCAGAAATGTCAAGTAGAACTAGCAAAATGTCCTCTGGGAAAAATTAGAGTATCTGGGCCTGAAAAGGAACTTGTCCTCAAACGAGTTATGGCACAAGCAGTCTCTTGGGAACAGTGCAAGAACCAACAGTGGAGACAAGACAAGACACAGGAGGATTTTGAGATTGCTCTAGAATATAGTTCAACCTCAGCCAGAACTGCAACTGTGACTAGAATTATTTTAACATGCTGAAACATATTTTCCTACAAAACTAAAGCCGACGGCTATTAGTGCACAGCCCCCATTGCCACCTAAAAGGTCCCAGTAAACAAGCAGATGCACACAGAGAACTGTCACCATCTTTCAGCTTAACCTATAACGTTTTGTAAAGCTACTCACTATTCAGGTCTATAAATGGTGTTGCTTTTCCCATCCATGCAAACAACTCATTAATGCTACTGTGAAAGACTTTCTCAGGCCCTATAATTCAGTACCTGCACAAGCATTCTCTCTATCCTAACTCCTTCTAGAGAAAGCTCAGACAATATTCTACTTACCCTTCTGCACATGTAACTCAGTACTAGATAACCGCAGGAAGCCCTCCATTTACCTGAAACCATGTCAACCCATCCCTTAGTATATTCTTCCATAAGCAACATAATTCACATCACTGTAAGTTCTCTTTGTTGCATTCTCCATTAGCCGCTAAGGTTTGGTTTACCCCTGTATGTTAATATTGTTAGTGCTATTAACACAAGTGGGACAATTCCTTAAATATATGTAGATGATTAAGGAAGTGCACCCATACACTTAATAGCAGAAATTTCAAAGTCTATTTGTTTTCTTACCTGATAGCACACTTTTCCTCACTCATATTCACTATGAGTAAGGGATGTATTTTATTGATCCGTGCTGTCTAATAAATAAATTTCAAACTTCTCTAGGAATAATACCAGTAGGTCTTTATGAGAGTTAAAACTTCTTACATTTGCTATATCATAAAAGAATATATAAGGCTCCTAAATTTTCTGATATTTTCCCCAATATGATTTTTCTTTTCTTGACACAAGGTCTCACCCTGTAGAACAGGCTGGCCTTGATCTCAGAGATCTGTCTAATTCTGCTTTCCCTAGTGCTGGATCAATGTGTGTGCCACAATGCTTTGATATTTAATACATGAGGCATGCCATACCTCATATTAGCACTATTATTCTTACTTGTTATATTTGAATAAATTCATTTTTTTCATCTATTATGTCAACAACAAATTTTATATCATTTATTCATATATGTATTTTCAGGCATCTTTCCTTTTTATGTTTTTGTAACTAAAAATAATTTTAGTGCAAAAAACTTGAAAATGAAAAACACCACACAGCCACAACAACCTAAGTATGCAAGCAAGTATCTGCCCAGGCCCACGTCTCTGTCTCAGTGAACACCGACATAGCTAGAAAAGTCCTTTTGAAGTTGTGCAACTCTGCCTTAGATTCAACATCAATTACACCTTTATGGTCTTACCTACCACAACTTTTAAAAAGCTCTCACAGTGTTAAAATTAGAAAACAATTAGCTTTATATTCTCTTTCACAAGGCACATCTTTTACCTATACTCTGTCTTTCCTCAATACCTAAATTTCACTCTTCCTTTCTGCTTTTTACACACATATACAAGCTCCAGTTACAATTACTCCCATGTACATGCTATAGGTGAAAATCCACATATGAAGGCAAATACATGGACATTCTCTAAGTTCTTGTTATAGAGCATCAATACAGATATGAAACAGGAGGCTTCCCATACAGATCCTCTATATGGCTCTGTCCAAGATACAAATACATTTCCCAAATAACATTACTAAAATCAAGACCCTATTTCAGAAAAAGGAGAGATGCAGTGCTTGGGAATAGCTCTTGTAAAGACACATTAAACATCAAAAGAAATATTTTAAAAATAAGTTAACATTGTGTTTTTTATATATAATATTATATAATATATATATATATATATATATATCAGTCTGTAACTGAAAGAAAGAAAAGTACTTGTTCTGTAGGTTTGCTGAGAGCTACTGAATTCTACATCCTTCTGAAAGTATGCTGCTAATGGCCAGTGGTGGGTGCCAAGCAGTCTCAGTGGTGTGTTGCCTTAAACAATGCCACAAGATTTGCATTGAGCCGAAGCTTAAGTAGGTGTACTTAAATATGTCACAGAAATACATCATTTTCCTAAGGCTTCTGGCACTTTTCTCCATTTGGTTTGACCTTATACAAGGTAAATGTAATCCTTCATGGCAAATTTTTCTTTTCAGATACAAATCTGGATAGCTTTTAAAACCTCAGCCTTACACTTTCTATTAATACTCCGTCGTTATTCTCTATTTAATCAAAATTGAGCCTATTGATTTTAAAAAATGATACACTAGACAAGGCAAGCAAAACACAAAAGTAGCAGATTTTGCCTTACTTTATGTGATGTGATTTGTAAAGCAAAGTTTTCTCATGAATAAGCAACTGCATTTAAACATCCTTTTTATAAAGAACACATTTTTTTTTCCTCTTCAGAATAAAATTTGAGCTTCCATTTCCTCTCTATTTTACTTTTTATTTTCTTCTTGAATAATGAGGAGAATTGCAGACAGTCAGAATCTAAATAGTAGAAAGATAGCATCTGCACAGAGGGGGTGCTCAGAGCAGGGGACCAGTGCCCAGGGAGGTAGATGTAAAAGAGTACTCACAAGGAGGCCTAGTAGGAGGTGGGGACTCGATCAAGACAAAAGAGTATCATGGGGAGATAGCTAGCCAAGCATGCTATACTAGGGCCTAAATAAAGTGAGATGAACTAGGAGATAATGGTGAGCTAGTATGTTGACTCAGATCCCAAGCATGATGGGAGACTTATGCAGGGTTTTAAGGGAGATGCTAACAAAGCATGGCCAATAAGGAATCAGCACAGTGTTCATAATATATTTAACCTGAAGCAGAGTATCAGACCATAAAGAGCTAAGAAGGAAAAACACTCAGTGGACAGCCCTGTGTACAGTATGAGAACACAGGCAAAATGAACCGTTATCAAGAAAGCATAGGCTACTGTGCAATGGCAGAGCTTGTGGTGTGTGAGGAGGATACACTCCCCAGGGATGGCCTGGCATAAAATCAAGGCCTAAGCAGAGGAAAGAGAACTTTCAAACAGTAAGAAAAGATCAATTCAAAGAAAACCACACAAGAGAGAGGAAAGCAAGGGCAAAGAGTGGCCAGGACCACCGGTGTGCTGGAGAAACAGGGAAAAGAATGAATCCATGGAAAGGGGCTGGTGGACTGCAATGAGAAACAGCTCTTGCACACTGAGACGCTAGCACACTGAGGAAAGTTTCTCTTCAGTACAAGGAGTAACAACAAAGATGAAACATTAGCTACATGCAAGATGACCAAACAAAGACACCAAGGAAACAAAACAAAGGAAGAGAGCTCCTCACTGCAAGCTCAAAGTTACCATTACAGGACATTCATCAAAAACAACACATTCTAGATTATGAAACCTCAAAATGGTGTTTTTAGTAGTTATTTGACCATTATAGAACAAAAGTAGGAATTTTTAAATTTTTTTATTGGTTATTTTGCTTATTTACATTTCAAATGTTATCCCCTTCCCTGTTTCCTCTCTGAAAACCCCCCATCCCATCCCTCTCCCCCTGCCTCCACGAGGGTACTTCCCCACCACAAAAGTAGGAATTGATAAAGGAAAAAAATAATAGAAAAATCATTAAGCTGCTGGAAGTTGTACAATGTGAAGTGTCAAAGGGAATTATGAAGAATGCACAGATCTGAAGGAAATGACAACACGTTCGCATGTGGGCACTGGGAGTATTCACTGCTCACACTAAGATACACATGGTCTCTAAGCTCTCACTGGAAGAGCAAAGGGAAAGATGAGCAAAGTAAGTTCAAAGCAATGAGAAGGAGGAACATAACACAGATGAGAGAATTAAAAAAAAAAATCAATCAAATAGAGACCAGAAACATAAGGAGATAGAAATATATTCAACAAAAAGCTGGTTCTGGAGGAAAAAGTCAATAAAATTGATATGCCTAGCAAAGAGAAAAGAGAAAAGATTCAAATCACTACTGTCAGAATGAAGGATTACAGATACTGTGTCACTAATGAGATAGTGAAAGAATACTATTAATTTTAAGCTCACATTTGATAACTTGGAAGAAATGAAGTGATTCTCAAAAACCACAAACTCCTTGGGATGGAGCTATGGCTCAGTGGTTAAGAACATGGGATATTCATCCAGAGGACCACAGATCTGATTCTCAGCACTCACCTGTAACTCCAGTTCTAGGGGAACTGATACCCTCTGCTGACCGCCACAGGTACCAGGCACACAAAGGAATACACAAACATGCATGCAGGCAATACACCCATACCCATAAAATAAAAATAAAATATAATTTAAAAATACCCTACAGACTTATAAGTTCAATCAAGATAAAAATAGACAACGTGATTAATATTAAAAACATTAAAGAAATTAAAATTTTAATTTAAAAATTCTTTGCAAAGAAGTCTTCAGGCCCTTATCACTTCACTGGACAATACTAACAAACATTTAAAAACTAACATCACTTCAAAACAGGCTTGATGGCATATGCATATAACCCCAGCACTTAGGGGACTAAGGCAGGAAAATTGCAAGTACAAAGCCAAAACTCAGCTAATTACATATATAGAAGGGGAGGAAGAGAGAGAGGGAGAGGGACTCTAAAACCTAAAATCAAAGCCAACCTAACACCAATTTCATGCACATTTTCCCAGAAATTATAAGAAGGACAATTGCTGATTATACATAATGGGGGTATTATTACCATGACACAAATCAAAGTAACAGTACAAAAGCTTCTCATGAACTTTGCTATAAAAATTCAAAAAATCAAATCATACTATTCCATACATGAAATCAGTTTTTACAACCTAACCTTAATGCATAGCTTTAACCTTAAGTTATATATCCTTCCATACCCCAACAGAGAATAATGTATATGCGTGCAGTGCTAATCATTTTAAAAAACAGCCAAGACATTTAAAAACAACCTTAAACAGAGCAAATATCCCATAAATATTGGAAGCAATATGTGATATAGGTTGGGAACATCTTTTTTTCAATTTTGAGTTCTATTCTGGATTACTTGGAGTAATAAAGTAACCCCTTTCCTTGTAAATTCTGTAAAGAATGGCTTGTTTCTTTCCCACACCATGTTTCTATACAGTTTAACAAATACAGAGTAAAGCCTTTTCTTCAGATCAGACGGGAGACATGGGAGAAGGGGACAATTCAAATTGGGGCTTATTCTTGGTCAAATTAATCCAAGGAATTTTGGATTCCTTAATTTTTATTTTGATTTCTTAATGTGTTTATCAATGCAACAAATAACATAAAAATTGATCTATCATTGAAGAAATACTAGTGTCTCAGTAGAGATTTTCTTTTTGTTTTTGTTTTTCTGGCATTGAGAAGCTTGTGCCAAAGTTATTATAGGAAAGACTAGCCCTGGTCTCTTTCAAAATAAGAACAAAGTGAGAAGAGTCATTCTACTAACTATGAAGGCTTTCTATACTGTACAGGTACAGTAATGAAGGCAGAGGCACAGGCAAGCAGATCAATGCAAAGCAGGAACACAGGAAGAGGCTCACACAAATATGCACCCATTAGTTTCTTTCTAACAGAAACACACAAAAGATTTCTATAAATGGTGCTGACATAAATGGACATCAATAACAACAACAACAACAACCAAAAAACTCAACTCAGACATTCATAATCCAAAAACTAACTCAACTGGATCATTGACTAAAGAAAGAAAGACATACTTATCTAGTTAAGGTTAAACACTTCTAGGCCATGGAAGACCCTGAGGATAATCAGGCAAGCCACAGAGAAGCAAAGTATTTTATACTACATAGACAACAAAAGATCTATATTTAGAACACATGAACAACTCAAAACTCAATATAAATGGCCAAACATTCTGGTATGACACAGCCAAAAGAATGCAGCCAGTTGCAGTGAAAATATAGAGAGGAATAAAAACATGAAATAATGTTCATTATTATTGACCATTATAAAAAGACAAACAAACCAAGACATCACTAAATAACCATAAGATTCCTAAAATTAAAATTATGAACTTTAGAAGTTAGAATTCCAAACATCAAAATTTTTTTTTTGCATTGTTGGTGGGAATGTAAAATGCTGCATCCTTTTTGAAATATGGTTTCTTTGAAAATAAAACACACTCAATCCAAAAGAAAGCAAACTTTCATGTGCACATGAAAATCTATACTTGAATGTTTGTAGCAATTTCATTTGTAACTGTCAAAAATTAGAAAGAATTCCAATGCTTTCCAATAGATGAAGAGTTAATCAATGTAGAACCTCTATACCGAAAGGAAAATAAAGATGGAAAAAAATACTGAAACACGTACAACTTGGAAGGTTTCAAAGAATTATACTGATTAAAAAGAATCAATCTGAAAAAAGTCACATAATAATTGATCCCATTTATATAGTTTTCTTGACATACAGCAAATTAACAGCAGATTAATAGGAGTTTCAGGTTAGGGAAGTGGGTAGGAAATAAAGTATCTGTGCTGAGGCTGGGGTTGACAGATCAGAGGTAAAAAGTGCTTGCTGCTCTTCCAGAACACCTGAGTTTGATTCCCAGCACCCATGCCAGGTGATCACAACCACCTGTGACTGAAGTTCTAGAGAAGCCAGCATTCTTTTCTGGCTTCTAAGAATACCTACATACATGTGCATAAACACAAAATTTTTACGTGCAAATAAAGTGGTAAACACTTGCCTACCATATACAAGGCCATAGTCAATTTCCAGCGCCTCAAAAAACAAAAGCAATGCATAATCCTTGTAGTAAGAGAACTATTCAGAACTTTTACTATAGTGATTTTAATAAATCTATAATGGATACATATAAAACTGGTAATCTCTGAACATAACAGACAAGGTCTATGGATGTCAGTTTTCTGGTTGTAATCGTATAACTGTAGTTAATCAAAATATTACCATCAGTGAACACTGGGTAAAGTCCCATATGTTAAATGCTAGTCCCCTAGTGCAGTAATTCTGACATAATGCCTTGTGTAAGGTGATAGGTCAATGGACATAAGCCCTTGAATGTGAATATTTGGGCAGTACACACCTTTTTTAAAAGTCTGTTTCCATTTGATTAATGGCATAATGAATGTCGTTAGTGTTCTATTACTATGAAGAGGCACCATAACCTAGGTAACTCTTATTTAATTGGGGCTAGTTTATAGTTTCCAAGGTTTAGTCCACTATCAGCATGGCAGAATGCATGGAAGCACACAGGCAGACAGTACTGGAGAAAGAGCCAGGAGTTTTACAATGAGATCTGCAGACAGCAGGAAAACCAGTCACTGGCCCTGGCTTGAGCTTCTGAAATCCTAAGGCCCACCTCCAATGACACTCTTCCTCTAACAAGGACACAACTACTCTGACAGGGCCATACCTCCTGATTCATTCAAACGGTGCCACTCCCTGGTGACGAAGTATTCAAATCTATGAGCCTATGGGTACCATTCTTATTCAAACCACCACAGACATCACATATATTAGCAATATTCTGCTCTCAAATGAGTTGTCTCCCCTATAGCTGCATGCGATATAAGGTTTTGTCTCACCTGGCCAGTTCTTTAATTAAGTTGGCAATGCGTCTTTTGTCCTCAAGACATAAATCTTTCAATGATGCACTCTTCATTCCTCTCTTGCAGAAATTCTAGAATAAAAATATCTCTAGTTACTGTTACTAAAAACAATTTTTTAACTACATCTTAGAAATTTATCAAATTAAAGACGGAAAGTGAAATTTCTTAGAAATTACTCATCTGGTTGATTACTACCCACGTTTTTCATTTAAACCTACTGTGAACTTCAGACATGCTAGGGAACTGATAACAAACTAGACAACATTATGGAATTTACAGAAAACCACAGAGACAGAAGTAGAAGATGAGACCACTTAAACCTTTCCCCCGGTGAACATGAGGGTGGCATATGTCTGGAAGACACTTTAGCCTCAGGAATGTTTAAGATATACAAAGGCTAGATTGGAGACACTGTTGTCAAGCTTTTAAAAATCAAAATTCTGAAGGGCCAGATCTAAGAAAAACTGGAATTTTCCTGCATTGTTTTAACATGCGAAGAATACAATACATACTTTTTACCTGTTACCCATCTCATTTTCAGAGCAGTGCAATTAGGCAGACACTGCTCCTGTTCTTCATCAAGAGTACACAGATTAGCCACAGTTATAGCGGCTAAATAAGAGAATGGGGTATGAACATAGATTCCAGGCTATGTCCTTAAACATTATGCTCTTTTTCTTTCTTTTTTTGTAGTAGTAGAGTGGGTTCTCTCCAGTATTGTAACAATTCCAGATGGATCTTTAAAACCATCAAATTCAAGGAGTCACAAGAGAACCGTAGTTAACACAGAAAAGGAACATTTGGTCTTAATTCTAGCATTTGTGCAAAGGCCAAAGTGACTTAACATAACCTTTCACCTAGCCCAAACAAGGAAAGAGCCTTAAAATGAATCCTGGAAATAGATAAGGTAAAAAAGGAAAAGAGAAAAAAGAAAGTGAACTTGGATTTTAGTATGATCAATTTAAGACACCTTTACAGACATCCTTGTGGAAACATTTGGAAAAATAGAAAGAGAAGTCTGTCTTTTCCATTAGAGAAACACAAAGATTCAGAACTCTGTAGTATACAGTACTACATGGGTGACTTACGTTTGTATTACTTCCTTCATATATTTCCCATGCTTAAAATTTTTCTATAATGATATGTAAAACTCAAGATATAACACTAGTTTTTTTTAAACTCATTTAAAATAAAAGACATTGGAATTCTTTAAATTTTTAAATATCATTTAAATCTAAGTTAAATTTAAATTGTCATTTAAAAATGACAAGAAGTGAATCAGAAGCATATAATATTATAGGCAAAAATTTAAAGTTGACTATAAAGTCAATGTTAAAGACTGAAAAAGTCAAACTGGGGAGCTAAAGGCACTGGCCTTGGCAACAGAAGAAGCTGATGACAGAAGCATCGAAGACAGGTGCAGGGAGTAAAGGACCAAACAAACTCTGGCACAATCTTAGCAGCCATGTTATTGTTGTTGTTTTCAGGGTAGCCTCAGATTACTATGAACTGTTGCTCCTTCCACCTTTGCCTGCATAGGCCTGGGATTATAGACATATACTAACTGTCACACTCAGTTCATGGGATGCTAGGGACTGAACACACAGGGTTTCCTACGTGCTCGCAGGCAAGCACTCTGACCTTCTAAGCCACCTCCCCAGCTAGCCACTGTGTTTAACATCGAAACCTGAAAACATGAACGCCTCTCACTAGAGAGCAGCACAACTTGGCATCTTTTTGTACTCTATTGCCCATTTTGTGTCTCACTGCTGCTGTTCATCCTGAAGCCAGAGGCCGATTTAAATAATTACCACAACAACAGGGTTTTAAAAACTATAGCTGGAAGTCATATTTAGCTCACTATATACATTTGTAAATGAAAATGTATTAAAAACAAAACAACAATAAAACCCCACAAAGTCCATTATTTAAGACTTCCTAAGACGCTTTCCATGCCACAATGGTGAAGCCGTGTAACTGAGATGGATGTTTTTCATCTCAAGCCAGAGAGCAAGGCAACAAGTGATTCTACTTGAAGTTTGAACTATGACCTGGAAGGGTGTGCTGAATAAACCCTTCCCTCCCCAAGTTGCTGCAGGTCAGAGTTTTATCACAGCCACAGACTAGAACTAGACACTGTGCACATGAAACATGACTGCTGAAAGAAGTGTAACTAGCTATGCTTCTCATTTATGCCTCTGGTGCACACCGTGCTTGTGCCAGCAACAACTAACAGCAAGCACTGAAACTTGCCATTCTATCCCAAATGCCATCCAAAAGGACAATTGTTCTGGGTTCACCACCAAACCCTCTTCACTACTTCACAAGCATCAGTAAAAGATGAAAAATGTCTCCACAATTATACTTTAGAAATTTTGAAACACTTTCTGTAAATAATCTGGCAGTAAACATTTGGGGTATTTTGGGCTTTGTCAGATGACAGTCACTAGAGCAACTCTGATTCTACAAACCAGTCACAGTACAGACAGTACATCAAAAAATGAGAATACTGGAAGGAGGATAAAATCATTCACAAAACAAACAGTTGTATAGCTGTTTCCTCCAAAATGAAACCCTATTCCTCAGGGAAGGAAGAGGCCTAAGACATAGGATGCTAAAAAAACTTCCAAGGCTCAGAAAGTTTATCACTCCCTCAGATTCTAAAACCAGGGCTCAGTTTGAGGAGAGGATTGCTGCCTGCAAGCTGAACAGGAGGTAACTTTTCTGAATTGTCATCCATAATGGGGCAATCTTTTGGTGATGTAGCTCCCTTGAAGTCACCCAAGCTCTTTGTAAGTAATCCCAGTAAATTCAATGATTTACCAAGCTAGCCTGGGGTGAAACAGTTTTAGAGTCCTGTCTGGGATGAATACCAGATTGATCAGTTCTCCCTAGGAAAAGCCATACAGCATAAACAGAAGGAAGATCCTGCCCATGAGGCATGGACTACAAACGTTAGTGCCAACTTAGACTGAGAAAGAAAACTTAACAAGTATAGTATTACAATAAAGTGATTTTTACTTTGAAATATATTGGTTAAAACACACAGACAGAAAAACACACATGCCAAAGGAATGTGTGAACACCATTCTGAAGACAAAGAGGGAGCCAAAACCAACACTGGCCTACAAAAGCAAGAACTGTTGCCAGGGGAGGTAGTTCAGTGGATAAAGACTGTATAAAGATTGTATGAGTTAGGATGCCCAGAGTCACAGAAAAGCCAGGTGGGAAGCAGAAATAGAGGATTCCCCTAGAAAACTGGTGAACTAGTCAGATTTGGCCATCTCTGGGTTCAACATGATATCCTGCCTCAATAAATGAAGTAGAAAGAAACTGAGGAGAGAGCCGGTGTCAACTTCAGGCTTCCATATACATCAATATGCATACGTGAACAGGCACAACACACACGTATTATAAAAGGATGAAAAAAGAAAGAAAATAACTGGGGATTTGCTTCAATGTCAGTAATTGGGGGTGGGGTCGGGGGGCAGGGGCGAGGACATCATGAGCTCAAGGCCAGACTCAGTTACATAGGAAAGTCAAGAAGGCATACTTGTTATATAGGAGAACCTGGCTCATAAAAATTTTTGTTCTGTTTTACAGAACAAAACAAAAGAATTTTAAAAAATAACATTATTTTCTAAGTGAAAGGCATAATAATTCAGGCTGATTTTCTACATACAAACTTCATTCTAATATAAAAGTATCAGTCATCAACAAATGAATTTCTAAGAATAAAAAAAACATAAAGAATACCTAACCATAAAAACAGTGAATTTGACTTACCAATCAATGCCAAAAAAAAAAAAGTAAAATGTAAAATTTAAATATTTCAAGAACTAGTAAGATAATTCATTTTCTTAGCTAAGGCTTAAAGCATGTCTCTCCTTTTTGGAGCAAAACTCTTGCAAAGTGGTATTTTATACTGATACTTGGTACTATCAAGGATCATAAATGGTTTTTTAGTTCCTAAAGACACAACAAGACCCTCCCTTGAAGGTCTTTGTGTCTTTACTGAGCAGTATATACAAAACTAACAAGCTAGGGAGAGGCTCAGTCGGTCAGGTGCCTTCACTCAAGCATGAGAGCCTGAGTTCAAATGAGGACACAGTAGCATTTGTTTGTAACTGCAACACTAGACAACTGGATCCCCAGAGCCACACCAGGGAGAGCTCTGGATTCAGTAAGAGACTTGTGTTACAAACAAAAGGCCCCCACGGAAACAAGCAAAACAAAGTGGAGTGATAGAGAAGTAGAGGAAGATAACCAACTTCTGGCTTCCACACATGTGTGCACCCATGGCCCCACTCCACACACACATGCAACATGTATACACACAAAAACCTGAACAAATAAGTAAAACATTACTGACCTGTTCGGCTACTGAATCTCCTGCACCTTTAAAAGACTCCATGGAGATGGAAGCATCAGTCACCCTAGAAGCCTTAATTTTAACATCAACTTTTGGATTTATCAACTTGAGTCTTGATCTTGTATTTCCTTCTGTGGAGATTCCTAAAAATGTTTACAAGACTCAGAATTCGATCTTATTATTTTTTTTAATTTAAAACTCGTGGTGTGTGTTTGTGAGTGACAAGAAGGTTAAAGAAATAATTCAATAATTCAGTTAGGTGCTATGGACATTTGTAACTCACATTAAAAGCAATAAATTACAAATACTAAGATAACATGGAGGAAATCCTAGGCTTTTTCCCTAGAGTATCTTCAATGATTCTACTTGACTACTCTTCCAACTGAACAATCAATAAGCATAGTATCTTGTATTTAACCTGAATCAATTTTTTATATTTTCTTTTGAGATAGGAAATGTAAATTTTTAACAGGAATCTCTTCTCTTTAGTAAATGGGCACTTTATAAACCATACATGCTGACTTGCTCAGCCAGCCCCTATGATGAGTCACTATGTCAAATCTCAAGAGGATCTAGTCAAATATTTAAAAAACATTGGCTTTTTAAATTTGGTTTTTGAAAATTCTTTATGTTTAAATGACTTGTTCCATGTCCAACTGCACATGCAAGGTTGTCCCAATGTTTAATTTTCTCCTAACACTTAAGAAACAAGGGAAGCTTCAAGAACTTTAGACATCATACCTGGAACATAAACCACTGATTGTTCTTCATCAGAAACTGGAATGGACACATAAAGGAAAGTACTACAGAATGTAATACCCACGGGCTGCCCTTGTTCTATATACTAAGTTATCTATTTTGACCTTACAATTTAGAACTTACTTCTTATAACCTAGAAAATGAAAACAACAGAACAGTCCCCGAATCTTTCCCCCACATTGCTCCCAAACAAAATACCTTTGTGATATGCACTCTACTGTTTTGCTGCTTTCCTCTTACAAACCATGCACAAGGCATGAAAAATAAATCATTCCAAAATAGACATTAGCTCTGAAGGTCAAACAACATTTTCGGGCAAGTCAGTTATACAAACACAAAGGAATATTTACTCTTCTGTAATACGTTTATGAAATGTCCCAAGAAGTCCTACTATAGAGCCATGAGAAAAATATAGGACAAAAAAAAAAAAAAGAAATATTTTCATTTTCAAAAGGAGAAATTCAGAAAAGATAGATGGATAGACAAACAGACATACATTTTTTTTCTGTTGCAAATGTATACACACACACACCTATAAAGTCAATATGATGGTTAGTTCCAAAGTCAGCATCACACAGAAGGTCCCAATGATGTTCTATGGGCTACTAAAAGAACCAAACATAGTAAATAGGGAAAACAGAAAGAGTAGTTGGGGGCAGTAGGAGAAACTATTACTATATATGATAATTTAGTATAAAAAATAAATAAATTCTTAGCTCTGCATCAATCCTAGTGATAGAATCTTTTTTTCCAAGAATACTAACTGGAATTGCCTAGTAATATGCTGGGCTTGGTGATATAAGCCTATAATTCTAGCTACTGGGGAGGCTAAGGCAGGAGGAGCTCAAGACCTGCCTGGACTACAGAATGAGTTCAAGGCCAGTCTTAGTTAAGACCCTGTCTCCAAGGAGGAGAAGATGGGGGTGTGAGTGGGGTAAGAGCTGGGGCTGTAGAAGTCTTACCTGGAATGACAAGGCTCTAAGATCTATCAACCACAGTAACAGAAAAGTAAGAATTCTCAGACAACACCTATCTGAGTTACTATGTAGTTTCTAACAGCCTTCTGCAGCACATGTGCTAGCCATCACAAGTTTAATTAAGACTTTGGTTATAGGCTAGGTATGGTGGTGCAGGCCTATAATCCCAGTACTTAGGGGATGAAAGAAGAAGATCAAGAGATCCACTACAGAAACTCTGTCTCAAATAAATAAATGAATATCCAATTTCCTCAGAGAGTGGATAGAGCTTTGACAGCTCTGGAGAATTATAATTACTACTCCAAAGAAGCTAGCTCTGAATTCACCATTTCAAAAATAGCTCTATGAAATAAAATGGTGTGGTCTCCTGAACCTTCTTTTACTTTATATCCTTAGTCTAACTAGAGACTTTATACATAGTGGGCATTCAATAAATGTTTGATGTTTGAAATGTACTTGAAGAAAAAAAAAAACAGAAAAAAATAATCCAAGACAATGGTTCAAAATATGCTCCAGACAGCAGTCCTTTTAATTAGGAGATAAATGCAGGGTGTCCTCCAAGGATGTCTGCTGGTTATCTTTTCTAGATCACTCACAAAGGACCTGGAAGAGAAGAGCCAGAATGGAAATGGGGACCCTACTGGGCTTCATAAGCTCAAGTACTTCCCCTCTCTCCTCCTTCAATCCTGACACACTTCCGGCACTCTTATTCTCAGGTAATAATCCGTTTTCTATTGCCTTAAGACAACAAGCTATAAAGATCTCCCCATGGTCCCTTCTTGCTAACAGAAGTGTTACCCTGATCTATAAGCAATGGAGCAGTTACACACATGTGGCAGAAAGTTCCCTGCCCAATCTATTTGCAGTGGGAGGCCTATGATTGGACAGGAAAAAGGGAGGCAGAGCTAAGGGTAGTGGGGGAGTGGGGGGTGGGGGGGGAGGGGGGGGGAGGGAGGGAAGGAGGGAGGAGGAGAGAGAGAGAGAGAGGGAGAGAGAGAAAGGAGAGAGAGAAAGGGAGAGAGAGACGAAGGGGAGAGGAGAAAGGCAAAATGGCAGCGGACAGATACCCAAGTGATTCAAGTAAATAGGAAGATACGAAATCTAAAGGTTAGGAATACTGTGTGGGCATCTTGTGTATTGAGATTTTATTGATATATATCAATCCACTGATTAACTTTAAGCATCAAGAGTTTTGATTTACTGGGTTACTGGAAGATGCGTCCGCTGACAACCAGGTGTCTGTGAAGGAACTAACGGCTCCAGGGACAAGCAAACCAGAGCTGGAAGCACAGCATCTAGTCTCAACAGGGCTAGCTAGAGTGAGTAGTCGGAGGACACCCAGCTGGGACCAGGCAGCCACTGGTAGCAAGCATTAGTGCGGAAACATGGCAGTTAAGCCAGGAGCCAGCTGGACACTCTGCTTTCTGATATCTCCTGCTATACTCGCACACACACGCACACCGTTTTTCCCCTTTTCTCCCAAGGATATGCTAATGTTTTCAATCTTCTTCTCCTTAATCGACCTTTTTGTTTCTATTTAGTTTTCCTACTAGCTTCTAAAGATGTACTACTATCTACTTTTTTCAAAAAAGTAAAATTAATCCCTTAACACTGCATCCCTGTTACTATATTTCTTCCCCCTTTACAGCCTAACTTCTCCTGAGAGACTTTCCACTGTTTCCACTTCCTCTCCTAATTAGTCATGAACCTATCCCAACCAAGCCGTGATTCTATCAACCCAGCAAAACTATTCCTAATGCCTCAATATTGATGAACCTATCGAGTTAATTCATTGGCTTCTTTGCATTGATCATTGAATAGCATTTAATATAAATGACTATTCACCAACATTTGTTTGCTTAGCTTCAATGATAACACACTCACAATTTTCCTATGCCTTTTATAACAATTCTTGCTCCTTCCCCTTCAACTTCTCTACCTAGCCATTCCTTGACACTTAGAGAGTCTCGGGACCCCTGATTTGGAGTGTTTTCTTTCCTTATTCTATTGGGGGGTCTTATTTAGTGAGACTGATTTCTGCCAAATTAATCTTTAGTTCAAGCCTATCTGCTAAAGTTAATGCTGACATATATAAAAGATACCTGAGAACTACTGTCCTTAAGTTCATCTCAAAGTCAGCTCCTCATATAGCCTTTGTCATACTCCTAGCTGCTCAAGCTAACACCAAATCAGTCTTGACTTTTATATTTCACATTCAGAAACTTCTGATGGCATAACCTTCAACATGTACCTACAGCCCAACACTTCTGACCAACAATGTGACATAAATCCAAATCATCTTTTCTCTCACGAGAACTACTATCATTGCCTCCTACCTGCCCTCTCTTGTTCCCACAAAAATTCCTCAACATTCTACCTTTTAACAGAGTCAGAATGAACATTTTAAAACTCTGTGTCATTCACAATGAAAATTCTGTATTCAGAATGAAAATACAAGGATTTACAAGACCTATGATGTTCAGGCTCTGATCCTTTCACCCTACCCCTCTTCTCAGTTCTTCTTATGTTCCCACTTCACTACTGGTGTCTTAGACAGGGTTTCTATTCCTGCACAAACATCACGACCAAAAAGCAAGTTGGGGAGAAAAGGGTTTATTCAGCTTACACTTCCATATTACTTTCATCACCAAAGGAAGTCAGGACTGGAACTCAAGCATGTCAGGAAGAGAGAGCTGATACAGAAGTCGTAGAGGATGCAGCTTACTGGCTTGCTTCCCCTGACTTGCTCAACTTGCTTTCTTATAGAACTCAGGACTACCAGCCTATGGATGGCACCACCCACAATGGGCCCTCCCACCCTTGATCACTAATTGAGAAAATGCCCTACAGCTGGATCTCATAGAGGCATTTTCTCAAGGGAGGCTCTTTCTCTGTGGTAACTCCAGCTTGTGTCAAGTTGACACACAAAGTCAGCCAATTCAACTGGCATCCTTTGTCAGTGACGACATAAGCTCCTGTGTTAGAGCCTTTTCATTTATAATTTTCTCAGCTAAACAGCTTCTCAAAAACTTAGACTTACTCAGTCATTATCTTTAAGCCTTTGGTCATACATCACTGTTTGACTGAGGTCTTCACTGGCTAACAACATAAGTACTTAGCACTTTCACAATTCTCTCAAATGTGACCCCCTTCCACTCTTTGGCCTTTATTTTTTCTGTGCGGCACCTAGGATTAGTAGATACATGCATTTCATTTATTCATAACCTTATCTCCCTAAAATGTTAACACAAAAAAAAGATGATTTTCTGTAGAGAGCCCTATGCGCTGCACCTGAAGATGGGCTGGCTGAGATTGCTCCTTGTGGTAAACAAGTCCTCATTTGGCTATGCACCTGTGCAGGGCGGGGAATGGTCATACGTGGACGTATGGAGAGATGATACGTGGCATATGCTCATTGGCCTTTGTTAGATTAAGCCTGGTCCCTGGGGTAGGTGGGGCCGCCCCACCACCAGAAAGCTACAATCCTGAGTAAACTGCCTGAGAAGGA